>JAGSMS010000013.1:12442500-12447500 GCA_029286595.1 Bhutanitis thaidina
CAGTCTCCACGAATTTTGTCTCTCTTTTATGGCCGGGCAACATCAGATTGCCCTCGTGTCGGAGCCTTACGTCGGCTCTGGAAACGTCGTTAAGCCCATTCCTGGTATTAATATTTATCAATTCACCAATGGCAATAGGGTTAAAGCCTGTATTTTCTTAAAAGCATCCTCCGGATCTATATTGGGCTTATCCAAATTTTCCACATCAAACATAAGCGCAGTACAGCTAAGCATTGGAGGTCGGAAGTTGTCTATAGCATCAGTTTATGTCGAGCCCGATAATGACATAGACAACACTCTCAGTAAAGTAGAAAACTTTTTAAAAATGACCAAAAATTCCCACCAGATTGTGGGTGGCGACTTTAACGGTTGGCATCCTTTATGGGGCAGCGATCGAGCTAACTCTCGCGGTAATACTATAGTAAAGCTAGCATACGGTAATGACATGTTTCTTTGTAATAAAGGTCTCACTCCAACATTTGAAACGACTACACATGGATGCACGCGGTTTTCTTTTATTGATATCACATTAGCTTCTAGCTCCATCTATGATCGTGTGTCGGATTGGAGAGTTGATCCTGCTATTTGCCCCTCTTCTCAGCATCGGGCGGTGGTGTTCTCTATTGAAACCGATGGCATAAGAAGAAGCTTCCATAAGAAATCCACTACCTTCAGATATAACACACATAATGTAAAATGGGACGAACTAACGACTACGTTTAAAACCAAAATTGCTGAACACCTACCTCTCGATGTTGTTGTCGATCAGATGCAACCATCCGAAGTGGAAGAGTTTGTCAAGTCAGTCACGACAGCGATTCAAACGGTGTGTGACGAAGTAATTCCGCGATCTTCAGGACGAAAATACCGATGCCTTTGGTGGACAGATGAGCTGGAAGATTTAAAGAAGGAAGTTATACGTAATCATCATAAAATACAAAAGCTTCGTAGGCAGAAAAAGCCGCTCGAAGACGCGTTACAAGAAAAAGAGCGCCTCAAAACTAAATATTCCAAAACATTCCGGGAAACGTCTACGCGAAATTTTAAAGAATTTTGCGAGAAACAGGCAAAGGAGGACGTCTGGTCCGTAACTAATAGGATAATTAAGTCAGGACCGCCAGTGAAACCACCTTCAACACTGAAGAAAAGTGACGGTACTTATACATCCAGCAGCACAGAAACGGCTCAAGCCTTACTAAATAAATTTTATCCAGATGACAATTTCAACGATACCCGATATCATATGGAAACAAGGAGCTTTTCTTCAATCTCTCCAAACACTCCAGATGAACCCCCATTTACCAATGAAGAAATTATTTATAGTTTAAATAGTATGAGTCCAAAAAAAGCTCCTGGCACTGACGGCCTCACGTCCGATATTTGCTCATTCTTCGCGAAATGTTTTCCAAACCTGATTACATCCGTCATGAATAGATGCCTCACTCTCGGTTATTTTCCTGAAATATGGAAACAGGCTTTCATCAAAATCATTCCTAAGCCCCACAAAGACGACTACACTGATATTTCCTCTTTTCGACCTATTGGCCTAATCAACGTGTTTGGCAAATTACTCGAGAAGCTTATCACACGCAGATTAACATACTTCATGCACCAAAACAATTTATTCAATTGCGCACAGTTCGGCTTCAAGGAACAAACATCCACTGTTAATGCATTCACTAATTTAATAAGTAAAACTAAAGAGTCCATAGCCAACCAAGATCAAGTACTTGCTGTCTCGCTGGATATACAGGCAGCGTTCGACTGCGCTTGGTGGCCAGCCATACACCGTAAACTTTATAAAATTCAATGCCCCCGTAATATTTATAACATTTTACTCAATTATTTCCAACGCCGTTCAGCAATCATTAATTTTAGCGACAGTTCGGCTAGCAAAACTTTAACGAGAGGGTGTGTACAGGGTTCTGTCTGTGGACCGTTTCTCTGGAATTTAATTGTCGACGAGTTGCTGGAAATGGACATGCCTTCGGGATGTGCAGTTCAAGCTTTCGCTGACGACATTCTTCTTTTAGCACACGCCAAAACGGTCAGTGATCTACAATACAACGCCAATCGTGCATTAGACATCATCGCAAACTGGGGCAAAGACATGAAGCTAACTTTCGGAATTCCTAAAACGCAAGCAATCACCTTTACCAGCAAGGCCGCCAGATGCAATTTATTTATGTCGGGATGTAGAATAAAATTCTCTAACGAAATTAAACTCCTCGGAATAATAATAGATAAAAAACTAAAATTCATGAAGCATGTCGATTACATCATTAACAAAACCCGCAAGTTGTATAGTAAATTAATAATCTTTGTAAAACCCACATGGGGAATCCACGCCGAAAATATTAATATAATTTATCGTCATGTCATAGAACCCATTGTTTGTTATGCTGCTTCCATCTGGTGCTCAGCGGTCGAATACCGATGCGTTGCGGAGAAGCTGCTGTCTATGCAACGTGGCTTCGCCCTCACTATCATCCGAGGTTTTCGGACAGTGAGCATAGTAGCCAGTATAACTCTCGCCCAACTAAGTCCTCTTCCTGCAAAAATTCAGGAAATGGCTGATAATGAACGAACTAGAATATCCCACAAATCGCAATTTCTCCCCAGTGATATCACTCTAGACTCACCTGCAAAACCTGGAGAGCTTCTTCATCCATCCCTAAACCAATCAGATACTACGAAGAGCTGTCACCCGGAGATACAGCAGAGATCAGTGCATTCGATTGTTTCCGGACTCTCTGACAGTAGCAAATTTGACACAAAGGTAGGCGCAGCCGTGTGTTAACCCGGCAGGAAATACAATAACCCAAAATATAAATTGCACGACACATGCTCAGTGTTCCAAGCTGAACTGTTAGCCATCTCTAAAGCATGCCAGTGGGTGGAGGAGAATAGAGCTACTCCGGTCTACCTATTCTCAGACAGCAAATCAGGCCTACAAGAAATAGCTAACCCTAACAGTCACAATTCCTTTGTGGTATCCATTCATAACATCCTACATCAATGCCGAATCCTAAACTTAAATATTAAATTTTTCTGGGTCAAAGGTCACTCAGGTAACACTGGTAATGAACAAGCAGATGCAGCAGCAAAAAGTGCAGCTGCATCACACCGTCCATGGGATTACTCCCAATTCCCCCTGAGCTATGTCCGATGTCTTAATCGAGAACGAACAGACAACAACAGCATAGAATTTTACTCACAAAATAATAGTTGCATCTATACAAAAACCCTATGTCCTACATTCGAAAATCTCACCGTCACTCTAAACGCACTAAAACCCAATTTCTTCATAACACAATTTCTCTCGAACCATGGATACCACAAAGAATACTTGTTCAGATTTAAAATTACGAATGATGTCAAGTGCCCATGCGACAACACAAACGTCCAAACTATTATACACCTAGTAAGAGCATGTCCCATATTTAGTAAAACCAGATTGGATCACGAAATAGTATGTACAGGTCTTAGGATAGAACCATATGCGATATCACAAATTATAACAAAGGAAAGTAGCGTAGAATCATTTAAAACACATTTAACATATATAGTAAACAACTTAAAAAAGGTAAATAATGAGAGTAGCCGTTAAACTGTCACTGCCCGTTCTCTTAGTTACTATCTAGTTTTAAGTCCTTATAATTTTATATAAATAACTAAATTTTTGTTTTATTGTTTGTTTATCAGTCGATTGTGTAACAATTTTATTTTCATACTCTAATTATTGTATTCTTTATGTTAGTTTTCAATTACTTTTAATTTCAATTAGGCTGAGGTTGTAAATAGTAAAAACTATTTTATTCAATAATTAAAAATACTTTAAGTTAATGTCCATCAAGCGAAACAATTTATATTAAATGTAATAAATATTATTATTTGTTAACCATACCAGTCATACATTAACAACGGCGCCGTAAGGGAATGTATACCGATAGCAATCTCTTATGGTAAGAAAGAATGGAGGAAAAAAAAACCTAACCTAACCTGGCCTGGCTGGCCTGGCCTGGCCTGGCCTGGCCTAGCCTGGCCTGGCCTGAAGCCTGGCCTGGCCTGGCTGGCCTGGCCTGGCCTGGCTGGCTGGCTGGCCTGGCCTGGCACAACCTGGCCTGGCCTGGCCTGGCACAACCTGGCCTGGCCTGGCCTGGCCAGGCCTGGCCTGGCACAGCCTGGCCTGGCCTGTGGCCTGGCCTGGCCTGGCCTGGCCTGGCCTGGCCTGGCCAGGCCTGGCCTGGCCAGGCCTGGCCTGGCTGGCCTGGCCTGAGCCTGGCCTGGCCTGGCCTGGCACAGCCTGGCCTGGCCCGGCCTGGCCTGGCCTGGCACAGCCTGGCCTGGCCTGGCCTGGCCTGGCTGGCCTGGCCTGGCTGGCCTGGCCGGACCTGGCCTGGCCTGTGGCCTGGCCTGGCGGCCTGGCCTGGCACAGCCTGGCCTGGCAGCACTGGCCTGGCCTGGCAGCACTGGCCTGGCCTGGCCCGGCCTGGCCTGGCGGCCTGGCCTGGCAGCACTGGCCTGGCCTGGCCTGGCAGCACTGGCCTGGCCTGGCCTGGCACAGCCTGGCCTGGCCAGGCCTGGCCTGGCCTGAAGCCTGGCCTGGCTGGCCTGGCCTGGCACAGCCTGGCCTGGCTGGCCTGGCCTGGCTGGCCTGGCACAGCCTGGCCTGGCCTGGCCTGGCCTGGCCTGGCCTGGCCTAGCCTGGCCTGGCCTGGCACAGCCTGGCCTGGCCTGAGCCTGGCCTGGCTGGCCTGGCCGGACCTGGCCTGGCCTGGCCTGGCCTGGCCTGAAGCCTGGCCTGGCCTGGCCTGGCTGGCTGGCCTGGCCTGACCTGGCCTGGCCTGACCTGGCCTGGCCTGGCACAGCCTGGCCTGGCCTGGCCTGGCCTGGCTGGCCTGGCACAGCCTGGCCTGGCCTGGCTGGCTGGCCTGGCCTGGCTGGCTGGCCTGGCTGGCTGGCTGGCCTGGCTGGCCTGGCTGGCCTGGCCTGGCTGG
>JAGSMS010000013.1:13655000-14115688 GCA_029286595.1 Bhutanitis thaidina
TAGTTTATTATATACGTATATAATACGTCTATGTATTTTATATATATTGGGTCTTATTACATTATCCTGTGTATTAAATCTTAATTTTTTGTTTCTATTCTGTAACCGAATTCGATGTCATAACTCCCAAAGGTCGACAGGCAGAGAATGCTTTTAGCATTATGTCCACCTTTTGATCATATATTGTACTCTTATATGGTTGAATAAAGTATAAATAAATGAATAAATAAAAATTTTGTTACGTGGAATGTGTTACACTGTCACGACAACTTTCATTTTCGAAGTATATTGGATTCAATTTCAATGGAACAAACTTGACTAGTGTTCGTGTTCGAAAACTAAAAGTAAACGCGTTAAAAAAAAAACATGTTAATAATAGTGAAATTTCAAATGTGTAGTGTAAATACAAGAAGTGATTTAATGAAATCGATTTTAAATTAGTACAAAAAAGTTTTATACTGTTACGTTACAAACCTAATTGAGTTCATGTCGTAACTCGCAAGAGACACTGTCACCAACTTCTCAAGAACTGCGTCGAGATAAATGATAGTATAAGAGTGAGATAAACATACTACATAGTTATAAAAAAAAACACCGTTGTTTGATCCGCAGAAGATATCTCTTCTTAATTTCAGTTATCTTCGAGTAACAAACGAACTTGCAGTCCACACCCTGATGCAGCCATTGGAGCCCAGGCATTGGCAACAACTTCAACCAAAGGTTGGAGATTGAGGACTGAGATGGAATGCTTGTACTGTTTGTACCGTAACTCGCTATGCCACAGAAAATTTCACGTAAAGTCATTCCTCGATAAATAAAATCATACTGTTATGTTTTACATCGTAGACATTGTATTACCGACGTGAAGTAGAGGGATCTTATGCTTTACCTCATCCCTCCCATCCCCCAAATATGCTTAGATTCCGGCAACGTACCTGCAGATCCTGGTGTTCCACTGTTGTGTTGTGTACGTGGGCGACGGCAATCACAAGAAAAATGATTCACGAAAGGTTAAAAGAGAACGCTTTTATCTAAATGCTTTGTATATAAACAACTGTTAATGTATTAATAAATATTAATAAACATTTTACAAAATATTATTAATATATTATTATATTATAATTTATTTATATATAAGAGAGCCCTGGTAGCCGTGAGCACGTGTGACCAGGGTTCGATCGCCGGCACTTCTAAAATTGCCCCACACAACACCTGCTACTGAGCTGCAGGTGCGATGACTGATCGCTGAACTTAAGGGACCATGTAATGGAAGACATCGCGCCCACGCACACGGCCCACTGGCGATTGGCGAGGTCTCCGAAGTCAGAAACTGTCGCATCAAGGCCACCTCTAGTCAGCCCGAATTACCTATAAAGAGTAGTGTTATTTTTTTAAGGGAATGGCGGCAAACGAGCAAGACTATATTTATTGAGGGTAAATATCCTAAGTAATATCTGTTCGGTAACACTACTGGCGACGGCTGATTCCTCAACGTGCACTTGTGCCAGGTGTTAGGTGGAAACCTAAAGCGATGGACGATTACCAACCATCAGGATGGTGTGGATGGAATTTCTGGATGGATATTCCTTCAAACAACGTTAACTAGTTTTTAGTTTCAAATCACATTTATAGAAACAATATCTACAAGGTGATCGTGTGGCTTATTTGTTGGCGTACCTCACTGGTGATGTTGGAGAACGTCGTCATCATCTTCCAAGAAGCACAGAATAACAGCTAAAAGGAGCGCCATGACGATGCTGCATTTCGTGTCTTCTTATCAGCGTATTGAGCCCACCGCTGGACTTTCGCATCGGAAGCATTTGCCGTACCACTACGCTTGGCAAGCGTATTTGCTGTCGCAGTTTATGTCACCTCGCTCCGCAGACCCTTCTGCCCGGCACCGGTCTGGATAGTTCAACTGCGGCGTCTCGTAATGGTTATTCCGCCATCTGTGACATTTGCCATTGTCTTTAACTACACCCACGGTATGAGATTTGATGGCAGAGTCCGTTATGCTGCAACCATAAAGCATGAGATTTCAAACCGTGTGTGACGATAATTAAGCTTTTAACATTCCATCTTAAACCAACCACGAGTTCTAATCGGTGTGTTAGAGGACCCGAGCCCATTATCCCACTACCATTTGGGTATGTTCGCTCACAAATACTTAATCTCTGGACAAACCATGTAGAACGTTGACAGGCTAGGAAAGCTCTGCCAACGGTTGATAAGCATGGACATAGATCATTTAACAATCATCTGTTTATAATAGGTGTTACAGAGGGTATTCTGTGCCGAGCGTGTATGGAGGAAGAAGAAACGACGACCCACGTCCTGTTGCAGTGTCCGACGGTCGCGGAATACAAGGCTGAGCCGAGGTCGCTCCAAGAGATCACTGGTAACTTCAAGGATTTGCAGTTTTCTGGAGGAGTTCGTTTGGCTCGAATAACAGTCGTGGAGCTGCGGAAACCAGATCTTCGTAACTCATAAACCTACCATGATAGCGGTGCCGGGAGATCTGTCTGCGATTTCAACATGCATCGATGGTTTGGAAACTGATACGTTGTCCCAAATAAGATGGAAGGAATCGTGGTTTAAAACGACTTACATTCTCATGTAGACCTCTGACCACCCTGGTATTATGTATATGGTTATGAAAGCTCTCATCAAAATGGTAAAAACGCCTTTCCCTGCGTTGTTCGGAACGTGTACAAGCATTTATGTAACCCATGCGGGTAGGCAGTGATTGGACTATTGGAGACAAAAAAATACATCGTCACCGGGTTCTTGCTCCCGGACACTCAAGTCCTCAGTCACCTCTTACATATCACCACATGGCTAAGGCACAAATTTGTACATATTTGAAGTTTTTTTTTAATTTTACAGGGTGCAAACGAGCAAGCGACATATACATCTGGATCATCGGTAATAATACAGGAGCTGCAGGTGCGGTGCCGGCCTTAAAGCATATTTGGAGAATGGGACTAATGATGAGAAGAGGGAGTTGGGGAAGGGGGAGAGGACATCCGGTTACCTCACTCACCAAAAGAAACGCAGAAACCTAAAATGCCTCTACTTCACGCCGGTATTCTGCGAGGCCGTGGTACTACCCCGGTCCAGCCGGCCCATTCGAGTAGCAGCAAAAGCCGCCGCTGACTCGCTCCAAGATCGAATAATCAAAAGTTGAGTTTAGAAATTTTTTGAAACAACTAATAGTAATTTGTTTGGTCGAAAGTTATCAATTGTAAATTGTGACAACAGCCATATGTAAATTGGGATAATAAATCAAACGCCACGACGCCGTTTAAACACAATATATTATTAAAAAAAGAAAACAATACAATATACGAACAATATTGCAGAATCATGTTTGCAGAACAAGTCGCGAGGCGGGCCCGGCGTGCGCACGGACGCGCGCCCACACGCAGACATTGCGTGACTCCATGTTGAATGTACAGCGCGCAATAAATAATATTGCACTGAAAATCAAAAACCTGCTAAATGTAGTGTAAGCTGTATTTATTAACCAAAAACCAAGGTCATCGAAAAACCAATACAAAAAGTCAATTTGTCTATTCCGCGCAAGTCTGTGTTAATCTGTGCCCACGAGCCCCGCCTCGCAGCCGCTGCCTCTTACAATTCACCAAACTGCGCTCGCTTTTAGTAAATTACAGATTATCGATTATCACGCTACGCACGCGGCGCGTCCGTTCAGCGGACGAATAAAAAATAATAGAAAAAAACACCCAATCCGCGAGGCAGCGGCGGCCGACATTCTCAGCATCTCTACACGCGGAGGTTCTCGTCTGTCCACAATTAAATCTAACGCGGGCTCAACGCGGGCGCGCCGTCGCCGATTGCCGGCTATGGGAAACAGATGGCAAATGTTTGAAATAAAAATTCTAAAAATATTTCAAGTGTGTCCAATTTTCGCTTCGCTTCGATCCCTCCCGGGCCCGAAGTCGCGAACTGATTGCAACGTCCTGTGCAACGCCCTGTGCAACGGCGCCCCGCGTAGCCGGTTACTAGTTATTACTATTATTATTTTTTTATATTTCTATATTATTAATATAACTATAATATACGCTGAAAGACAATATACACAACGCATAGTCCAGAGTCCACGTCACACTAGAACTACATTCGATTTGTTACTATAAACACATCATCACAACGTCCATTTTCGTTGAGGTAAAACCAAAAGCACACGTATTTTTAACATACACAATGCGTTGTCCGCTCACTTCATATAAAACACGAGCCCGACACGAAGCGCCATCTGTTGACGGGCCTATCTGAACACGTCATTAAAAACTAAAGCACGATTATGGTGTTTATATCAATGGCGTTAAGTTTCATTATCCCGTACAATGCCGATTTGCATGTACTAAATAGCTGTAACCATCTTAGCGTATGAAACAACCGGCCTGGTTTGTTAACAAGTCGCATATTTATAACGCATTATTTAAACGTATTTAACGATATTACACAATTTACATTTTTAGGTAAGTACTCAAAAATTCCCAAAGAGTTAAAGACAAGAATATATATATATATATAAAATTCGGTTTCATAACAGTACCACGGACACCCCCGCCCCATCTATCAAATCAAACATGGCGAAGCGTGTGTATGGGGTCCCATTAGTCAAAGTCCATCAACACAATTATTATTATCATTTCGATACATTGGTCACAATCAATGAATCACAAAGGCATCAAATGTGCGCAACAATTTAATATATACAAGTCTTCAGTCGTGCATATTGAAAACTGAACGTTATTTACAGATAATGTAAAAACGACGTCCATTGGAATTTGTATTGATTTTTCGTTCTTTTTCTCATTTGTTATATCACGAATCGTTACCCAACCGTCGAGCTTTAAAAGAGACGATCGGCCGCAGTCGGTTAACTTCGCCGTTGCGCGCCTCGCAAGGACATAGATGACACGGACGACGCTCTCTACAAAGCGGAAGCTAGTCGTTTATAAATAAATAAATATACTTAACTATCACACACGTACAGGTCATTCCGTCCGTCTCAAACTAGGACTCCCTGTGTCTAGGTAATAAGATGGACGTATATATAACTACATAGACAGATAATCATATGTACATGTATAAATATCGATGACTCGGTTACAAACATTAATAATCGTCATATGCAAGTTAGCCTCTAGCGGGAATCGAACCCGCAACCCTCAGCTTCGAAGCTCACTACCAACTTGGCTATCAATCAGGCCGTTATGGCCAATAGTCTCCTTCTAAAGCTAGACAGTGCGATCTTTCCGACCGGGCAACTCAGCTCCCACCTACGACATCGTCCATAACAACAATTTAATTGCTATCGGTCCTCTCGCTCGCACATCACAGATCATATAAAACTGAAGTGAATAATTTTTCATACGCTTCTAGTGTCGTTAGTCCTGATATGACTTATAACAAAATAATTTTAATTATTTGAATAATTATGACACGTGAACGGGTTATATAATTGATTAGATTAAGCGTCTTAACACGCAGGGACGCATTGTAGACAGACAGTCATTTAAAACTCTTCGAGGTATAAACAAATGTTAAGAGAGGGAACGAGAAGCGTTTGAAAAAAAATAGGAAAATTTGGATGGAGCTGCGTTCCTGACGATGTTTACTTTGAACTTTAGCGAAACTCTCTTTCGCTGATTAATCTCATGAAACCTTTCCTTTGATACGTTAAACGGAGATCAGCCGATTTGTTCAGTTTCAAATCTGAGCAGCGCCTCGTGCCTCACTCACGATGTTCGGACGCGGGAACTTTCAGTGGCATCATTTGAACGAGCACTTCGTCTGTTTTACATTTGTTCCATTTTCAACACGAGACACAAATTATGTATCGACGGTGAATTCAATTATGGTCCATTTTCAAGTGGAGCCTGTGCGACGCGGAGACGTATCCCGCGCTGGTGTTGGTGTTGGCTCTGCTTCGAGATCGATGTCCCCGAGAGCGCTAACTCAGTGTTGCATTTACAAATTTATAGGCGAACTTGAATCTCCAATCGTTTGATGCGTTATCACTACCATGTATACACATATCAGCATGACGTACAAGGCGTTCGGCGCCGATACGTGCTACCGTGATCGGCGAGGCCGGACGGCCTAGAGCGTCGGCAGAAGCTGCCGGTGCGCGCGGCGCTGTCGGTTGGTGTGTCGGTGATTGTGTCGCTGAGTGTTTCGGTGCGGTTGCGGGTGCGGGTGCTGGTGCGGGTGCGGAGGCTGGTGCGGGCGCGGGAGGCGGTGCGCGCGGCGCTGTCGGTTGGTGTGTCGGTGATTGTGTCGCTGAGTGTTTCGGTGCGGTTGCGGGTGCGGGTGCTGGTGCGGGTGCGGAGGCTGGTGCGGGCGCGGGAGGCGGTGCGCGCGGCGCTGTCGGTTGGTGTGTCGGTGATTGTGTCGCTGAGTGTTTCGGTGCGGTTGCGGGTGCGGGTGCTGGTGCGGGTGCGGAGGCTGGTGCGGGCGCGGGAGGCGGTGCGCGCGGCGCTGTCGGTTGGTGTGTCGGTGATTGTGTCGCTGAGTGTTTCGGTGCGGTTGCGGGTGCGGGTGCTGGTGCGGGTGCGGAGGCTGGTGCGGGCGCGGGAGGCGGTGCGCGCGGCGCTGCGGGCGCGGCGTGCGTCAGCGGCGCAGCAGCGCGGGCAGGTCGGCGAACGCGCACGCGCCGAGCGCCGCGCGCGCCATGCGGCGCAGCAGCTCGCGCGAGTGCGACACGCACGCCTCCACCGGCGAGATCCACTGCATGCCCTGTGACTCTGCAACGCGTCCGCTAATGTCACACGTGTCGCAGCATGTAGTGGAGGTTAGTTTGCGCAGATACGACGATCCTATGTCTTTCGGCTCCGACCGATACCCCGAACCTGATTTCCACAGATTAAAAACGAGATAGATGGGTGGTAAGTACCCAGTCGGCTCCTAGGCAAAGCAGCAGCAGACCCGAAAGCCCGCCTGCTCACGACTTATATGTAAGTAAAGTTAATGTTTAGATGTCGCTACAGGTTGTTTGAAACCCAGTATTAAGTGGTCGACACAAAATCAATAAACTAGTCAGATGATTATTATTAAATATACACTTACATAAAGATATTGTTGGTATCGTTTAAAATAATACCAATTGGTGTCTTAACCTCGATACAATAACATTCATGGTCCATCGGAGCCGGTGGGAACTGGTCTAGGGCGGTTTATAGTTAGTTATTAACGAAAGTATTGATGTGCAAATAAAACATTGCACTTTCATACGAAGTCCAACAGTGGAATTAAATAGACGGCTGACCAAAAAGAAACTACTTGAACGCTTGTCGACCGAGTCGCAAACCAATCGCAATCAAGTAAGTGAAGGTGAAAATCCTCATACACACTGTGGCGTCTGGTCCCTTACTCGTTCGGTATTGACTGACATGACATGACATGACATGACATGACATGACATGACATGACATGACATGACATGACATGACATGACATGACATGACATGACATGACATGACATGACATGACATGACATGACATGACATGACATGACATGACATGACATGACATGACATGACATGACATGACATGACATGACATGACATGACATGACATGACATGACATGACATGACATGACATGACATGACATGACATGACATGACATGACATGACATGACATGACATGACATGACATGACATGACATGACATGACATGACATGACATGACATGACATGACATGACATGACATGACATGACATGACATGACATGACATGACATGACATGACATGACATGACATGACATGACATGACATGACATGACATGACATGACATGACATGACATGACATGACATGACATGACATGACATGACATGACATGACATGACATGACATGACATGACATGACATGACATGACATGACATGACATGACATGACATGACATGACATGACATGACATGACATGACATGACATGACATGACATGACATGACATGACATGACATGACATGACATGACATGACATGACATGACATGACATGACATGACATGACATGACATGACATGACATGACATGACATGACATGACATGACATGACATGACATGACATGACATGACATGACATGACATGACATGACATGACATGACATGACATGACATGACATGACATGACATGACATGACATGACATGACATGACATGACATGACATGACATGACATGACATGACATGACATGACATGACATGACATGACATGACATGACATGACATGACATGACATGACATGACATGACATGACATGACATGACATGACATGACATGACATGACATGACATGACATGACATGACATGACATGACATGACATGACATGACATGACATGACATGACATGACATGACATGACATGACATGACATGACATGACATGACATGACATGACATGACATGACATGACATGACATGACATGACATGACATGACATGACATGACATGACATGACATGACATGACATGACATGACATGACATGACATGACATGACATGACATGACATGACATGACATGACATGACATGACATGACATGACATGACATGACATGACATGACATGACATGACATGACATGACATGACATGACATGACATGACATGACATGACATGACATGACATGACATGACATGACATGACATGACATGACATGACATGACATGACATGACATGACATGACATGACATGACATGACATGACATGACATGACATGACATGACATGACATGACATGACATGACATGACATGACATGACATGACATGACATGACATGACATGACATGACATGACATGACATGACATGACATGACATGACATGACATGACATGACATGACATGACATGACATGACATGACATGACATGACATGACATGACATGACATGACATGACATGACATGACATGACATGACATGACATGACATGACATGACATGACATGACATGACATGACATGACATGACATGACATGACATGACATGACATGACATGACATGACATGACATGACATGACATGACATGACATGACATGACATGACATGACATGACATGACATGACATGACATGACATGACATGACATGACATGACATGACATGACATGACATGACATGACATGACATGACATGACATGACATGACATGACATGACATGACATGACATGACATGACATGACATGACATGACATGACATGACATGACATGACATGACATGACATGACATGACATGACATGACATGACATGACATGACATGACATGACATGACATGACATGACATGACATGACATGACATGACATGACATGACATGACATGACATGACATGACATGACATGACATGACATGACATGACATGACATGACATGACATGACATGACATGACATGACATGACATGACATGACATGACATGACATGACATGACATGACATGACATGACATGACATGACATGACATGACATGACATGACATGACATGACATGACATGACATGACATGACATGACATGACATGACATGACATGACATGACATGACATGACATGACATGACATGACATGACATGACATGACATGACATGACATGACATGACATGACATGACATGACATGACATGACATGACATGACATGACATGACATGACATGACATGACATGACATGACATGACATGACATGACATGACATGACATGACATGACATGACATGACATGACATGACATGACATGACATGACATGACATGACATGACATGACATGACATGACATGACATGACATGACATGACATGACATGACATGACATGACATGACATGACATGACATGACATGACATGACATGACATGACATGACATGACATGACATGACATGACATGACATGACATGACATGACATGACATGACATGACATGACATGACATGACATGACATGACATGACATGACATGACATGACATGACATGACATGACATGACATGACATGACATGACATGACATGACATGACATGACATGACATGACATGACATGACATGACATGACATGACATGACATGACATGACATGACATGACATGACATGACATGACATGACATGACATGACATGACATGACATGACATGACATGACATGACATGACATGACATGACATGACATGACATGACATGACATGACATGACATGACATGACATGACATGACATGACATGAGGCTCTCTTTGTTCAGCGATGGACTTGAATATGGTAAACACGCTTTACCACGTGCTAGGCGGTGGAGGTAAACATCGCGAGGAAACCTGCATGTCTGAGTCACATATAATAATGTTTTTTATTATTTCGAGGATACGTAAAGCCCGCCAACCCGCACCGGAGCAGCGTGACGGGCCCTTGCCGGCTCCAAAAACCTGTCAGATATTTGAGAAGGAGGCCTTTGCCCAGCAGTGGTTACTTATAGGCTGCTAATTTACTTTACTTCTAAACACGTTTTACTTGATTAAAGTAGTTGTGTACGTTCAGTTCAATCCCAATGAATGAACGAACTGAAAACGGACATTTTAGAATTGATTATACAATGGGAAATTTTTGTTTTTCAGTTCATATGGAGATATTATAGTCAATTTAATTTTTTACCAAATAATACCAGATAATTAGCACCACAGAAGTTGCCATTACATATCTATTTTAAGTCTGACATTCTATAATTTTTTTTACTCAAAATCTACATCCGTAGAGAAAAACCGGTAAGAAACTCATTTACAATTTTAGTGAAGTTTCTTTAATATGATATAAATAAATAACTTGTTATTTGAATGTTGTATCTGTTTGTTGCACTACGCGGCCCGTCTCTGGGTTAGTCGACTTCCACAACACTGCGGCAGATTATTTAAACTATTAATACTCGGCTACGGTAGTTTTGTCTGATCAAGCATATGATCTTATATACGAAAGGATATCCGCTCTGTATTCTAGACTACGATTTATTTCCCAAGTAGCCCCTTTAGATATGCAGTAAACAGCCTTGCCCAGTGATTAAAATTAGCATCGGATGTATTGACGTCTCTGCTTACCCCGTAAGGATTTCCAAATGCGTTGTGCATCAGAAGTAGTTGATGTTGTTGAGCAAGGATTCAAAAACGTTTTATTAATAAAATCATGAATCCTCGTTTGTTTTTAATGTGTTCTTAACTGTTCCGTACCTTACATCGATAGGAGATAAAATGTCAGTTTTCATTATTAAAATGCTTTTGATACCTTGCAACCACGTCTTGTTTCGATGTTGACTGTACTTTAAAGTCTGTTTAGTGCAGCGTAGTGTAGTGCAATGTAGTGCGGCGTAGTGTAGTGCGTATCGGGTCTCACCTCGAGCATGGCCTTGTGGTACAGGTCGTGCTGCAGGCGCTGGCTCATGGCGTACAGCTCGCGCCCGAACGACAGCATGCGCTCCACAGACGCGCGCGAGCAGCCCGCGCCCTCTGCCCACCCCGCAAACACACGCACGCACACGTTACACTTCGCACGCGCACCGCGCACGCGCACTGCGCACGTAGACACGCACCGCGTGCCAGTGCGCCGTACGGGACGGCGGTTCATATTCGACTACCACACAGTACAGACCGGTGTATGGGAATAATTAATACCAACAGTCTTTAACGTTACAAAATTAGCACAATTATATCAAATTCGAAAATAATAAAAAAAAAAAAAAAAATTTTGACGAAAATTAAATTTTAATATTATATTCATGTATAAATTCTCATATACATATTTTAGTGTTAAATTTCCAAAACTAGATTAACAGTAAACACATGACATAGATACCATAGAGTTAGTTTTCTATTAGAAAATTGTGAGGGCAAAGACAATATCTCAAAAAAATTTACTTAAAGCGTAGCAATCGTGGTGGACAGAACCGAAGGTTTTTGTAAATGCAATGTGCGTTGAAATTTTTGTGTCGACGGAATAATTAGATTTAAAACATATATAGGAGCAATTAAATAGTTAGATATGCATAAATATATACATAGAAACATAGAATGCATTTAAATAGTATTACATAGATATTCCCGTCACCCAATTAAATATAAGTATCAAGTACAGTTAGAATAGCGTGCATGCAAAATCGTCCATGATTGAAATAGAACCCCTTAGTAAACACAATCTATAGTTTTCATAACGGATTCGATAAAAACTTCTACTCTTATGTAAATACGGTAGCAAGTGTGTACTGGTAACGCATAGTATCTTTACGGAATCTTTACTTTACGGAACGTACGCGTACTCCAATACGCGGCCAGTACGTACGTACGCACTGCGTATCGGACTGTTCCGCCATTGAGCACGAACCGTTTGCGTATATTTTTTTTTTATTTCGCACCATGCAATGCTTTTTTTGTTTTTTTTTAGTATTAAAAAATAGATTTCATGCAATAACTGGCAACTGACTCGAATATCTAAATTAAATACAGAAAAAGAAACATTCGAAAGATGTTCCGTGGTTAAAAAAAATTACGTTATCTGTAACTGCTACAAAGTCAACTTGCAAACTAAGCCAAAGTAATAAAACATACTTACGTTACCTTACGTGTACTGTCGAACTTCCCATTACCTTACGGGCTATTTTGATGCTTATGTAATAAGCGATTAAGTGATAGAATGGCGTGAGGGGCTGTAGGGAAAGAAAAGATGACGTACTGCGCCGCTCGGACGAGAGCTGTTCTCAAAGTGGGCGGAAAAGATAAAAGGAGGCAAAGGAGTCCCGTGAGAAATCACATAAAATGTAGGACTGGACCACAGGCCTCGTGCCCTTTCTGCCAGGAATTTTAGAGTCGCTGCTGCTTGACGGACTTCACGCTTACCTACTTGTTGGAATGGGATCTCAAAGGAGTTAACAGTCAGCCGGATGGCAATTGGCCACTGCAGGCCATGGACACCTGCAAACGAGCTTCAAACGAAGCAGGTTACAGACGCGTTACGACCTCCGCGGACTGTAATAAAATGCCTGCGGAAATAATAATTATACGTGAAACTAGAACGGAATAGTGGCTGCACTGTCGGTGGGGGGCTGAAATAGATCAAAGGGGGGCGGACTCGCCCTCAATCAATCAAGGTAACATCTAAAAAGTATTTAATGTCTTCGGTCGGTTGTAACGCAGTTTTATTTCTACCAATAAGTTGATCGGGATGGATAAAATAGAATCGTCGAAGCGGCGAATACAAAAAAAATGTCCCTTCAATGGGCACAGAAGTCAATCAAGACGTATCCGTGATTCAATGTGAACTGATGACTAAGTAAAAAAAAGAGTGAAATTCGTCTGAAATTAAAGTTTAGCAATGAAAAGGTAAAGGAATAACGTAGGACGGGGGGGGCAAGCAGGAGGAAGAAGATAATGTCAGATTCGTACTAAACGAACAGTAATATTTCGATGATTGAAAATAGGACAGAGGTAGTGAGAATGACGTGAGTTGGCTCTGTAATGTTGGCCGCCGGCCGGCTCGCGCCGCATCCGAGCTACGCATTCGACGTTTATCTTCGGAAAATTAAAAAAGTATCGCGGGTATTGCATTTGATTTCGATAAAACTAAGACAGCGCGACACGGAACAACGCGGTTGCGGCACGACCGCGGCACGGAGGGGGGAGTTGGGGAGGGCGGGGTGGCAGGTACGCACCGGCGCGTCGCGGCAGCAGCGCGGCCAGGCTGGCGGTGACGCCGGGCATGCCCTTGACCAGCGGCAGCGCCGCACCTACAACCAGCGTCCCACCACCACGTCACCACGGATAGTGGCCGTACCATCCTGCCTATCTAAAGCGCCTTGCACCGTGGTGTGTGCATATTTTATCAAATTAATAAAACGTGAATATACCAATCCGTTTTTCTCCCGGTGCCAATCAACCCCTGCATGTGGTGCACCCTGATACCAAACTAACAGGGCTCTGGTGACCGGCCGATGACGGAAAATCAATTCAAATTCGCCGAACCCAAATCTCACAGAGTGGCGATGGGGTGCAACATCTCCGCGCTCACCGACCCGTCTGCCCAATGTGGCGAGTGCGGGCAAAACTTCCAAAAATGCGTACGGGCTTACAGGCTTTTGCTTGAAGAGCATTATGTTCAGCAGTGGACTTGAAATAGAAAATCGTATATAATATATATACATCTCGGACACATGAACTGCATATATATATAAGTCATTTAAATCTTACCAAAAGTGCATATTTTTTTTATTATTATCATATGAATATGATATTTAAAAAAAGGAAAATTTTGAAAATGGAACTCACACTAAATGAACTGTACTTTTTAAAATACTTCTGTACTATTGTGTAAGATAAGACTTATAAACAGACATTGCAAAGATCAAAATATTCCAATAGAAACAACAACTAAACACACACACACAATAAAATGTGTGCACACACCACGTGTCAGTCAATGCACTCAATCACTACAGTACTGAGTGACCGTGACGTCATTTAACTGAAGCAAGTACGTAACGAAATAAACCAAATAGTTCCATTAGCGCCTCAGTCATTTCATTCCTAAGCTATGTTTACAAGCAAATTTAAAATAATAATAAAAATAAGCTGTTAGTGAGCTGCTTAGACCATAGATTCCATTACTATAGTACTTCAAATAATAATCCTTTACATACGGACGTTTTACAAATATGATGCATTCGGTCTCTTTCTAACGTACGTACGGTGATGCGACGGAAACACCGCCGTGACAGTTATTGCAAGAAATATTAATATCGAGTGTTTCATGTATATCGGGCTGGTAGGAGCAGTCGTCGCTACGAATGGCCGCCATTTTGATTGGGAAATGTTGGTACGCTAATTTCAAGGTCAATTCTAGTTTATAGAATCCATTGTCTAAGTGGGAATGCTTTTGCGAATGAACGATGAGAAACAGGCCGTTTAATATACCGAATGAGTCATGCAACCCTAGTGCTACTTCTAAATGAACCTCAGCCAGAAGGTCAAAAATGTCGATTATTCGATATTAGACGTTAATGCAACGACTTAGAGCACTACTTCAGCATGACAGACTGATTTATTGATGCCATACTAATTTAAATATGTCATAAACCACTACACAAAGCATTATTCATCGTAACACTACATAATGTTATGTAAATACACTAATGTTTAGTGTATTGTTTAGGAGCGTAATTATTCCATTTATTACGCCACTGACTAGTTACATTATACATATATTTCTTGCATATATTATAATATAGCAAATACTATTATTGCATAGAATTCGAATATAATGTATACATAATGTACATTATTGTTTTACATTGCGAAACATATAATTATACTAAAAAGCAAAGAGCAAATAAATAATTGAATAATGTGAATGAGAAAGAATATGTTTTAAAAAAAAAACTCATGTATGAATCATGATGTGCAAATAATAAATAATTGATAAATAATAACTGTAAATATTTACATAAAATAAAAACATTTTAATTACAATTATATTAATAATATGTAAATATAGGAAAATAATTTCAGAACACAGTTGATAATAATAATAATGCTCGATTCTGAATTTAATATTTTGTTTGCAAAAAATGTTGAATAAATCAATGTCACATTGACAGCTATCACTGTCACTTTCAAGATGTTCCTAAAGTTTTATTTGGACGCAGAGTAAAAAGAAATTTTGCCGTAAAACACTAAAGATTTGCATCATAAAGATTCAATTGAATATTTAATTTAAAAAAAGGCAGTCAATAAAGCCAGGGGCCAATTTTAACTGAATCTGAATGAATTGAATAGCCGCTTCGTAAATGTTGAATAACCTAGGTAATAATCTCTCTAGAAACCAAACACTACAGCGGTCAGCTTTATACGGTCCTAGTAAATCGATGTACAGTTATGTGAAAGAAATGTGCATACCTGTGTGGTCGCCGTTGGGCGGTGACGTCATGTCCACGTCACCGTCGCGCGCTTCCTCGGTCACTTCCGCTACACCTGCAAAAGCAGAACACTTCCGCTTTTAGGCATGTGCCGGTACGTTTACTTCTCCTATTACATCAGTCTATTTTAGTCCACTCCTGAACATATACCTCTTAGAGAAAGCCGGTCCGGTATGCATTTCTTTCAAGTTTTGCCCAAACTTACCACACTGGGCATGGTACCCAACCCTCGCAGTAGTAATGCTGCTCCTCATCATTAGTCCAAGGAAAGTAATGTCCAACCAACAGCTAGGCAAACACTTTCAGTTTGAAGAGAGTTTTAAAGAGTTGAAGAGGTTGGGCCGACTTTACATGTCCCTTACATTTAGTTTTATTAGACATGTCTTTCAACAAGAAGTGTCAAACAAAGGACTGAGTCACGAACAAAGATCACAGTATTTTGGATGAGCAATGGATTTTACGACCCGCGCAGTGTTGCTGAAGTCGACGGATGCCGGTGGCTCAGGGCAGAGCTTTGTGACAATCTTTTTACTAGGCTGAAATGATGATGATGATGATGAACCGATTTGACGCGGTTCCGCCTGCGCGTGGCCACAAAGCTTCTTAATTGAGATAAGAAAATGTTTTTTTGGACGCGCCAATCGCAGAATATATTTTTGCGCTATGACCCATAGGATCGGCGGCAGTAGTGTATGGAACTTGCGTGTACATTTGAAGTGAAACCGCGGGGCTCGGTTAGTTTTGGATATGGATGATGATGATGTCCGCCTGGTCAAATCACGGCGACGACTTCCGAATACGATCTGCAGTTGTCAACTGCGCAAGATATCTCACAGTGCCACGAGTGTGCGCGCCAACACAGACGCACTCGCTCGTCTTCACCTCCCCTCATCCGATGTAATGCTGTTTCGAAAAGATCGGAGGAAGGCCCAGGTCGGAGAGTCAGTGACAGAGACACGGGCCGAAACCAATGCAATAAGAGCCGAAAATCAATCTTTTGCATTTTTGCACAAATATCGATTTCACCAACAACTAAGCCTGACCCTGAGCTTCTTCTAGCTAAAAGAGCTAAGTGGTCGATGTCTGTCTCGTGGTGGACACGTGTCATTTCTTATATGGAAACATAGTTAAGTTAAGCTTGGAATGGTTATGGATGTCTTGTCAATTAAAATTCTAGATATGTCATGATACTTTAATACTGCACTAAATATTACGACTAGTCGGTCGCACACTAACACGACTTTGCCAAACTTACATGACCTGTCTCTCTTACACGTACTGAAGGTCCGAGAATTGACAGAGACAACAATACCTCGTTTGACCGAGCTATATAGATCCGTGGCGCGTACCGTTGGTGTGCGGCGCGAGTGCGGGCGCGGGCGCGGGCTGCCCGTTGGCGCGCGCGGTGTGCGAGATCACGGAGGTGGCCACGCCGTTGGTCGCCGGAGCCCCGTGTCCCCCACGCCGCCCGCGCCCCCCGCCCCCGCCGCACCCCCGGCGCCCCCCGCCTGCTCCGGGTCGCCGTCCTCGTCGTCGCCGCACACCTGCAACCGTCATCGTGAAATCTATACAGGTGCACGCGGGTGACGCAAAACAATGTAATGGATCAATAAGATTCACACAATTGAAACCTGGAAACTTTTACAAAGTCGAACCCCCGGGGGTTCGAATAATTTCTGCTCTGTCCGTTGATAGTGGATACAATATTAATAAGTGACCGGCTATTAGTTATTTACCGCTCATTTAATACTGTACGTAATACAAGAAGATGGCGAGCATGCTCATGCTTGCTGTACTCGGTTTTGTAACGCCGGCAAGCACACAGAATGCAAGTGTAGTTGGTATTTCTATGGAGGATAGTATTCCTTTTTATATCACTATTGATTGATGATTGATGAATGATGAACGAGTGAGTGAGGTTGGTCGGTACAATGTACATTTATTTTCTTTTTAAAAATGTAATCCAAATTTAAGTGTGTTTGTGTTGTGTTTTATATGGGGCGGTAGGTACCTCCGAGTCGGAGCCGTTGACCATCTCGACGAACTGGCGACATTTGAGCAGGAACAGCAGGTCGAGGTCGCGCTCCAGCAGGCCGGGGTAGGCGCGCCGCGTGCACTCGATGGCCTCGCCGATGCGTCCCGACAGCACCAGCTTCGATATCCCTGGGAGGAACAGATCGCGCACACGTCACCACCAATTTCCCCTTTACGATCCCCTGAGAGATACCGAAAGGTACGACAGAGGTAAGAGCAGAGGGTAGATACAATCCCCTGAGAGGTACTTTGTGGTGAACTCCTTCAATATTCAGCAGTCGTCCAGGCAGGTGCCACCCCCTTACTCATTTCTGCCGCCAATCAGTGTAACCACCTTTGTGTTCCGGTTCGAAGGGTATAGAAAGAAGCAGCATACAGGCTGTGAGGCGGTCCGTCTTAGTCTGCAGGAGTGACGGCGCATCTGTAACCTTCTGCGATTGAAGTTGTTAGCAGGTGACCATGGCTGCGGTCTAAACATCAAGTGAACTGTTAACTCACTCTGATGATGGAGATAGAGAAAGCCTATAAGATTACGGAATGTTTCCAAAACTCTTAATTCATCTTAGTACCCATGAGCTAGCCCGTTTAAACCTTAGGAACGTCTTAAACTAATGGTGTCTCGTATAGGTAGTGAATAAACAGACAATTAGCACTTTATATATTATATAAGGTCTTACATCCAATACCGGTGTGGTCAAAGGTTTCACCAGAGTTTCTTCTAAGCGAATGATTCGGAAGCAGCGAGGCAAAAGGCCTCTCAATATTCGACATACAACTTACTTTGTCTATTTTTGATGGAGGCTATGTCTTCGTCGATGGGCTGTCCGGTGGCGCGCGAGAAGGCTTGCGCTGTGCTGCAGTACCCGTGGTGCACCAGGTACGTCGACACCATTCTGCCGACAGAGGCCCAGCGCTGGGTTACACTTCTACCGGTACAGTTACACTTATCCATCATCGGACCGTTAATACTCCATACATGGTTTTTTTTATTCAAATAAAGGTGTCAGTCACTCTAGGACACAACGCAAACTGTAAATGGTCGAGCCACCCTTAAATGCCTGCCTCGCAGACAAAAATATTGCACAAAAATTTCGTGCAGTCATTCCTCGATAAAATCTAACCATGTAATTTTTCACATCCAAAACTCGATTTCGTTTATCGGTAACCCCTGGTTTGGATAAAAGAAATAATGCAAACACAAACACGGATTGATTAAATCGGAGTGTGGTGTCACACTGAATTTTTGTGAAATTTTAGAGACACCGTTAGGGCCTCTGAGGACGATGAAGGAACGCCTCGTAACCAGTAACCAGTAACCAGTAACCAGTAACCAGCAAACAAGGCCTCGTTGCAATCACTAATTAAAAGAAACCGCGTCATTTTGCTGTAATTTCACGCTGGTTTTTATCAGAATGTGGTCCTTCCGAGCCGACTCCCACTTGGGGAAAGCGGATCGCAACCTCAACTGGTGGCTTTGTGCCATCTGTGCAAGATTTTTCAGCAACAGTGGAGCAGCATCTGTTGTGCGAGGGTACCGCCACTGCGCACACCGACCGACCCGGTTACCCAGCGCGATGCGTAGGGGAAAACTTTTCAAGAAATGACACATGATAGGTTTTTCTAGCGCATTCTCGGAAGAGTCTATTTTCATCCGGACTTAAATAAGAGAATACATAACCGTTAATGCTGTGGGTGTCGTTAAAATCAACCAATGAATTTTCAGGAAACAGCGAAACAAAAATGGCTACTGACCAATTATCTAAATCTAGTGCTGTATAGAAATCATCCTCCAACATACTGATGTATCAGCCGTCGGACAACCGTCGGGCAGCGGGAACTCGTCGATGGCGAGGCGGGCGCGGGTCCGTACCTGTGCAGCACTTGCTGCCACTGGCCCTGCCCGTCGGGCAGCGGGAACTCGTCGATGGCGAGGCGGGTGCGGGCGCGCAGTTCCCGCAGCATGTCCTCGACGTCGAACACGAAGGGCGCCTGCCCGAAGTTGGCATCCACCACCTCGCCCGGCGTCTGAAGCCCCACCGTCGGGTACAGGTTCGGCTGCAGAGAAACGGACATAGTTGTACAGGATAAATATGTTCTCCTTTAGGATACAGTGACACTATTGAAGGTTGATTGTTTGAACGCAGTTGGCAGCTGGAGCCATGTTGCTGCTTTTCGTTCAAAATGAGCCTACTTCTACTCACTGGAAGTCCTCTGAAAGCGATGCCGAGATGGTGACCGTTCTTTGTGTAGAAGCAAGTGTTGTCGACGAGGTTGACGCCGCAGCCGATGACGTCGCCGGTGGTGAAGGTGGGGCCGTAGGGCTGCCCCGTGCCCGACGAGCAGAACGAGTGCCCGTCGTCGCCATGGTAGCCGTACGAGTGTTTGTCCCAACCTGCGCACACGACGGCGGTATTCTGTCACCAAGGTATTCTGTTTAGAATGTTCGTTACCATCGGCATGATTATTCACAGTCATTGTCACATTTCTATAAATCGACATGCAGACAGACAGAGAGAACTGCATTCCAAATGCAATGCATGACAACATCCCGAAATGATTCGTAGCGTCGAATGGCGACATAAATCAGGCAAAAGACACGTAATAGGTAGCAGCTTCTATGGAGTGAGGTGTCTGGTGTTGCGAACGCCCGCCCGCTTGCAAGGCGTGGCGTATGGAGAAAACCTTCAATGTGAAGGAACTTCTTTCCAGCAGTGGACTATTAACAAACTGCTAAAAATGAGAAACACAATCAGTCTTTCGAACTGTCTTAAAATTTTGCATATCTGACCTGCGTGCAACACTTATTTTTATTTCGCAGCACCAGTTACTTCCTCTGGTCTTCGCATCAGCTCTTCTCCCAATTTTTCGGTGTCTACACCCAAATTTGATGAACGACAATTTAAAATAATTAATCATTGGAGTTAGGTGTCATAAATGCTCGTCACTGTCGTCATTGCAGACAATGCTGAATCGTGTCCGAGGCGGCAAAACACGTCCAGGACTGATCGCGACCCTGCTGTAGGTGCCCCCCCCCCCTCCCCCGCCCCGCTGCATCCGCCAGCCCGCTCACCTGGCAAGCGGTTCATGTTGACTCCGTGCGCAGACAGCCCGATGCCCATGTAGCCGTCCCGGCCTTTGGACACGATGCGCACCTCGAAGTAGTAGAGCCCGCACGCCGCCGGGATGGGGTGCGTCGCGCGCACGCTGGCCGCGTCCTTGTGCGTCTTGCCGTGCCCTGCGGACCGACAAGTGTCGCTAACTCACTCCTGAGATATCGCCATGATAGTTTGCTCTTTATTAGAGAGAGAGAGACAAAAGATGGTAAATGGTACATGTTTTAAAATTTTATAATTCAGGCTAACTGGACCACAAGTCTCGAGGAAACGGACCGCGAAACATGACGTCACATGGACGTGTGCTTTTAGGCAGAATACGAATAGTATTGCTAGTATTCTTTATAGATAAATGGAGCATAAAATTGTTTTTAATTGTTAAAAACTTCTCTCAATAGAGAATGAACTACTTCAGAACTCGAAACCGAACATTCGACATAAAAGAGCTGCGATAAGGTACAACGGAAAAAGTTAAAAAAGATATGCCACAACACTAATTAACTCAGTTTCTACGTTCTGTGCCGCGATTTGGCTGCAGTTTTCGATCTTCAACTGCCACTGATGGAATAACAGGCTAAATTATTCGTGTATAGAAAAACTAACAACCAATATGCACGCTACAAGGGGAGCTCAGCGCTTCATAGCAGGGGCCATCGTCGGCCCTTTTGTTCAACTCAAAGTAAAGGCCTCCGGGCCAACAGCAACGCGGATGGGTTTTCAGTCGGTATGTTTCTCCTTCCGAGACCCGAGTCCGACATAACCCGTTGGTTGGCCGGGCATCGACGGGTATGCCTAAAGCATTTTCCAAATGGAGGGCCACCCAAAAAAAAAAAAGCACGTTCAAATGCTGCATTGCAGCTGCACATGCTGTCTCTCTCGGGGAGGGATTTTATCTCGGGCATTCGGGTTTCGCGGACGTGGCAACGCTATTGGAACTTAAAATGTACAATGACAGTTCAGCTTGTTCTAGTCAGTCCCGTACCGACTGAGCCGTGCGCTGGCCCCGGCACGTAACCATGTCTTTGATGTTAAAAAAGAACACTACGATTTTAACATGGAATGCCGTCTCACGGAATTATTGTGAAATATGTTTTTTTTTTTTTATAGAAGAAGGGGCAAACGAGCGTGCGGCTCACCTGATGGTAAGTGATCACCGACGCCCACGAACATCCACAACACCAGAGGAGCTACAGATGCGCTGCCGGCCTTTAAGGAAGGAATAAGCTCTTTTCTTGAAGGTCCCTAAGTCGTAACTATTCGGAAATACTGCTGGCGACAGCTGATTCCACAAAGTCGAAGTGCGTGGCAGAAAACTTCGATTAAAACGCACTGTGGTGGAATGCCAACCATCTAGGTGGTATCGATGGAACTTCGAATTCAGTCGCGATGTACGATGGTGAAACTCAGCAGCTGGGATCAATCCGAACAGTTCCTCAGAACATTCCCCGTGGAAAATTTTGTAAAAATGCAAAGAGAAGCAACATCTCTTCGCAAGGCCAAAGGATCAAGCCGATCAGAGAGAGCTTGGTCGCCGACAATTCGAGCCGCTCGACGTTGGATGCGGTCAAATGGAAGGAGTTGGTACTGGGGTGCCCCTGCCCAGAGATGAGAACAGTATTCCATGTGGGGCCGAACTTGCGCCTTATAAAGTTGCAAACGGTGGACCGGCATGAAATACTGTCCCGCTCTACAGAGCACACCAAGCTTTTGGAGGCCAATTTGGCCTTTCCTCCAAGTGACCACGGAACTGAACGTCGCTCGATATGTCAACGCCAAGGATTCTGATACTGGCTGAGGCAATAAGGGAATGTTCTCAAAAGAGGAGAAACGACAAAGGGATTCTTTTTAGCGGTGAACGCGCAAACCTGTGTCTTTTGGGGTTGAATAGGACCAAATTACGTCGACCCCAATCCGAGACTTTGAATAACAAGGTCTCGACTTCAGACACAAGTTTGTTCCGGCACTCGTCGACGTGTTCCCGAGAAATATTCGCACGGCCTGTATATAGGGCATCACCCGTGCTGTCGTCTGCATAGCAATGAATGCTACTGATTTGTAGCATGTCGTTGATATGCAGAAGGAACAGAGTGGGAGATAGCACACAGCCTTGTGGAACACCAGCATTCACGGGTTTGGGGTCCGAGCATGCACCGTCGACAACAACCTTGATGCTCCGATCCGTGAGGAAGCTGGTGACCCAGTTGCACAATCTCTCAGGAACCCCGTAAGATGAAAGCTTTGAAAGAAGCGCTTTATGCCAAACCCTATCAAATGCTTTCGCTACGTCCAGACTAACCGCCAAAGCCTCCCCCTTAGACTCAACTGCTTCTGCCCATCGGTGAGTCAGGTAAACTAGAAGATCACCAGCTGATCGTCCGCGACGGAAACCGTACTGTCGGTCACTGATCAGCTGGTGTTCCTCCAGGTACCTCAGGAGCTGGGTGTTGATGAGTGACTCCATTATTTTAGATAACAAGGGGTGATGGCAATAGGCCTGTAGTTGGACGGATCGGAGCGGTCGCCTTTTTGGGTATTGGATGCACAAATGCTGTCTTCCAAGATTCCGGGACGACGCCTGAAGAGTAGGAGTGCGTGAGAACCGGTGCCAACTCAGGGGCACACATCCTCAGCACAATTGGAGGATTCCGTCCGGCCCACTCGACTTATGAATGTCCAGGAGCGGAGTGCCTTTCGCACTGAGCTCTGCAGAAACTGAATTTCCGGCATGGAGCACTTACACCACGGGATGGTAGGTGGAGAGTTTCCCCGGTCATCAAGAGTCGAGTTGGATGCAAAAGAGAGCCCAAGAGATCGGCTTTCTCTTTTGCAGTATGGGCCAGCGAATCATCCTCCTTGTGTAGAGATGGGAGAGATGGCTGACAGAAATTCCCTGGACAGCCTTGGCGAGAGACCAGAATGCGCGTGATCCCGATGGGAGGCGAACTAGTCTCTCGCCAATTCTGCCAATGTGCTTTAACTTTGCCGCAGCGATAACTCTTTTGAAGGACCTGGAGGCAGAGTTGTACTCGTTTTTAAGAGCACTGGTTTTTGCATCCCGAGACGCCGATGCATCGGCCCAGGCCTGGTAGCACTTCCGCTTTCGGCGTGACGCTATTTTGCAGGTGCGACCAAACCAAGGCTGGGATTTACCTCCGACAGGCACTGCAGAGAACGGAATAAAAGTTCCATTCCTGAAGTACCACATCGGTGACAGAATCTGCAACGACGTTGGGATCATCCAGCGAGAAGCAAACCTGCCCCCATGGGTAGGAACCAAAGAAAGACCGCATTCCATCCCAATCTGCCGACCTATAGTGCCACACACGGCGGAACCCCGCAGATCGCGTTCGGGATCGGCGCGCGATAAACACTACACTCCGGATCAGACAGTGGTCCGACGAGCCAAGAGGGCATCGACTGAGACCAAATATCCGTCCGGGTGTGAGGTCAGCAAAAGGTCCAACAGGGAAGGTGTATGACCTTCCACGTCTGGGATCCGCGTCGGCGAGGTTACCAGTTGTGTCAGGCCATATGCTAATGCAAAGTCGTGAACAGATCTCCCCGCATGATCGGTTATGCGAGAACCGAGCCAATCGGTGTGGTGGGCATTAAAATCGCCGAGAATCACGATCTCTGCGGATGGGATCTGTTGTAGCACGGAATCTGTAGCCATTTGGATGTGGTCGATGAGTCGGTCAGTTACGGTATTACCGCTATGGGACCTGTAAAGGCACGCATAGACGCGCGGATGGTCGTCGCTGTCGATGCGCAGCCAAAGGTAGAAAGGTCCAAACCTTCAAGACTACCGAGGCGTCGAGAACAGATATCATCTCTGACGTATACGCAAACTCCGGCACGGGGCACAAAGGAGTGTTCCAGTTTGTACCCCGGGTAATGGAGATAAGAGGTATCAGCCGGAGACGATATCTGAGTCTCTGTAAGAAAAACCAAGGCTGGCTTCGCCGTTTCAAGATGGTAATGAACGGCGCTAAGGTTCGAGTGGAGTCCCCTGATATTGCAGAAATCCACGGCGAGCGCGGTAGGGGATGCCATAGTTTCTTTGCTGCGTTTGCCTCGAGTAGGAAAGAAAGAGAGCGGAATATTGCCCCAGAATACGCGGGGCAGACTGAGCATCCACGATTAGGTAGCGTAGGAAAGCCTGAACGTGGATGCTCAGTGAGGGATTCTCCAGAACCGTAGGTACTGGTACCCTCCTGGGGTAGCTCAAAATTATATACCGCTACCATATTTGGGGAGGGGGGAAGGGGGAGAGGGCCTCCGGTTACCTCACTCACCGCACGAAACGCAGAAGCACAAGATGCCTCTACTTCACGCCGGTATTCTGCGAGGCCGTGGTACTTATCCGGACGAGCCGGCCCATTCCTGCGACAGCAAAAGCCGCCGCTTGGCTCTACCACGTTTGAAATTTATAAATTTAAGTTTAATGCAAAGCGGATATAGGCACCTGCGAGAATGTGGCTCTAATATTTTCAGCGTTTATTTTGGGAAATCATTGTGGTTTTCGACCACACACACACACATCATACACCGCGGGGAGCAAAAGGTGTAGAGGAGTCAAGGCCATACCGCTCACCTAGTTTGCTCCGTAAGACGTGCGAACCGGCCTGGCCAGGTTGACCACATTCCGCCGGGACGTCCCGCGAATCAGCGAATTTTTTTAATGCCCCGCCGATGACGTAATGTTGGTGTACGCGTTATGATTGTTTTTTCACTTAGACTAATAAATAAAATATTAAATTAACGTTTTCTTCATCCGTTTTCAGCACTTAACACATAATGTTCGTATTAAATTTGAGTACATGTCCCGAGTTCGCGTATAACAATACGCGACAACCCTAGTGCGCTGACATTTATTTATGGTGCTGAAAATAAATGTCAGATGGCTTCATAATGAGAAGTGATACGTTTCCATGGCGACAAAGCGAGGAGCTGACAGCGAACACGCGTCGGCGGCCCAACACGCGGTAGGCATAGAGGAGCCAAGGTCAAGCGGAGCGGAGCAGCGACCCGCACCGTGGCCGCCGTGGCCGCCGCGGCAAGCCAGTGTCCCAGTGTGCAACAAACGCTACGAAATTCAGACGCCTTAAGGCGCTGTCGCATATGAACTTATGTTATGTTATGAGTTATGACCGACGAACAATCGTGCCGTGTCTTGGAATCTCACAGTGAGCAAAGTTTTTCTTTTAAATCTATTATAACAATAGCGTGAAGAGAGAGTATGTGTTGGTACGGAGCGATCTCCGCAACCGGAGGACGGATTAAACATTTTTTTTTTTACTTTTTACTCCACATCCTATGATGTGTTTGTGGAGATAGCTCTTACTCTGCACACCCACATGCCATTTAAAAAACATTGTATAGACTTTATTATGATTGTAGATAATAAATGATAATACAGCGTAAAAAAAAACAGACTCCTGAGTTTCTTGCCGTTTTTTGCCGGTTCTTCCCTGTGAAGGTCTTGTTTTGCGAACCGGTGAAGATTTTGACGTTCATAAGAGCTTTAAGGAAGCCTAAATTTAATGAAAAAGTTTTGATTTTGACTTTTTCAAAAAGAAATGGCTCCTTGATCTCTTACCCATGTACCGTGACAATTCTGATACGCCTAAAATATTCTTCACTGATCAGGGGCCACAAAAAATTAACTCAAATTCCGTGTGTGAATAACGGTTATGGATACCCAGCCCCCTGGGGGATAGCCGGGTTATGTCGGACTCTCACCGACTAAAACCCCACGGTGGTCGCCATCAGCGAGAGGTCGCGGGATCTCCGTTCGGAACACAACCGTGCCCCCTCTTTCGGTTGGTTAAAATAGCCCAGTCCCGGGGGCAGTATTACCCTGCCCCCAGCTTAAACAAATACACCTAACTGCACAGAACGTAGGCGCATAGGAGGTGTATATCATGTCTGCGGTCCGAAGATGAAATATGTCATTTCTGTCATATGTTTTTCAAACATTAAACATAAAGATGTTGGTTTAATTTTTATAATAGTATTCTTGCTTTCCCAGTGTTACATGAAACAAAAGTACTCTATAGATTAGTGTCTAAGAATTTCAAGACAAGATTGCCATACTCTTAAATAGCGATTGGGGTAACGTGGTCAATGGGAGACAAAACCCTATTTAATTACAAAAGACGAAAAAAAAAAAGTAGGGTTTGAATATTTTCCAAAGCACATACATAACGACGGCGTCAAAAAAACGATTCCGAAAGATGCGACGCAATCCTTTGCGTCGTGCGTCAAGAAACCAGCTTCCAAAGCATGTGAATGTGACATAGATATGTGCGAGCGTCTCGTGCGTCCGTCCGGGCGTCCGTCCGGGCGTCCGTCCGGGCGTCCGTCCGGGCGTCCGTCCGGGCGTCCGTCCGGGCGTCCGTCCGGGCGTTCGAATGTATTCTCTCACGGATACAGCACAACGCATTTTAACTATCTGCTTATCACGTTACGATAGACAATACACATTTACATTTCACCCATGCACAGTTAATGACCGCTCATTTATTGCCAATGTGTACACGGCCTTATGTGGAGGAAACAAACGTAGGTAGGAGTGGTTAAGCTAGGCAAATCCGTTCTATCGATGCGCAATCGAAATAAAATCCTAGTCCATGGCATGACAGTGCAATTTCGAATGTAGGAATAGTGACGCAGCGTGAACTCCGTCCGCCGAAGGTCGAGGAAGCGAGGCGCTCGGCGACAACTGCTTACTTTACATGCCAGATTTACTTTATATGATGCGTCGAAACAAATATATTTATGTTTTCTAAATTCGACAGAATATTGAACTCTCCAGCCTTCAGCATAACGTTCATTTTAAAGTACAGCTAATTGAAATAACCGTACTTCGATAAACATGGGTGAACCGTTACATAACCGGAAATAGGCAAAAAAAACATTGGTTTTTTGTGTTCGCATCATTGTTTAAACTTAAGGGAATAACATAATTATAATCACACATTATAAAGCGCGCGGTGTTGGCATAAGAAATTGTTAAACCCATTGGGTACGGGAAGTGTTGAATATCTCGTGGAAATCTCCGGGAACAAACCCGGTAAACAAATTTGTCATATCGTATGGCTTGCTCCGAGACCACAGAACGGCATGCCTTAAATTTGGACTCATGATCAATCGCTCGAAGACACAAATCGTGTCAACCGGCACAAGGTATGGTGTGGCGGTAGCTGGGCAAGAGGTACACTGCGCCGATGAATATATCTACCCCGGGTCGATGAAGAAGCTACTGCAAGACATCAAAGGCGCTCATGAAGGGCGACCTTTCTGTCACTTAAGCTAAACTCATGGACATGTGTATCCTGCCCATCCTAATCTGCAGCGCTCAGACGTGGTCTCTGGCCGAGTCTCGTAAGTTCAAACCAGGAGTTTACCAAAGTGCGATGGAACGTACCGTCCTGGGGAAGTCCAATCCACCTACCGAGCGTATCCATTACGGCGAGATCTACCAATTATGGAGAGATCCAGCAGCGGACTGTTTCATTTTTAGTCATGACAGCATAGTGGTTAGAGGATATGTCACCGAGTCAGAAGATTCGAGTTCGATCCATCATGTGGAGGGCTTGTGTAGTGTGACTAGACCTCTGTCCACTCCACTATTGGGTATGTGGTCGTGACAGCTTATATGTTTCTATTTTTCAGACTCTTAAACCTACAAGACCTATGATAAGACTTTGGTATCTCTCTCCGTAATAACCGGTAATGTTTTTTTTTTAAAAAACGTTACCTTCCGCTGTAGGAATTTCTCCTGTGTCGCGGAGGCAGTTTACATGCATGAATTGCACATGGACACACACCCAGACCGGGAACGATTATTTGTAGTCCATACAAATACTAGTCGCGTGCGGGAATCGGATCTGCGACCCAAAGCGCCGCAGCTAAACGCTTAGCCACTACGCCACCGAGCCGTCTATTTAGAACGATATGTCGCACCGAGAAACCATCCAAATTGAAAACGAAACAATTCTGACACGCACTCGACGGATCGTTTAATATTGATAAGGACATATGAATCATCATATTTATATCTGCAAGTCGCATTTGCGCAATCACAGTGGTCTGGTAAGTGAAAGAACATTTCCAGATAATTCGCTGCAAATAATTAAAAAAGTAACGAACCGACACACGCACAGACGACGGCCACGCGTACACTCGCGTCAAGCTTCGACGCATCCGTGAGCCGCGTATCTACGTACGTACGTACGTACGTGTCACCCACACAACGAAACAGGAAGAAACCGTAAAGCAATCGCACACTACGTAAATATACCCGTCGAGCGCGCTTTGAGCGCACGTTGAAACAATAGCAGATTGCGCAGAAGCGCGCACACTGCGCGCCCGACGGCCCGACACGTGCTGCGCGCACTATACTACGACGTGGCTACGTGATAAACAAGTGCGAAGCGAAATGGCGCACAACTGGAATGGACATGAGCATCGTTTTTTTTTTATACAGACGAAACGTGCACTTTGTCGACCCGATGGTAAGCGGTGACTGCTGCCACGGCAACCTGTTACCATCCCCGATCCATTAATCCGGATGTTGGTGCGTTGCCACCACAGAGTGTGGTCCCTGAGGTTACCACTGGGGAGGGGCAGGTACCACACTCTTACACCATTTCATCCGTCAAACAGCAGAGCTACTACTGTCGTGTTACAGTTTAAAGGGTATAGATAGAGAGCCGATATAATTAAAGGCCATGCGGCATTCCATCATAGCCCTCAGGGGTGACAACTCATCGGTAACCTTCTACGGTTGCAGGTGTCTCTGGGCTGCAGTAATCACTTACCATCAGATGAACCGCTTGCTCGTTTGCCGTATCTTCCATTAAAAAAAAAATTTAATGGGCTACAAATACAAGAAGCAGTGCTCACCCCCAGGACATGCCTTCCCGTTACCGATGGAAAGAGAAACAATTAAGACTTCATGTGTTCAAGCAATGGAAATTATTTTGTTACACATGAGAGGCATTACGCAGAGTGATGCTCTGCAGTGCAATAAATATAAAAAAAAAAACAATATTTAAAAATACAAAATGGTGAATTCGAAAACCTTCCACTTGACCTGGTATACCACGACGAGAGTCGAGTCATTACCGCTTTAATGGATGTTTTGGCCGCACGCGTTCTGCGAGAACACGTAAGATTTGATTCATCAATCTTATTCTGGAACTTTATGATCTCGCGCTGCTCCGAAACGCAAACGTTTACTTCCAACTAAACAACGAAACAAGTATCAAGGTACTACAGGAGGTCGCGGCGGCCTTGAATGTACTCCCGGACGACTTCGAGCGCGCCGACAACTCCCGTACACTACTGCCAGTTGTCAACTGCGCACGCGATGTTACAGCGTCGAGTGTGCACGCGGAAGCGCAGAGGCTCTCGCTCGACACAGGGCACTACACGACCAGACCCTCAGACTAATAATTGTTGCACAAATATTGATTTCGCCTTGGATTCGAATTTCTGGACCCGTGTCACAGCAGTCAGGTCAACGCTAGCAACTAAGCCGTACGGTTCTCACCGAAGGCCGTATGCTGAGAGAATCTGCCAACTGGTGTTGGTTGTTTTTGGGTCAATCATCAACTGTCGAAAGCCTGCCAGACCGAAACTGAAACAGACCCCGGATTAGTGTCCGGTAGTGTGATCGCCAATCCGCTTAAGAAATTGAAAGAAAAGAAAGAAAGAAAGAAAGAAACACATTTATTTGGCGATCACACAACAAAACACAAAATAAAAAACAAATTAAATAAACAACAAAAAAAAAACGTGAAAAAGATTAATTTGTTGTGCGATGTCAAAAAGGTTCCCGTCTCAGTGATATCACAGCACTGTTTTTCAGTCGGTCAATTGCGAGTTCTATGCCCAGCAGTTGGGCATTAACAACTTTTTCAGTACACAGTTATACAGAACGTTTCTGTGCTCTATAATCACTCTCCAACCAAAAGTCTCAGTTTCAAATCTGTGTCGAAGACATTCAACCGCGGCACAGTGAACCGAAATGTTTTTTTTTTCTCCATGCGATTAATATGAGGCGCAGTAACCAACTGCGCAATTAACATGGCTGTGAGGCCCCACGCGGCCGTTGGAACTGCCAAGTGGACATTCAACGATAAACAACAGAGCTCCGTAACTAATTTAATTTTGGAATACGGTTCAGATAAAAATGAAAATGTGGTTCAAGCTCTTTGGAATTTTTAAAAGTAACTACTGACGGCAGGTAAAGCTGGAATATCTGGAAGATCTCTAAAAAAATAAACTAGTTATCTTTTGTTTTTAAAAACCATAAGTCATTTGTTTTGCATGATTAGTTGTAGCGTATTGGCCAAAATGGAAAGACAACTACGTGTTGTTATGCATCTGAGCTCGAAAGAATTCACGGCGGAACAAGTCTAACGATGTTTACGGGATACATCCCTTATGCAAACCGAGAAATAACATTGGATCAGCAAACTGAAGTGGCTATGGGCTGGCCACATAGCTCGCAGACGACCTGCACAATGTTCCGGGAAGTCGATGGATGCAGGTGGCTCAGGACCGTGCTTTGTGGGATTGATTGGGGGAGGCGTATGTTCAACAGTGGATTGTTGAAATGAAGATGATGATGAAACCGAGGAAGATTATCCACCAAAGATGACGTTCGCTCGACGACCAAATAAATGGTTATAAAAATAGAGGAATTCTTTTAGCAGATCCTCATGGTACGTTACATTGGTGAAGTAACAAAGACTTAGACAGGTCGCAAGGTCGACTTTCGATGAAGAAAAGAGACAAGCGCGTTGGTGAGCGCAGTACCCTTAGATTTGATGCTGCGTTCCATTGGTATATATGATACGTTCAGGTGGACCTTCCGCCATCATTCTATCGCCAGATCCTTGTCTGCATCCAGGCAAGTTGCAGGTGGAATTTGGAGAAAAATATGGTATATTACCCATTCCTTCGAGATACTTACAGAAAATTATAATTTATAAATTAAGCGTCATATGCTTTGATTATATTTGTCTGAATACTTTATTTACAGAGAAAAAAAATGTGCCATAAATTTGGAATGATCCTTCTGCGGATAGATGAAGCTACAGGTCCGCTACATGCAACTTGATCAGAGAAGCGGAATCCAATGACCTGCAGAGGACTGCTGCAGGCTGACGATAATCCTAGGCTAATTAATAAATAAGTCTTTAAGATATTCTCCTTCTTCCTCATCCCTTTCATTGCAGAATCCACGTTTACACTATTTAAAGTCAGTAGATAATGTTTTATTTATCTCTACTCGAATTCCCATTATTGTTTCCTACGAAACAATCCAAGAAACTGTTTGTGAATAGTAAAACAGTTCAAAACGTAAGTGCTTCTGAATAAACGGATCTCTAAAATGAAATCGACTTGCAAATAAACTTATGAGCGGGTTCCGTTGGGAGAAACAATACGCGGGCGAATCCAAGATGGCGGAGATCGAAGTGGACGAAATTAGCGGCAACAAGTGCATTGCCCTCCAGCACCTGCGGGTCCCGGCACCTGCAAATGGCTGCACTCGCTCGCACCGTTACGGGAAACCTATCTAACTACTAACCGGCATTTCCATGTGTTACCATGCGCCGGTGTTACCGAATCGGGACACGGGGAATGCTTGAACTTACATACAGATTATAATTGGACCAAGACCCCGCTACCACTATCAACAGTAACGAAAGTACCCGCATATCCAAAATATTATGGCACTCGGATGCCATTGAATGTGAATTATACGCAATTAGCGTGGCAGTGAATAAATATTGATAAGAATAATCATAAAATTTAATATTTGATTATTTCTTGGAAACCGGAACACGAAATATTCAAAGTGAGCGGCAAACGCAACGAACTGTCACAAAGTGACATTTCATAAGATGGCGGCGTTAGTGCCGATTTTGGCCACGCGCCAACAATTCCTCGACGTATGCGCTTATACGTCGGCGCTCAGTTTAGTTACGATAATAACTATATAGCAATGAAAACCAAATTGGTCCAGTAGTCGCAAACGTAATGCGAAGCATAGCAATTCTGACATGGAATTGTTTGAATCATCGTTACAGTAGATGTTTTGAAAGAGAGATTTGAAAATTAGTAATTGTAAAGCTGACGGCAGTCGGGTCAACTAAGACATCAGGACGTCAAACACCTCAGTCCACAAGTGACCGCATCACAAACATCGGGAATAAAAGAATGAAACGCGTTAAATTCTGTAAATAATAGTTTCATTTCAAATAGTCCCTGTACCAAATAAATGTGTTATAATAAAACAGATTAGAAACTCGGACAAATGAAACCCACCTAGATGTAAATAGGACACGCCCGATGAAATTATGGTCACCATAATGCTCTGAGTCATACAATCACTCCGCTAGTTTACTGCGCTCATCTGCAATCTGTATCTCCGTGTTTCACGAGACAAAGCCCGCTGCGCTTTGAGTCACGCGAACGGACAAACATAATGCGCTCGGAGTTATTACTCCTCGTTGTGCAAAATTAAACAATTGGCTCAAGCATAAAGCACTCGGAGTACGCAAGTGAGCTGGGTAAGAAACCCTTTGAGAAAACCGACTTTCGAGTTTTAAATGCATCTGAACAAATTTTTTTTACGTTATTCGATTCCGGTGCGAAACTATATCAGAATCCACCTGGCAAGTGGCTTGTGGAGCTGTTGGAGAACTTCAATCGAAGGAGGTTACAGATGCTTTATCACACCTGATGACTAAGATGGAATGTTACACGGCCTTTAATTATACTGGCTCTCTAAGACTTAACCCTTCATACAGGTTCGCAACAGTGTTGTTTTTCATTCCGATTTACCAACAGTCTAATAGATTACTACTTCATATTGTTTCTAAGTCAGCAACAATCGTAATTAGAAACGTTTTTGGCATACAGTTTTATTGGAACGCGGTGGACTGTTAGCTCGATCGAACAGATGCGCTGCGCTGTCACACCTGAGGGGTGGTCAGGACGATACAGGCACAAACCGGAAGTCGACAGTGGTTGACTCTGCTTATTGGGAGCAGCAATAGGAAGAGAGTGGTACCTAATCAGACGACCTAAGAAAGAGAAAGAGCCACTAACTAAACTCTCTTAAAAATGAGAGGAGGCCTTCGTTTTACTTTAACTCATATTTATGAAATAGACAACTGCCGTGTGATGGGGGGACAACGGAAGTGAATCACAAACCATCACATGGGTGTTGTAAATTTCGTTAAGAATCTGTATAAAAACTGGCTGAAATATACCCGTCTCAAAGAATACCCGACCGAAAATACGCAGTGCCTATACGCCGGTGTGTCAAATAATTACAACAACAAACGTATTATACGTATAATTAATTAAATAAAATATATTAAATCCTCTTTCGTGTGATAGAATATCTTAATTTTTAACCTAGAGCAGTACAGTACTTGTACGAGATAAATCCTACGAGCCTAGACACTATGGGGTTATCTTGTTTAGTTGTGACATTGCTATGGCCGGCATCTGGGTCCATCATCACACCTTAGTAACCGTCTAGAGGTGTAGCACTTGTCAAGACAAATCCAGCGAGCTTAAACACAATGGAGCTATCTAAGTTGAGGTGTTGCTGGGGCCAGCATCCGGATCCAGATCAGCTCCATGTTACCATATTATTACATTGTGATCAAAGTTACACAAGTAGCCGAAATTTCAGCTCAATCGGATACCAGCGAGTGCTCCAAAAATGTATCACAAATTTTGAACCAGAGAGATATACGAAGAAAGCAAGTTAAATAAGAACTTGTAAAAAATTTCATTCATCAACACTGGACCTTCCCAAATGGCACACTGACGCATAAAGTACGTAACATAGCAATGTCAAACTGTATTAGATGACCCGTGGGAGTGGGACGCCATGTCCTAATTATCGAGAGCAAAAAAGAGACAAAGCGAAGGTGTGCTAATTAGCTGTTTTAACGTGCTAGTAGCAGAGCGCTGTTAAGCTTTTAACTCATAACATTGGGTCCGATGATGATAACAGATGAAGTTTCAGGCGCGATATGTCTGGTTATGCAACATGGCAATTCCATCTTTATCAAGAGAACATAACACAGATAGTAGATGGAATATTTACCTACAAAATGAAAAACAGAAAAACTAGCTTACTGCTACATTAGTTACAGAGAAAATACTAAGTAATTAAGATATAAAGAAATAAGTTAGAAACAATAAAAAACAATGCTCAAATAATATCACATTTTGAGAATCGTTTTTACATTTAAAATTAACAAATAATTTGCCAACAAACAGAGCATGACGTTAATTGTTTTATTAATTTTTAAAACCCGATCATAGAATACATAAACGAAAAAAGAAAACCTTCAATCAATCAAGTAACATTTTTAATCTGTTTCGAAATGGCGCCAACTGCGACATTTTTTTTTTTATTCGCGTTTAAATTGTTACAAATCCACGCGCGCTTTATCAACCTGCCTGCATTTTATCATAAACGTTAGAGGTCGATCACGTATAGGTAACCCTGTTTGTTAACAAGACTCGAGTCGAGTGGGAAAATGTGTATATGTGTTGACGTACGATACATCCAGAAGCGTAAGTGGAGGTAGGGCAGGTGGGGTCGTCGGCCCGGGCCCTGCGTCCCACCTTACAACAAATAGAGAAAACATCCATGTCCATTAAAAAGTTCCACTGCTGAGGAGCGGGGAGGGGTGGGGGCGGCGGCCCCATACACCACTTACGCATCTGGCTGCTCGGCGGTACGGCGGTTCTACAGCAGCCCTTTAGGAGGCTTCGTTTGCCAACACGTCACGCAATAGCCCTTCTCTACCGGCACACGAGCGTTAAGAGCATAGTGGTGCTATGGAGCCGTGATGTTATTATTATCTATACTAGTGCTAACTACGTTATAATATAATTACATATCACAAGCTGCCGACTACGGTAAACCCAATACTGGGGTGGTCCGAGGTCTAAATGTGTGGCAGGTGGTGTGCCTGTCGCCGACTCAGCGTACCAGTCAACGATATAAATGGTACATAAATTTTAAAACACTCATTGGTCGCGTCTCCTGATCAGGAGGCAGATACCCTAACCACTCGGCTTTAATTCGTGGTTAACTTACGTCTACATATTAAACCCCGAATACTATATGTAATGTAATAAAGTATATTAGATTGTGAAATCAGTTCACCGCAACCATTTCATTTATCCGCTATACCATAAAAATATTTCACAACAATTCCGCGTGAAGTTATTCCACGATGAAATCAATCAAACCGTGTTATTTTTTACATTCATAACATAAGTTTCTTTTATTGGAAACCATGTCTTGGATAAACGAAACAATGTTAAAAAATAACACGCTATGAATTTTTCGCGCACACGGAATTTTTGTAAAATTGATTGTGGCTTAGTGGATATAGCCGCTGGTATTTTCGTATAATATTCTATTGTATTTTTTTATTACATTAATGAATTCCAATTTACTATAACATATAATTACGGCCTCTACATGTTCAAAACTTACCAATTTTTCTTAATAGAAATAAAGCTTTGGCAGATAGCAGTTCCATAAATAGTTTTGGGATAAAGATTAATGGTTTAGCCTACTAGATGTTTCTAGAAGGTAAACCATAAATCTTTTTCGCTTCGGCAATCTAAGCTATGAGGATAAGGCACATGTATTTGTTACGTCGACGGCTGTACCTAATAAATATGTCATTTTGTCGAAAATTGCGCAAGGCTGACAACACTACGGCGAAAGCGGACAAGTCTCTCCTCTGTATTATTGCTACGACACACAGACGAGTGTTCCATTTGTGTTGGAGTTAGTTTCAAATGGCAGACAGTTTGAACGAAATTATTCTTAAATATAATTTATTGCTTAAATATATAGTAAGCTCCGTCTAAAGTGAGAGAAATGTAGTTCCCACGGGAAACATACATATATATTTACAAGACATTAGAAAAGCCCCATATAAAATTTCTTTCAAACGATTGGTACGCGAACACTTTTTAAAACCATCTGATACTTGTTAGTATTTATTCTGATTTATTAATGTGTTTGTATGTATGTATATATCTGAGTAGGTATCTATTTGTATATCTATGTGTATGTGTAGATATGTAAATTAGATGCACCTATCACCACATTTCTTCACGCCTAGGGTTGACTGTTAGAGAATGCCAAAAGGCATTAAGTCCGCCTTTTGTAATCCTTTTGATGTACACAATAAAGTATAAATAAAATAAATAAATATATTTATATATTAAAGTATATATAAATATAGTATCCTCGGCGAGGACACTAAAACACGGACAGTCTTAAAACCACGCCGTAACGGCTGGTTAAAAACTGGAGAAAAATCAAGAAGAAGGACTTAAACCTAAAGTTTAAGACCAGAGGTCTTCATCATCACCCCAGTAGTAGGGTAAAAGGTAGTGTGAGAGATATTTGTGTTAGTTAATTTAGATTTGTTAATTATCTTATCTTCAGCCTATTTAAATCCACTACTGAACATCCAGCAAAGATGACTCTCGCCACGACACGATAGCACTAACCAAGGCAATGGTTAAAAAAAAAAAGTCGAAAAAATTGCTTTAGCAGATCGTCATGTCACGATACTTTTCATTGCTGAAGGAACAAAAATCTAGACAGATCGAAAGATAGGACATTAGAGCGCTTAGGGTTGGTGAGTTCGCAGTGCCGGACTCCTTGGACTTGAGGCCGCAGTCCTGTGATTTGGGCTCAGCATCATATATTCCGCCATCACTCGATCGCCAAAACCAGCTATCTAGCAGGACGCATCAAGTGCAGGTGAGGTAAACATTTGTAGAAATGGTGGCTATACTCCCCCTAAAACGCCTTAAACATTCGCTTTTAAAATAATCTGAAGAGAATATAATCTTAAAGTAACCTAGGGCAAAAGAAAGTCCCATTACAAGGCTCTGTAATCTGTATAAGAAATTGTTAACAAAATGTTTAGAAATTGTTGTATTACATGATAAAATCGTTTCGCACAAGAAAAAACTAAAACTTTATTATTGTAACTCTTAAAGTCAATAAAATCATTTTTCTTTCTTTCATAATTCTTTTTGTACACGCATATACTATTATTAATTATATTTAAGTTAAAATAAGACACTAAACTTGTTAATATCACAGCTTTTGGAATGACAAACAGACAACATTTTTTCTGAAACACGATTAGTCTATACGTTTAAATTGTCATTCTATTTTGTTATTAAATGATAAATAAATCTAGTCAATCCTATTTTTATCAACAACCATCTCCAGTGGCGTGACAATATTTTTTTAAACTAATTTTTAGACTCTAATTATAGCATATAGTTTAACGGTGATTGTCGGAGAGAAGTTCAAGTCGCTAGCTACTCATATCTGCACACAGTGACAACGTACGTACATACATCAAAATGCACATATACGCATGCTTATTCTACTTGCAGTAATGGGAGTACGCGGGGGAGCAGGGACGGGCGTCGCCCAGCAACAGCACGCCATCGGGGGGAGCCATGAGTGGCGGAGTGAATTCCGAATACGAATTCCCGGATCGGCTCTGATTATCTATCAAACTATTACAAAAGGTAATGATAACTGTGGAAGTCCGCCCTCGGTTACCTCGCTCACCGAACGAAACGCAGAAGCACAAGATGCCTCTACTTCACGGCTAAAAGTAACAGCCTGTAAGTCTGCGCACTGCTGGGCAAAGCCCTCCTTCTCAAATACTAGTATCAGAGAGGGTTTAGGAGCCGGGAAGGGCCCGCTGCTCCAGTGCGGGTTGGCGGGCTTCACATATCCTCGAAATATTATATATATTTTTTTATTATTTCTCAGACATGCAGGTTTCCTCACGATGTTTTCCTTCACCGCCGAGCACTTGGTAAATACAACACTTAAAATTGCTATTAACAATTTTAGTGGTGCCGGCACCGGGGATCGAACCCAGGTCACTCGCGCTCTATGACACTAAAGTGAGCGCCCTGACCACAAGGCTACCACGGCTCTTCACGCCTAAATATTTTAAAATACAAAAGACATAGTGAGCAAAACACACTTTTCGAAAAAAGTTGTGATTACAATTTCTCATAGTTTCATCCAAACATTAAAATACGGAACTGAAATCCGGGACGATTGGTGGTCGAATGGCCACACTAGCCGCAAATTGCTTCCCCTCGCTGAAACTACCCGACATTTTTTTCATGTTGCCACCGTTCAACGACATCATTATATCGGGCGATGACTGAATGAATGGTGCACTTCGAGCGGAAGGGATATAAACCGTTATGATATGAACAAATGTAAGGAGAAACGTGGATTTAAATATAAATGTCTATTCGATACGGACTGTGACCGGCGTTGGCATCTCGCCGAGTTACGTCGAATGCGTAAACGATATTGACAAATATTCAAATTATGGACACGGTTATAACCTAACCTGTCGCAGAGAAATTGCGTCGACGTCTACAAAAACATATGTAAATGTAAAGAGCTATTGTTTAGTTAAAACGTTTTCTATAAACAAAATCAAGGTTTCCCGCGACCATAGAGTTCAATGTTTTTTTTTTTTATGGGAAAGGCGGCAAACGTGCAAGCGGTTCAACTGATGAAAAGTGAGTGCCGTCGCCCACGTACATCGGCAACATCGGAGGAGCTGCAGGTGCTTTGCAGGCCTCTAAGGGTATATTTGGGAGATGGAAGTGAGAATGAGGAGGGGATGGGGAGCGGGAGCAGGCCTCCGGTTACCTCACTCACCGAACGAAACCTGCCTCTACTTCACGCCGGTATTCTGCGTGGTAGTGATACCAATCCGGTCGAGCCGACCCATTCGAGCAGCAGCAATAGCCGCCGCTTGGCTCTACCACGTTTTAAAAACGCATTGAATGTGTACAATGCAATCGACGACACTAGCGACAGTCCGCGGCTCCGCCTGCGTGAACATCAATCCCTAAATCGAAGAGAGTGATCCCATATGAACACATGTATGATCAATAACGGTTGTCTTGTGTTTACGCGAACACTACACATTTGAAATGAAACTATTATTTACGGATTTTAATCGCGACCTCAAGATACTGCGAGCATTTGGTGCCTAGATCCGACCAAAACCAATAATTAGAAGCTGAAGGTAGCCCGAGTTGACTATGACATCGCGACGTCTAACACCCCGGTCCCCCGTGACCCCGGCTGCTGTAAAGCACTCGCGTCGTTTCTCTGATCAAGATAAAAAGTATCTTGTCTTATTCCACAACAATCTACCTATTTATCAAATCTCATTCAAATGTGTTCCGTCCTTTACGCGTAATTAAATAACAAAAACACACTTTTATATTTATAATATTACTAGGATTTCATGAGATGCACGGAGATGTGAGTAAGTATACAGACTTGACTAAATTATAATTAAATACGTCTTCTTTATCAGCCTACCTAAGTCCCACTGCTCTAGAGAGGCCTCTCCAAGAACGCGTCAACAAAAGTCGGCACGTGTTTCTTGAAAGGTTAGCTCATATCTCCCGCGCTGCGCAGTGAGCGCAGTACCGGCGCCCTCGCACCAGTAACGCTGCTCCTCTCATCATCAGTCTGTGGGATCTGGGTTCACAGTAGATTCGGATGGATTTTCCACTATCATCACGGCCGCCAGAGCATCGTTTGTTGGCTAGCTGGTAGCGTCAAGTGCAGGTGAATTTTGCAATTGGTGATGTGAGATGTTACATTCCCTCTCACTCATGACATATTAGCAAAAAGAAATTTTAATTAAAACAAATGTTTTTTTTTCTTTCACGTTTTAATTATTTATTTGTCATCCAGTTCTGGATTATGTTTGAAGTTTTCAAGTCTCTTTTCTTGGGGAAGTTACTTTAGAATGAAATGCATAATAAAACAATAAAAAGAATTAATAACTTTTTTTTTGTGTGAACTTGTAAATCACTTAAAAAAACAAGGAAGTTATTAAAGTTTACAGCACAGCCTAGTTTTCTTTTTTTAATTATCCTAAATATTCGATTAGAATTATTGTTAATTATATGGAGTTGTTTATTTACTATCAGATTTTACAGAACCTGACCAAGCTTATTTGCAAAACAGACGTTCATCTCTAGATGCCATACGGCAGAACAGTTAATATACTACAAATAAACAGACCGAGACCGAGCCCATCATAATAGGTAGAAAATATAAAAAAAAACTGGCCAAGTTCGAGTCTACTCGAAGGTTCCGTTCCGTACACAATATATATCTGTCCAATGCTTGTAATGTATTACCGTTTTTACGATTTTTTTAAATATTTTTTATTATTATTTGTAAGGATACCCTCCATAATTACACATATTCTGTAAAAAATTCAACCGGCTACCTATTACGGTTCCAAAGACACAGCTCTTTAAAAGTAATACAGACGACAGTGTACGCTTAGTGACAGGGCTTCGTACGGAACCCTAAAACCCCAGGACGATGGACGGCTACAAAAAGCAATATAAATGATGACAATGGCAGCGACTGGTCTTCAAGGTGAGCACCAAAGCGCTCTCGGAATTCACGACCTTACCAGTGGGCCTTGGGTTAACCTGCACTGTTCGTTGTTACGCTAAACTAACTGCCTTGGTGCTCCATGGTGCAGGATCCCTCAAATTCAAACGTCCGTAAGAATCTGCCGACGCTTTCGTCCCGAGCCGTAAAAGAGCCGTGGTAGCCTAGTGGTCATGGTCTCGCTTTAGTATCATGAAGCGCGTGTGACCTGGGGTCGATCCCCGGCGCTGGCACCACTAAAATTGTTAATAGCAATTTTAATTGCTGTATTTTAACACGTGCTCGGCAGTGAAAGAAAACATCGAGAGGAAACCTGCATGACTGAGAAATAAAAAAAAACATTATGTCGAGGATATGCGGGCCCTTCCCGTCTCCAAAACCCACGCAGATCTTTGAGAAAGAGTCCATTGCCCAGCAGTGGGCACTAACGGGTTGCTTCCTTAATTTCGTCCCGTGGCCGTCGTTAGACGCGACTAAGGGAAGAGCATTGAAAATGGCGATGAGCGAGAGAGACAGAGGGCGAGTTAACCATCACCGAAAACACCAGACCGAGATTAATTGAACGTTCCTATTACGATAAACCCCTCCTTATACGAGAGGCCTAAGACTTGAAGTGGACTATTTACAGGCAGTTATGCTCGCCGCGCACATGCACGGTTCCCTCGTCCGTATCCCGAATTCATTTTCCTTATTCAGGCATCCGAATTCACTCACCTACTACAAAATGTCCTTTAAGACGTCCTCCATATTTTCCGTTCGGAAACAATTCCTCACGTTCGTTTCGGAAGCGTGCCCGTGCGTTCATAATACCGAACGAAAAAAAAAACGAATGACGTCATCCCGTACGCAGCGCTCGCTTACATACATATGCTGTGTTCGTGAGTGCCTCGCAAGTTCTCTAAAAAGCTTTCAAACTCCATACAATACCTACATACAAAGAATTGTATGTATTACTATAGAAATGTACAACAGCTCTATTAGTAGGAAGTACAGAGAGCAATAAGAAGAAGAAGTAGAATGGGCCGTTCACATAGCTCGCAGAACTGACAACCGTTGGTGAAAGAAAGGTTCTCGAGTGGCAGCCACGTACAGGAAAACCCAGTGTAGGACGCAGTGTTGCGGGAAGTCGATGGATGCAGGTGGCTCAGAACCGAGCTTCGTGGCAATCTTTGGGGGAGGCCTATGTTCAGCAGTGGACTTGTGATAGGCTGAAATGATGATGATGATGATAGAAAGCAAGTTATGGTTTAAATTGTTTTGGTAGTAAGAAGTCGATGAACATTGTGGTCATTGCGAATCTACGAACAACAACACATACCTAGTATAAACATGCGAGTTTTTTTTTTAAGGGATAGGCGGCAAACGAGCCAGCGTTTCACCAGTCGGTGATTTATTACGGTCGCCTACGTACATCTACAACACCAGAGGTGCTGCAGGTTCGTTGCCGGCCTTTAAGGGTACTTGGGTGATGGGAGAGAGGAAGAGGAGATGAAAGTGAGGATGAGGAGGCGGAGCGGCCTCCGGATACCTCACTCAACGAACGACACGCAAAACCACAAAATGCCTGGCCCATTCGAGCAGCAGCAAAAGCAAATCATGACAGAAAGCAATGCCAGAAGCAACCAGCCGCCATCGATGACAAGGACCTAGGCATCGGTTCTTAAAGCCGACCCGCTGACGACGGGCCCACATGGATTGAGCAAAGCCGTGACACGCGAGCCAAATCGAATTATATCCTGAAAACGTGAAGGTCGTAGTCAAGCGTAGACAATCGACCCATCAAACCCACTTTTCGCATCTTCGGGAGATAGAACGTGTGGATTGAAAAGACTTGACCACGCGTTACTTTAATGTCACAGAAAATATTCTTCAAATATATTATGGTCTGGCTTTAGTAGGCTGTATGTTAGATTATAGATATATGAGCTGGGCCTGCACGCATTTTCGGATGAGATTGGAACCGGGCACGATGTGACACGATGCCGACAAAGGGGATCCACTCAGGTCTAGGTCCAGAGTTGGCTAATTAGAAGTAATAAGCACACAGAAGCCGTGATAATTAACTTTATTTTTAGATGTGTATCGGTATAGGTCAAAAGGGACCCAATCGTTAATTAACAAGTCTTTGTTGTTTTCCTTATCAGAAGATAGAATAAAAAAAGTTTTATCTTTAGAAACATCTAAATCACATTATAGGTAAAGTGAGTGCGTTTGAATGTATGTTAATTCTCAGAAAACTAATTTCAGCGAAGTTAAGTTAAGATTACCCCATTTATGTAAACACACAGTAAGCCTGTTATCCCTGACGTGATAGGCAGAGATGTCAAATACCAACTTCATCTATCCTTAAAATTACCATGTCAGAAATAGCCTTTAAATAGTACATACATAAGCCTCCCCCATAGGTTTCATCATAGTCGCCACGCTCGCTATAAGCAATAATAAAACTTACTAAAAAACTACACAATCGACCCTAAAAGAAACCTTCGACTTCCTCCTAACGATGTGGACAGCCGCGGAAGCAGTACAGCACCAGGGCATCAGATCTGAACCTTAGTAAAGTATATATGTTTGTGTATATATCACGGTATATTTATTATGTTATATTTTAACCCCTTAGTAACTTGCGTACACCCTTAACCCTTGCTCGCTGGTCATCATATCTGCAAAGTGGTTGCCTGGTAGAGATCGCTTCTAAGCGTTTGTATATTTAATGTTTCTTTTTATAATTTTTTCCTATTTTTGCTAATTGGTGTACCATAGAGAGTATTTCGTTCATTCATTAATTCATTCATTCATTCAAAGCAGCAGCCTGTAAGTGGCCACTGGCAAAAGCCTGGGAGAGGGTTTTGGGGGTCGGGGAAGGCCAGCCACGCTGCGGGTTGACGGGCTTCACATATCTTCGAAACTTTTTCCTTCACCGCCGAGAGCGTGGTACATACAGCACTTCAAATTGGCTCATTATAACACCCCACGTTCGTTGGTTTTTACGAGCACAAGCGAAACAACAACCTGCGATAAGATTTCAAAAGTAAACGTCAAATTTCTTCATACAATTACCGGTTGTTTGAAGCTCATATCGAACGATCCCAAAATACTTGATCAATTACCCTTCAATCATAAATTTTCATCAACTTTAATCGCGTTCAACAAAATTTACTTCTAAATGAAAGGTTACATCGGGCTTCGTTTCATACGAATGCTTATTAGTTAAGAAACTGCTTAATTACACTTTAAGCTAGTTCAGATAATATTATAGCAGGAAAATCTCCCTCTAGTAAGGACAGCGCGACGGCCACAATTTAGTGTACACATTATGATAAATTTACAATTTGAATAATATACTAGATAAAAACAAAGGCGAGCTTAACCCTTAGCAGAGTTCTCTTGCAGCGAACCCTTGGGGAAAGAGAAAACTTATTATTATTATACAAGTAGGTAGTTGTGTAATAATTAATACATACATAACATAACTAATATAATTGGCAATGAAAAAAATAAAGTAAAGCTAAGTAGGTGCCTGTAAGTGCCCACAGCAGGGCAAAGGCCTACATATATGTTTAGTTTTTTTTTTTTTGGATTTGTGACAAATGAGCTAAAAGTCAATTGAATAATGTTAATTACAACTATTGATAAACATTATTGAAAGTAAAACTAAATGCAGTGCAAACTCTGTTATGGTTATTGGCTATTGGAGCCTAGGGCCGCATAGAAACGAGGAGAAGGTTAAAGACGCGTCACCCCTGACGATTAAAATGGAATCCCTCACCGCTTGGAATAATACTGACACTCTCTATACCTACCCCATTTAACCGACTGCGGCAGAAGGAGATTCAATGTTTTTCTAGTGTATGTATTTCTTTGGCACGCTCTGTACTTTGAACGACTTGATGGATTTCAACATATGAGGTGGAAATGAGATGGGCTATAATGTTTAAATGTGGCGTCTGCTAATTAAAAAAAAAAAAAAAAAAAAAAAAAAAAAAAAAAAAAAAGAATCCTGCAATACTATTTATTAAGTAACATTACTAATATTCCTTGTATCTGGAGTGGTTCACGACAATATTCGAATGGCGGGCTCGAACTTACGACGTCATGTTATGTTGGCTATTAGCGATTAAAAAAAAAAAAAAAAAAAAAAAAAGAATCCTGCAATACTATTTATTAAGTAACATTACTAATATTCCTTGTATCTGGAGTGGTTCACGACAATATTCGAATGGCGGGCCTGAACTACGAGCGGCTGCTGTTGTTCTGGCTAAAAGTGAAAACTGTGCCGATCGAATATATTCTTTAAGCACGACGCCGTAGAGTTCACACGCCATTCATTCGTGTAGGTACTAGGGCTTCGACGAGGCCGACGCCGAGAGCTCGTGACGCAGGAAAATACGCCTTATTGTGTTGTAGCGAGGTTGACATTTTATTGCATAGTTATAATTGTGTAGGGGAGGGGCAGTGGTGTGGGAGGGAACACGTGGCGGGCGACGCAGGCGAGCTTGACCCAGTTCTCTGCTGCACCATTTCGGCCCCGTTTAGAAATCGAGGCCCTTTAGCGCCGAAACTATGCTTCGCAGTCGAACTAGCCGAGTCGGCTGTGTGCGTGTGTGTGTGGGTGCGTGTGTGGGTGCGTGAGTACGTTGTCTTTGTTACAAAGGTTATCACCGATCGTTTTGTTCTTTTGAATATATTTAAAAAAAAAAAAAAAAAGAATCCTGCAATACTATTTATTAAGTAACATTACTAATATTCCTTGTATCTGGAGTGGTTCACGACAATATTCGAATGGCGGGCTCGAACTTACGACGTCATGTTATGTTGGCTATTAGCGATTAAAAAAAAAAAAATTTACTAGTACTGTCATACTATCGAATTCGTCGTAATCCAATAATCGATGGGCAATTTGACATATTACATTATATGCACACGGCAATGCTTTGTGGCTACAAACACACACAAACCTGACGCACACAAATTCCAACGGTTCTATAGACTAGTTTTCCGCATCGCAATGAGAATTAACCTAACCAACCAGCGTGATGTAGACGAATCCTGTGCTAACTGTATGCCCACTCCCCCCGTCCCGTTCCCCAAATATCGTTAGCGGCTCGACCGGGTCGGTACCGCGGCCTCGCAGAATACCGGCGTGAAGTGGAGGCGTCTTGTGCATCTGCGTTTCGTTCGGTGAGGATAGCAGAGCATGTTTGGCCGCTTTCCGTAAAAAAAAAAAAAAAAACACTACTTCTGAACGGGGCGCATTCCCGTCTCCGATTTAATAACAGCATTATGCAACCGACGTACGGAACCAGCCGTTGAGCCATGAAGTAGGTAACAAAAGCGACAAAGAGTGCACAGTGACATAGACACGCCGACACAACACAGTTGCTGCCTTTAATTACATTGTAACGTATCATTGCCGCCATTACTGGTTTTTTTTATTATGCATAGTAAAGTGGCGAGTGCGAGCTAACAGTCCGCCTCGTCGTAAATGGCCACGGCAAACAACTACAAACGAACATGGTCACTGATGCATTGTCACCACCTGAGCACCAAGAAACGCCCCACATCATTATACCATATTACACCGGCACTCTACGATCTAGTAAGATCTAGAGGACCTTTGTCCGTGGTAGAGGCAACCACGGGTTATGCTGCTGTCTTATTATTTTTTTTTGGTAAGCCATGATGTGGTGGTAAGTGATTACCGTCGCACACGTACATCTGCAACACCAGAGGTGCAGGTGCGTCGCCGTCCTTTAAGGGTATTTGGGAGATGGAAGAGAGGATGAGGAAAGGGAGTGGGCCACCGGTTACCTCACTCACCGAACGAAATGCAGAAGCACAAGATGCCTCTACTTCACGCCGGTATTCTGCGTGGCCGTGGTAACAATCCGGTCGAGCCGGCGATGTTATTGATTTACGGGGACTCTTGCTCTAGATAAACCACGGCATGCAGGTGGCACAGCCTTTTTAAGCACCTGAACACGACCCACGTACAGGCCGGTAGTCACTATTGAGATGACTCCGGAACTGGTTGAACCAGGAAGCCTGCAGTCTGTGATCATATCCTAGAGCGCCCCAACCGTTACATCACATTTGATAGACCACAAATCCTCGCAAAAGAACACCTATTTCTGCCAAGGATGATTCGCGAGGCTATTGAAAACAAGATCGGTAGATCGGACCAAAATGAATAATTAGAAGCTGAAGGTAGCCCGAGTTGACTATGACATCTGGACGTCTAACACCTCAGTCGCCAGCGACCACGACTGCTGGGAAGCACTCAAAACGTCGGTAACATAAAGAGAAACATTAAACGCGATAAAATCCGTAAATAATAGTCTCATTTCAAATGTTCGCGTAAATACAAGAAATCATTATTGTCATTCTCTCTGGCTCTACTATCATCTTGTTATTATACTTATGTTAAAAAAATATGAATAAATAAATAACTAAGAGCGATGGAGCGAGAACAAACACACAGAGTATTGTACTCGTCAATGTCCATTGAACTTTAGCCGACGACACGTCGTCTGTTGTCGGGAGGTCGTTGAGGATGCCTTGCGACACGACACGACACGACAGCGTCGGTCGCACGGCGATTGATACGATTGAGACAAAAAAAAATACTGTTTAACTGCCAGACAACGCGACCATATTTTCTATTATTAAACAAAATTAACTTTTTAAGCAAATTCCATTGCAGCAAAATATTTCAAAACTTGGTGGCTAGATAGTAAAATGGCTCCCGGCGGCGGTGACCGTGGGGGGCCGAGGGTTCGCGGGTCCTCATTATCACACGGCATTAGGTCCCGGGACAACTGACGCGTCACTGCCAACGGACCGTGTCCTGGAAATTGAATATAGCATACCTACGTATACGCGTACAGACGTTTATAATCTATATCATCTATATCTCATCATCATCAGCCTGTACAGAACCCAGTGTCTGTTAAAGTCCTTGTCCTAAGTAGAGATAATCCTACCTGGCGTAGCAGATGGACAGCTACTTTTAATGCAGATCCTGAATGACATGTCGATGTGTTCTTTTGCTTGGTCTACCTAATCAGATGCAGTGGTGGTGGCGATTTGGAAGATCCATCAGACTATGTCAAAATGATACTGATTCCCGTGCTCCTTCTGTGCAGATCGGACTCAAATCATTAACTAAATGACTATACCTACAACTCTACTGCACTGTTTGTCCGTCCTGATATCATAGCTCACCCCGGCAACTACGATGTCGGAGTTCCAAACACCATTAGTTCCCTTTCGGTCCTTGTTCTTCGCAATGTTTCCAACTTTTTGAATACTGAGGATTGTATGTAAGATATAAACCAAAAAGACAAAACATTGCCTACATTACGTACAGTATAAGTATAAACTTGCAAAGACGACTCTAGCTTTACAACTGGGTTATGAGAGATCTAGAGAGTCATAAATGGAAGAACGGCTCTACCGTTCGGGAGAGGCCAGGTCATCTCTAAACCAACGAACATGCATGCGAAGATTGATGAAAGTGGAAGAAGCGAAAGACGTATATCAGGACCGTAGTAAATGGAAAAAGATTTTCTCTGCCTACCACGTTGGGAACAAGGCGTGAATATAGTCAATACATAGTCATAAACCTACACACAAAAGGACGTGACCCTACAATGATCGCTAAGACTTGATAAATGGGCCCCCTACCGTGGATTGAGGGCATTCAACGCATAAAACGCTCCAAAGCTCCCGGCAATTGGACGGGCGATTCGTTAACGTTAACAGTTTGTGCATTCCCTTCCTGAGAAGAAACGGAACAGGGAAAGATAGGGAAAAACTTTTCTTGGTGCCATTTAATTAAGTTATTTTATGTTTCCTCCTTTCTTTCTCTCTTAACCGTTAGATTCACATCGCTATTGACGTAGTATGAATGTAGTACGTAGCATGTAGCATGGCGAAGTTGGAAATTCGATAGCTCGCTTTGTTATAGTTTCCAAAGTGTGATGTGACTTTGTGCAACTGTTATAGTTTCCAAAGTGTGATGTGACTTTGTGCAACCAACGGCTCGCCGCCGCCTGCGACCACTGCGTTATGTTAAATGCATACAAACAGCTTTATTTAAACACATAGTTTAAGCACAAAATAAAATATCGAGATAATTGTTAACCGACAGAATGAAATGAATTAATGAATGAAATGTGTAAATTTTTAACGCGGTAGTACCAAGCGGCGCCTTTAGCTGCTGCCCGAATGGGCCGGCTCGACCGGGTTTGACCTACTACGACCTCGCAGAATACCGGCGTGAAGTAGAGGCATCTTGTGCTTCCGAGTTTCGTTCGGTGAGTGAGGTAACCGGAGGCACACTCCTCTTCACCCTCCCCATCCCTCTCCTCATCCTCCCTCTCATCTCCCAAATACCGTTAAAGGCCGGCAACGCACCTGCAACTCCTCTGGTGTTGTAGATGTGCATGGGCGACGTTAATCAATTTACCATCAGGTTAACCGATTGCTCGTTTGCCGCCTTTACCCATAAAAAAAATTGCAATATATGAATGAAATTCATGGATGAAAATTGTTCAATCTTTTTCATAAGAAAGATAATTTCGTTTCTCAAATCTTATTATTATTATTCTGTGGGGTTATTTAGATATATACTCGTCTGGTTGGGAGATATTTATAAATATGTATACATACATAAAATACAATAAAATAAATAATCCTGGCTCCGCAAGAGGTCAACACGCCTTATACGTTGGGTATTAGGCCACGACAAAAAAAAACGTAGCAGATCACATACGTTACACGACGGCATCTGCTTCCGAATCAGAGGCCTTGTCCGATATTCCAGAAAAATATATTCCATAACCGTGAGACGTCATTAGTCAATAAAATCCATATCGTGTTATTGTTCAACTCCAGGCTGTGAGGCATACCATCTAAGTCCACAGGGGTGGACTGTTGAATCGTTTTTCATCCCAATCCAAAAAGTGTACATCCACGTTACCCTAGGAATAAGAAGGCATCTGAAACCGCGTGGTCTTAGCGCAACATGTAGAATAACGTGAGACGAGTTTTTTGTAAGATTGATTAATGCAAATTAATCTGTCCGCGTGTCTCAATCAAATATAAGAAGGTTATGAATAATCGGTGCGCGTAGTGCCGCGACTGCTGACCGATGCCCGCGGAACAAAGCCTTCCGTTGTGGAATCACAAGGAGCTTGGCCGACTATCTGTTGACAAGCGAACCGCTAGTTAACACACCGGTGTCGCACGCTCTGATCTTTAATTAATATGAATGTGTTACGTACACGAGTAAACCGATAAACCTTCCGCGGGAAAGTTCTAAATTATGAAGAAGTTATATGCTGATATGGGATTGTGACCGATTCTGTTATGTTCAATTGATGGTAAGTGTTTACCGTCGCCCACGTACATCTGCAACACCAGCGGTGCTGCAGATGCGTCCCCGGCCTTTAAGGATATTTGGGAGATGGGTGGGAGAATGGGAAGGGGGATGGGGAACGGGAGAGGGCCTCCGGTTACCTCACTCACCGTACGAAACCGACATGATTACCCACACCACGTACAGCTGCATGTGCGTTCCCGGACTTTTTAAGTGCATTTGGGGGATTGGAGAAGAGAAACGTTATGAGGAAAGGATGAGGATGAAGGTTCTGAGGAAGGGAGGGAAGGGGGTGAGAGAGGCTGAGGCTTAATTACTCTAGGCCGTTTGTACTATAACTGTGCAAGGTCCTTATCGACACACAGAGCGGCATTTTATTTTATACACCGATCACGATGAACAGAACATCCGTGTAATTACAAACATAAAATGCCCGTCAAACAACAGTGGCGGGTGACCAGTTGTGCGGAATGCAACATGAAATATACATTAAATTTCTTACACACAACATTTAATTGAAAATAATACACGCACTTGACAAAACCATTATCTTTGCTTATACGTATGTCGTAACGTAGAAACATACACAGTTTAAAAGCGGTAGAAAGAAAGTGTGTGTTGCCAGTGATGACATACGGATCCGAGACTTGGTCCTTCACTGCAGACCGTATGAGGAAGCTCAAAGTTGCTCAGCGCGCTGTGGAAAGGGCTATGCTCGGTGTTTCTCTGCGTGATAGAGTCTGCAACGATGATATCCGCAGCAGAACTAAGGTAACCGACATAGCCGTAAATATCAGCAAGCTGAAGTGGCAATGGGCCACATAGCTCGCAGAACTGACAACCGCTGAGGAAAAAAGGTTCTCGAATGGCAGCCACGTACAGGCAAACGCAGTGTAGGACGACCCCCCCACAAGATGGAGTGACGACCTGCGCAGTGTTGCGGGAAGTCGATGGATGCAGGTGGCACGGGACCGAGCTTCGTGGCAAGCTTTTGGGGAGGCCTATGTTCAGCAGTGGACTTCTGATAGGCTGAAATGATGATGATGAGAAAGAAAGTGGAGAAATTAACAAACAAATGGTCTGACTGCCCTCTATTGCAATATTTATAAGTTGTAGGCGTTTATGTTTGTATTTCATTGTCATCGTTACTGACCCATTGACTTATTTGACATTGACATTCGTCTTCTTGACATTCAGTTTTAGGTTCGATAACATTATTTATATACGGCATATGCACCATTTTTAATTTGATTATCAATGTAAGTAAATTATGTAAGTTATGAAATTGTAAATATACTCATTTGCTTAAATAATTAAATTACTTTACTATTACCCCAAGTTGGGGGAAAACAAATTTGAGGCATTCTGGTCATACTAGAAAACCGTTAAAATAGTCTGAGATTTTGATTTTCGATTCTTACGAAAAACCATATTCCGTGGTATTTCTGCCGAATTCCGGTAATATGACCGGTGATATACCGTTCCGTCCCTTACGTGCAATTGACCGACAACTATACAAACTTTCACATAAATTCTGTAACATGAAGCAAAGGACAAAACATTGGCTGTAGCACTTCTGGAATCATATGGTACGTTATAAAAAGTTCCGTCCGTTAAACTCTATAAAAAAAGCTATTTTAAGCACAAATTAAATCAGTTTAAAACTACATACCGTAACGGATTTTGGTAAAGTAGTCGTTTATAATTTCTCATTAATTTAAAATAAACTCAGCTGACTTTAGTGTTTCGAACACGTAATGAGAGAAATCATGAGCTACAGCTGCGTGGATTTAAGTGACGCAGGCGCAGATTGCCGAGAAAAAATCTTCGAGCTTTGTTTGCATTGCCGCGATTCTATTTACTACGACTGCACTTCTCTTAATTTCCCACGCGCATTCATTCCACCACGGGCCACTTTCGATGTTCGGATACCGCGAGCGCGTGCTCAAACCTCCGTCAAACTTGCGTCCCGTTTCTCTGACACTGCATCAGAACCTTGTTATCGCACAAGCGTTGCGTCCAATACGTGTAGGTGAAAACGAGCGAGTGCCTCTGTGCTCGAGCGTGCACTCTCGGCACTATGGTGTCTCCCGCGCAGTTGACAACTGCCGATAGTATTCGGAAGTTGTTGTCGTGCTCGAAATCGGCCAGGAGGACATCCATTTGTTTTCCACATATATATTAGCTTCGCCTTGGAATCGAACGGAGGACCCGAAGGGAGGAGGCTGAAGAGGCGGTCGTGTACTTTACGTATCATTAATGCTAAAACTCCTGAAGGCGTATACCGTATACATATGAAATCTAAACGCCGACACGATCAATTCCAACAATACATAGCAAAAGAATAAACGTCTCCTATTAACGGGACCATTAAAGAAATTACAATCGCAGGCGGGTCCTTGCCCCGAGTCTAGACTCAGAATTAGACAGTGCAACGACGTCTAGACCTGCCCGGTCGGGACCCAGCCGCACAACCCTCCCCCCCCCCTCACTCCCCTCCCGGTCAACAACCGACGCGACGTCCCCGCTCGATAGTCCCCGGACTAATCGGGGAGCAGTAGGGTATTGCTGTAAGTGAATATGTTGTTTTTTTTTATTTGCTGTAGACAGGTGATACTGTTCGATAGTGGTGAGACTCATTTACTGCCATGGAAGCCTTTTTTAGCCTAGTTTCATAGAGCGCGAGTGACGAGGGTTCTATCCTCGGGGCCCGCACCACTCAAATTGTTAATGGCAATTTTAAGTGCTGAATTTGCCACGTGCTCGGCGGAGAAGGAAAACTTCGCGAGGAAACCGGCATGTCTGAGAAATAATAAAAAATATTATTGAGTCCGTCAATCCTTCCCAGCTCCAAAAGACTCTTCTTTCTTTCCCGACTCCACAACATGTCCTCGAAAATAACCAATCAAAATCGGTCCAGTGGATTAGAAGATTAGCCTGCTCTAAGAAATACAGTTACGTCTTTGTATGTTTGTACAGATTTTTGAAAAAAAGGTGGTAAAATTTTTGACGTTTCTTATTCTTTTACTTAAATTTCGATTGCCTCACCGGACCGTGAATATTCCACTGAGGGACATAAGCTTCTCCCATATGGAAGATCGCAGTACCAGACAGACCCCACGCACCTCAGACCCGTCATCGGTCCTGCATAACTTAGGTCTGGTACACATAATGATTTCTAATATTTACGCGAACACAACCCATTTGAAATGAAATAATAGTATTTATGGATTTTATCGCGTTTAATTATGTTTTTATGTTCCCGACGTTTCGATTGCTTCACAGCAGCCGTGGTCACGAGGGTACTTAGGTGTTAGACGTCCGGATGTCATAGTTAACTCGGGCTTTACCCCTTTATTTATAAATTTTTGGTCCGATCAAAAATTACGGTCTGGAAATTAATGAGATGTTTGTCCCGCCATCTAACGTTAGCCATTACTATTCTTACGACACTTACGGGAAGAAAGAGGGTGAATGAATGAATGAATGAAATATACTTTAATTGTACACACACGGATTTAACATACAAAAATTATAAGGAAACAAAAAACAAAAAGTACAATAGGCGGCCTTATCGCTAAGAAGCGATTTCTTCCAGGCAACCCAGAAAGAAAAAGGAAATATGATAAGTATCGGATTCGGGTGTACACATAATATAAAGTAAAGTGAACACATAATATGCAAATAAAATAAATACAAAAAATATACATAATATGAATATATGAAATACATATACACGTATATACTATTACATAGATACATTAAGGAAAAGGAAACAAAGATTAAGGAGGCATAAATTCTATGAAATATGCGTTTGAAAATAATGATTTGCACTAAACACCGCTGCACGGAACACGCAAAACTTAGCATGCGTTTTACCGAGCGCAGAACCCATCACCCAACGTTATCGACACTGCTCGCCAACATCGATTAGCGTATATACCAGGTCATCGGCCTCAGTCCACTCTTACAACCTTACCGAGCATTATGGGATTAAAAATGTAAATGAATTTACATTGGAATATATTAATAATATTCATGCCTTCGGATTAAGGGATGATCGTATCCGATTACAAAAACATCGACAATGATGCTAATCGAACATCACTAATTTAGATACGTCTCGCCTATCATTAATAGCGAACATCACTATGTTTGTCACAGTTTAGTATTGTTATCGATAAAATAGGCCAAAGTATATTGTCTACTATTAGTGTAGTGCACGACATTGCAGAATTAGAGGCATCTTTTGCATCTGCGTTTCATTCGGTGAGTGAGGTAACCGGAGGCCCACTTCCTCTCCCCATCCCCCTCCGCATCTACCCTTCCATCTCCCAAATATCCTCAAAGACCTGCAGTCGTTTGAAAAATTAAAAATTTGTTATTAAATAAACTCCCGTACTTTATCCGCATTTGTCAACTGCGCAGGTGATATTATAGTGCCGCGAGCGTGCACACATACTCACAGGCACTCGACTCGTCTTTCCCTTCCTGTATCCGATACGAAAGAGGAACGGTCAAATACAACACAACGGAAACCAATAACTTATGGTTTGATTCGGCTGTGATTCGAAACCGGAACCCATAGCTAAGGATGTATGTGCTGTGTATCTTCTATATTATATTTCTATAATTTACGTAGAACAAATGTTTCATCGATTTAGTCATACTTTTGAACATCTGTCTCTACAAAACTATGTAAAATTAGGTTGTTTTGTATTTGTAACTAACTGAACGAGGGTTCTGAACTGATCAGTGACAGTTTTAGTAAATATTGAATTTAATTTCCATTTTTTTTTTCGCTCCTAACCTTTTCAGTGATGAGTCGAATATAACCCATAAATTTGTGCTCGATCGGTCGAAGGGTTTGAGAGTTCGAGACAAACAAACAAAGAAACATTGATTCTTTTATGCATAAAAATGGATTTATTAGTGCTCAATTGGAAACTACTCTAAGACATTAATATGGATGTGATGGGTTTATATTATAAATTATGAAACTCTTGTCTGTTACATTTTCACCGCCGAACCAAATTCGATGAAATTTTGCATGCTCGATACTTGGGTCCTGGTGAAGGACCGGGACAATTTTTCACGCAGACGAAGACGCGTCCAACAGCTAGTCCGTAATAAAAAAAAATGTATGGGAAAGGGCAAACGAGCAAGCGGCTCGTCTGTTGGTAAGTGATCACCGTCGCCCACGTACATCTTGCAGGTGAAGAGCTGCAGGTGCATTGCCGGCCTTTAAGGTTATTTGCGAAACGCAGAAGCACGCACAAAACCATCTTCGCGGCGGTATTCTGCGAGGTCGTGGTTTATACCGCGGTCGGGCCGGCCCACTCGGACAGCAGCGAAGGCCGCCGCTTGGCTCTATCACGTCAAGATATCTCGTTGATGATATAATGATGGTAATAGAAATCATACGGTTCATAATCTATCGAGTTATTTCTGTGCAGGGTGTGCTATCGCCAGCTCACATGCTTAATGGTTTGAGTGGATAATAATCGACATAACAAACATAATGATTTGTGAGAGCCGTGACTTTTGATTGGCCGTGGGAAGGAAAACCTGTTTAGATGCTCATATATTAATGACCAATGTGGCAATGGGCCGACCATGTAACTCGCAGAACAGACTAGGACGACCCCCGAGATGGTGTCGTGACGACCTGCACAGTGTTGCCGCAAGTCGCAGTGGACTTGTGACAGGCTGAAATAATGATGATGACATTATATGACTCGGAGCTGGATTACCGGCTAGCGGAAAACCACAGAGACACAGTCAGAGTTGTGTCCTAACACATAAGCAGCTAATGGTAGGTTCTAAAAACGCAACACTTTTAAAACGAACGACTCTCTCTGTCTGGCGGTCTCGAACCCATATCCCACAAACAAGTGATGGGGAGCATCGTCATTATTGCGAGGATACCAGCCCTGTACTCAACAAACGGCTTGCCCAGAGAGGTGAATATGGATAAACATGCATTCTGGCATAAGCTAGCTGCTCTCTTCAAGAAACCTATAGTCAATCACACGACTTTCTCTACCTGGCGATCGAAACTGAACTTAACTGAACCCATATCCCACAGACAAGTGATGGGGAGCATGTTCATTATTGTGAGGGTGCCACCAGCACTACGCTCACCAAACGGCTTACCCAGAGTGGTGAATATGGGAAAAAATTTGAAGACATTTATTCTGTCATATGCTAGCCACTCTCTTCATGAAAACTATGGTCATCAATGGACTTAAATAGCCTTATAATAATAGCCTAAGATCATTGACATATGCATGAAGATTTACAAATATGAATGCACTAACCTAATCTTGATGACCTTATAGCATCATAGTGATACTGCTTTCGAGAGCTTTTTGTTACCTCAGTTAATCATACCACCCATAAGCGCCCAGCATAGGTTGGAAGTGGAAGGCGAAAATATTGGGGTGATGAACAAAGTAACAGTCCACCCAATGATAGGTGTCTACTGCAGCCTATGGAACTTTTCAAACAACTTCAATCTATGACGCCTTGACACCCCTGAGGACTATGATGGACTGCCTCATACCCTGTAATTTTACTGGATGTCTATACCTTACTAACCGGAATAAAGCAGTGGCTACACTTGGCAGCAGAAATGGGTACGATAGTAGTACACGACTGGACTACTCCCGAGGCGGAGAAGAACTCTACCACCTAGTGAAATGTCGAAATGTATGCATGTATGTATGACACAAATAGTCATACTCGTACAAAACTTTTTTTTAAATCGATTTGTCATTTCGTCTGTCTCAAATGAGCGGAGGGATTGGAGGCAATAACAAAACAATACAGTGCATTGTTCTTTTTATTAGACAGTGGTTAAACACCAATATGCCAGAAGGTGACTATATTTTATTGCATTATTTTTAATTATAACCGTTTGTTCATAGCTCAAGCCTATATTTTATATGGAATTCCTATAAATTTATTCTATCTTTAAAAGCCTAACTACAAACACGTCTAAGAATTTCATGCCACATTAATGTATAATAAAATCATACCATTAATAAGAGAACACTATAACTAACACATACAAAAAACTTGTCAATTGATCGGTCTGTTCATGGAGAAGTGGCCTTTTGATTGAACTTCTAAGCCTTCTAGTTTGGTAATTAATAATTAAATTTTGATTAATGATTAACATTAGCATTAGAGGCATGCACTACTATCCAAACATTTTTTCATTTAACCAGTAATTTATAATATACCAATGAATTGATAATTTGATTGTTCTCCAGAGGACTTTTTTTGAATAAGCGTAAATTTCAGATATATAAATGGTATTATAAAACTAGATATAAATTTCTTGAATAGAAAATATTAGAGAGAGAATAGATATTTATCATTGATACTTTACAACAGTTATCCTTATGTAATCAATGGCAATAAGTCTAAAATACTGATATTTTCAGAGACACTATGGTTCTGCAACCTGTAAACCAGTGTACCTTCTTACCTAGCCATAGGTTTTGGATTCCAGTCTAATTCAACATTTTCTCATGATCATATCACACCTTTCTAAGTCAACAACCTGACATACCAAGACCTTTGCAAAGGCACTGAAAAATGAGACATGCTTTTTTTTCCTTCAGGATAGTGTGTATGGGGCTAACTATAGTCTATTTTTTAGCCTTTGGTTTTTTTTGCTTTTTGCTTGGGTTCTTTTTACAATATAAGTTTATAGTACACCACAGCTTAAATTTTGTGGATCACTATATTCTTGAAGCAATTTTCAGTTGGCTATGGAGACCAAGCCCTTTATTTTTTGCATTTATTCAATACAATTATTGAAAAAAATAATCAAAAAGAGGCTACCTATGGAGATATTTTTCACCTGTTACTTCTCCATGAGCGTAAGCTCATTATAAAATGATAGTAGATTCATTTACAAACTAACTGTCCATATGATGCTAAGTGGGTACTGAAGCCAGTAGACATTTGTAACCAACTTTAATTCAAGGAGGGTAATATTCCCATTTCATGTACTATTTTTTAAAAAAGAGACTAATGACTATATACAAGATTCTTTAAAAGTGTAATTAAATAAATTAAACTGTACTACAAATGCATAAAGAATATAATTCAACTTAAATAGGACACAGATTTCCCTTAGTAATTTTCATGTTTCTTTGTAATTAAGGTGATATTATGCATGCAAAACAGTATTTTGAAATGACAAAATTGTTTTGTTATTAATAATGTAATACATTTCTATTGCATCCCAGTAATTAATAGCACATAACCTAACTTATGACCTTCCAGTGATCACAATGAAATTATAATTATTATAGTGCACAATAAGCACTGACTAATAACTACTAGGCTAAAAGCATAGAGCGAGCAATAGAGAATAGAAGACAATGAATACTTAATTAAAAGTAATAAAAAGCTAGTCATTTAAAAAACCTTTTATTTAATTTCATCTACTTCTAAAGGCGTATGTCAGGACCGTAGCAATTGGAAGAAAATTGTCTCTGCCTACCCCGTTGGGAACAAGGCGTAGATGTATATATACATATATACATCTACTTCTTGAACATCGATTTGATAGAGGTTTCGAGACAATAAAACGACACAATTGGGAATGAAAATAGAAATAGCTTACTACAATAGGAATAACAAAGACTAATTCACAAAACAATAAATGTAAATTGTACTAAGTTAGATGGTGTAGGTATTCATAGTATAATTATTAAAATTCCTCTACAATTTAGTATACTCAATCACATAGTGGTACTTAGATTATATGCATCTTCGTAATAATTAAATGGATTATTGACTTTATAAGCCGTAAGTTTTGTCTGCCATTTCAATAGAGAAGAGACCTTGCACGAAATCGCCCGATTGTTATTAAATTAAACAATTTACTGCTGACTTTAGTTACTGCTGTCTCTTTAAAAAAAACATACCAAGTCTTTACGCATAGTCATCATTCAATTTTATATGTTGTTACAAAATATACGATCAGCTGATTTCTTTGTTTGACGAGTGCCACAGATTTTGCCTAGCTCTGCGACGAAATGTTGACACGTCAGGCATTCTAATTTAAGTGAATACTTATGAAATCTCTTACGAGAAATAATTACACCACCCTAGAATATATGGTGATAAAGAGTTTAGTGAATATCTCCCATAAACAAACCTTGAAAGTTCCTACCTTTGTAGTGCACTCGGAGATTATTTTGTGATAGTCCGATGTAGCTGAATTTGTCTTTTGTGCTCCATGATCTGGGTAAGGGTGTCTCATCTTCATTCACATTAGGATAAAGCAATTTTAAACGATCTACTGTATCACTTTGCACTTGGTTTTGGGAATCCATCGTCCCCCGTCCACTACCTATTGCAGCCATTTCTAATTTCCGTAATTCATGTCTGTCAGTGACGTCATATCCAATGATTACTTTAGATGGCTACAGATGGCATTAACATCGATATCATAGAGAAAACCGAATTAAAAACTTAAAACTAAAACGTACTGAATACATTTGCTCATCAATCTTTTTATTTTACTTGCAATTGTGATTCGAATGTCCTTAAAATAATACACACATCTGGTGTTCATTTCTGATAAATATCGAAAATTAAGCATTCCTTTCAAGTTCCTGGAAGATGTATTACGAATCGTTGAATTAAATACATTATTACCGTACATTAAAGCCTATATTTCAACAACACCTGTATGATTATTGCAACGGAGAAATAACATCACTTACAGTGCCTATTTAACGAATTAAATATTTTTTTCATTTAATAATAAATAGAAACTAGTAAAAATATAAAATGTTTAATTTAAAGAATACAGGTAAATAAAATAGTGAATGTTTCAATTGTGGTGACGATAACTAAAGCTCATTAAGATAATCACTACAGAAACTAAATAATATCAGATAAAGTGAATACAATGAATATGTATACTTTAAAATATCTTAGACAAATTGAAAAAACTTCTGCTGCTAAAATTAAAGTTATACAACAACCTAGTGAACTAATAGAATCAAAACAACAGTATTATGACGAAATTTTAGAAGTTTGTGAAAAACATGATAAACCTTCTTTAGAATATTGTTTGAAATGGTAAAAAAAATTACATTTATCGTACTTTTAGATTTACCAAAATGCATTCAGAAGCATAATTAGTTATTCAAGAACATTTTCCACGCTTTTGGACGAAATAAAAAAAGCATATGAGAATTCTTTAAAAGTAAGGGACGAACGCATTTCTCAATATATAACACAAGATGTGAGTACAAATGTCTTTTTTTTACTTCTTTAGAAGCCGTTCAACAGTTCACTGCTGAATATGGTCTATGGGTATACTAGAGTAAAGTCAATGAAAATTAAGTGTAACACCATGAACTAATTATAAAGTGCAACATTGTCATCATAACAGCCCGTCATAAGTCCACTTCTGAACATAAGTCTTCCCCAAAGATTGCCTCAAAGCGCGGTACTCTGTCATCTGCATCTATCCACTTCCGGCAACACTGTGCAGGTCGTCATTCCATCATATTGGGGATCGTGTTATACAGCGCTTGTCTATATGAGGTTGTCAATCAAAAACCCCCCAAATAGTTGATCGTTCTGGGTGCTAGTTGCTGATCCTACAGGCTATGTTGGTTACCCCGGGGCTGCTACGGATGTCATCGTAGCAGAATCTATCACACTAAGATACACCGAGCATGGCCATAGTCCGATGAGCGGATGAGGTGAAATTGAACTAAACTATCCACCTTACTCCGGTGGTTGGTTTAGTTTATAATACTCAGTAATACCTACATAATGCTTTTGCTCTGTTATGGCTTGTATAAATGTATTGTGTGTTTACGTTTTTTTTTGTAGTCCAGAAAATGTTATTTTTAATATAGCATACGCCCGCGATTGACGTAGAGAAGAATTTTATAATTCAGTGTAACTTATAAAAGTATACTAACTTACTTAAATATTTAGATCGACGAAGTATACATTCATCGATCTGAATATTTCCGTACACATTCTTCTGTGGTGTGTGAATGGAACGGAAAACTTGTTATGATATGCTCAAAGTATCGATACGAATTGTATTGATACTTTGGTTTTTTACATACGACCGTTTTCATGGGATTAAAACCATGGGTAAATAAAACTAGCTTATTATGTATTTTATAAAATGATTTCATGTATTTTCGCGAACACTACGCATGAAATAAAACCTATTAATTAATCATTAAAGCTGCTCTTATGACTGATAGATGACTTAATAATTGAAGTTATAGCTGTAGAAGAAAAATTTAACCATGACATCAGAACGTCAAGGGCCTCAGTCCCCCGTGACCACGGGTACAGTAAAGCACTCGAAACGTCGAGAACATAAAAACAAAACTTAACCGTTAATAATAGTTTCAATACAAATATATTTTGAAAACTCTCTCTTTTGGCTGTTGACATTGTTGCTCCTGCTTTTGAAAACAAACAATCGCTGCGACCTGATATTGCGACTAAATGTCATATTGTTGAGGAAATACTAATTGTAGATCATTCCATTCATCTAATGGGTTATATAAAATTTCTATTTCCCCCGCTCTCGAAGGTGAAGGAGGCGTTTACTGTTTCGAGGGGCTGCCGCTCTCAGTACATAATTTTTTTGGCAACAGCGACAGCTTGTATAATAGACATTATCGTATATCATATCTTACGGTCTAACTTTTTTTCTTTTACGATAGGATTGACAGATATAGAGCCGTTAGTGGTAGTAATATTAATTGAATTATATTAAAAAGTACTCAGTACAATTGTATCGATTACAAAGTATCGCTAAAATGATTTGATGCCAAAGGTACTTGGTATCGAATCAAAAGTATCGAGAGAGGACTTACTTGTATCGAAATGTCCCTATGAAAACTTTGTGTTTGTGTTTCGAGGACTGTTTCTGTCACGACTTACGTATATTGGATGTTTTGTTTCATAATACTATACAAGAAGAACTTATTTATCTATAGCACATATTCTATGGATTATAACTCGAGACCACCAAAGAGTATGCAAACACATGTCATTGACGTTTTGTAAATAGTAAACATTAGATAAGGTTTATAAAAGAGTAAAACTAAAAGATTTTATATGACATGATCATGTTACTGTAATGTAGAAAAAATAGAAATGGATTCACAAAAGTCTTCGAAAAATAAAGTGCATGTCCTCGATGGAGGTTTCTCATCGCAGATCTCGTGCCATATCGGCTCCACCGCAGATGGCGATCCTTTGTGGAGCGCACGGTTTCTCCAAACCAATCCTGAAGATGTTTTTCGTACACATTTGGACTTTCTTCGAGCTGGTGCTGATGTAATTTCCACAAATACTTACCAGGCTTCTACTGGTGGTTTTGCAGAACATCTTGGTTTGTCGACGGAAGAAGGCTTAGAATTAATTCGACATGCTGTAAATCTTGCTAAGAGAGCTCGCGACACCTACTTAGAGGAGAGTAAGGAACAACTTTGTAACCCTGAACCTCTAATAGCTGGTTCTGTTGGTCCATATGGTGCTCATCTACACGATGGATCGGAATATCGTGGCAATTATGCTGATAAAGTATCCAATGAAACACTAAAGGAGTGGCATAAGCCTCGGATAAGTACTTTATTGGACGCTGGAGTAGACTTGCTTGCAATAGAGACAATACCATGTTTTAAAGAAGCCGAGGTCCTTGTTAATCTGTTGAAAGAGTACCCCTCTGCTAAAGCTTGGCTCTCATTTAGCTGTAAAGATGATAAACATATAGCTCATGGCGAGGATTTTAAAACGGCTGTTATCAAGTGCTGGGAAGCTAATCCAAATCAATTGCTAGCTTTAGGAGTTAACTGTTGCGCCCCAAATATTGTTACAAATTTAATTAGTGGTATAAACGATGGAAGGAAACGACCAATACCTTTTGTAACTTACCCTAATTCAGGAGAGCACTATGATCTTAAAGTAGGGTGGACAGATAGGGATAAGAGTGAATCCATCGACAAGTTTGTCTACAACTGGCTTGACCAGGGAATTAGCTACATAGGAGGATGTTGTAGAACTTATCAAGCTGACATTTCTAGAATAAGACATCTTGTTGACAGTTGGTATACTCAGAAACAATGAATGAAATGTGTAAAATAAATGTATTTTATTATTATTTTTGTCTTTTAAAGTTCTAAACGATCAAATTCATAAAAATATCTCATTTCAAGTACTATACTTGTTATTATTACAATACAAAAATTGCATACTTCCTTTATAATTGTCATTTAAAATACCTCTTTTCCATTTGTGTCCTTAAATATTGACTGATGGAGTAACAAAAGCAGTTTTGTGAGAATGGCATCTTAGTCTTTTCGAGTAAAAGTAAATTCAACATATTTGTAATTCTCATATAAAAAAAAGACTAATTTCAATAAATACTTGATTTATGTTTATATACACTTCTAACTTCTGCTACAGAAATGTGTCTATCACATATCACATTCACATTACAATATCATTTTTATTGTAGGAACATGTCATGGTCATGCTGTTGATACCTCTAATGTGCCTTCATGTAGCATTGATGCAAATTGTGACACTTACATATATTTCTAAATGATGTAAAATTGTAACAAAAAAAAACCATGTGCACATTTTTCAGAGAGTATTTGGAATATCTCTAAGGAAAAAGGAGAGAGATGAAAAAGTTAAAATGTTGTTAAACAACAATGCCCAATTAAAAAACCTCAATTTAAAATTATCAATAGAAAAAAAGACTCTCAAAAAGGAGATTGAAAAGGTGTGTATCAAAAAGTTCTCCGCTTTTTGGCAGCAAGCATTTGGTTAAGGAAGTTAGTTTGGCAAAAGACTCTTGTCTTTTATTTGTTGAGTACTGTAATGTTGACTTTGTGAAAATGTCCTAAACTATATGTGGTTCAAACTTGTTAAGTTAAAGTGTTGAAATATAATTGTTAGTTAGTCTTGAAAACTTTATTACTTTATGACCCGGTGTCCTCCATTATATACTATATATGAATAAATAATAATTAATAACAGGGATGGCAGGGTGACGGGTGCAGTGCATACCTAACTAGGCCAGTAAATAGACTAGATCTCATGAACCGTGATATCTATTTCAAATAAAAAGGTGGTGTTGTTGTTTCAAAATTGAAAGCTCCCATTAGGCATCATAAACAAAAAAGGGAAAAATGTTTATTGATGTGCAATATCAATATAACCTACTAATAAGCTTAGATGTTATTTTGAAGCAGCCCTGTTCTCAATTGATCAGATTAAGGGCAAGGCAACCTTACTGGGCACTGCCCCACATTTCCCTGAAATAGCTATGTCACTCAGGGACTATATATATTTTTTTATATGGGAAAGGGTCAGTATAGAAAAGTGAGGTATAGGTGTTACATTACGAGGAGGATGCAACGATGGCCCACGTCCTTTTCCAGTGCCCGTCGGTCGCGGAACACATGGCTAAGCACCTCGCTCCCCGAGGTCACCGGTAACTTTTACTAAGGGTTTAAGGAGTTTCCCCGAGGAGCTCCGTTAGCTCGAATAGTTGATATTCCTGCTTACACGCAAAATACGCGCACAGACACACACGATTATCGACGCCAATGTACATATGCAACACCTTACGAGGAGCACAAGTAAGTGTTTCCGGAACGTAGGAGCACAAGAAGCCTCTAATTCATGCCGGTATTCTACGAGGCCGTGGTACCCAACCGGTCGCGCCAGGCCATACGAGCAGCAGCAAATGCCACTCGCTTGACTCTACCACGTTTAAAATGCCTCTAAAACGGTTAATAGTAATTTTTAGTACTGAATTTACCACACGCACGGTGGTAAAGAACACCATCACGAGGAAACCTTTTACAGGTGGTCTTCTTATACTTACAAAGAAATGTCCTGACTGTCTGTATCATCATCGCAAAACCAATATTACCTCCTTAAGTAGTAACTACTGTATACACGTAGAGTTTCTTTCGCCTGTTTCTCCTTCATTTTTAACTTTTGAAATAGTTCCAGTAGTTTTCGCGTTCACTTCTTACAAACAAACAGACTCAGACTCTTTTAGTCAATATTACACCGCTCTTTTAAGTGTATATGAATATATATATCTATATTATAAGACAGAACACCTTTTTATAGCTAAAAGATAATAAGTTCACCGACTACCTCATGTTAATGAGGGAGCGAGACGCCCGATATACATTGTACCACGAGAATTTAGCCCTCGAACTGAAGAACAAAGAGTTAATTCATTCTGCTGAGTGTCATCAAGCCAGCGACGAGTATGGAGATCCTGTGGTATTGCGGATTGCCCTTGATCGCTGCAGGTTTGTCACCGAAAAGTTTGATGAGAATAAATCTTTATATTTTTTGTCTCCGTTGTATTTATTTCTATTGTTCCTAACTTCTCGCATTTAGAGAGCAACTGTCGTCGACTCAGTGTCAGTTGAAGAAAATGACTGAAGAGTACACGGACACCGTTCCGCAACGGGAGTACGACGCATTGGAGAACAAGCACTACGAACTGAATAAGAAGCTGGACGCCGTCAGGACGGAGTACGAAGCTCTTGAGAACAGCTACAGGCGTGTTGCGGGTGGGTTCTTTGTGAAGTTATAAATTTATTTAAACAGTATGACTATGATTATATTTTTGGGGTCCATCGGAGAGTTTAACAAACAATGATCGAATCCCCGTCGTACCTGCGCGAGCGATTCACTTTCGCTCGCCCATCTTTTACTCCCTGCAGAACCCATCTTAAATCACTCCTCATAAAAGAGCTTCATATTCCCACTCATTCTCTGTGCATGCAGTTAGATTGTGGAATGCAAAACTATTTCTGTATTTAAGAACAGAGTCAAAGACCACTATGTCATTGGCAGTATGAATTATTGGTACTATTCTATTATGTATATATTTATGTATTTATTTAAGTATATATTTATGTATATATTTATGTATAAATAGGTGTATGTTGATTAATTTAAAACGTTTCGCATATATGTATGTTTTCTTTTTTTTTTTGTATTGTACGCGCGCAATCTACCATTGACTAGCTATTCTCCTGTCGCAGGTCTGCTTGAACAAATTTCTTAAGAAATAAGCAGTACCCTTCTTCTTCTTTACAGACCATTTCTTCCAAACATATTTCTTTATTTTTCCGATTTACTTAATAATCGATAGTCAGTGTGTATATAAATAATTAAATAAATAAATGATCTTTTATAAGATCTTTTAGTGCATCCATCTGTCACAGTGCGACAGCGGCTTAAAAGTCTGACATCTCCTTTCTTCTCGTGGACGGTAAGTGGCGAGACTAAAGGAAAAGAGCAAACCCGGCGACGAAACTCACTACTCCTCGTATTCCATCCTTGGTGAGGCGATAAGTGGGAGGGATACGACGTGTTGTGACAAACTGAACACACATCATGCCTGCCGCTTCCACCTACAAGTGACCGCCGTGAGTGCTTGTGCACAGTTCAGACATCCATATGCGTCCTCATTGACGGATTTGTAAAAAATTGGTTGGCACAAGAGTTACCGCGGGGCAACACTAGTATCACTATGGCGCCGTGCAGACGTCGCATCAGCTTACCGCTGAAACAACACTTTTGTATTTATTCACTTATCTAGTCTAATGGTCATAATTATGTTAAGGAAAGTAATATCTTTAGTGTCAAACTTTAAATGATAGTGTAGTATATAGTGTATAGCCAATGCTATTCGACACGACTAATAGTTTATTGACCTCGACCAGTACCCAGCGGTGACCTTGCAGGATTTCATTGTGCACGCGTAGGCGACTTCAAACGTGGGCTGCGGACGGTCGATGTGCTGTTTGATCTGTATCGTGGGCCTAGTTAAAAATTACTAGCTCAAATATATCCTGAGACAAATAACAAAAACTAGAAAAAAATGACCTGTGTATGACTGTGAAATCGCCTTTGGAATATAAGTTAACCGCATATTTAATGTAACGTCTCACCCAGTCGTTTGGTTTTTTATGTTAATATCCATTAGTCTACGCACTCGAGGGCGGGAAGGTCGTACTTTTCTTTTTCTCCAGCACCATCTTGTTTGTATTCATATGTATACTTTAGCGAATTTAATTATAGAATACATCTTAAATATTAGGGATTTCGTAATAACACCTTACTCTAACTATGCGATGCATGATTTCAGTGCAAAAGAAAAATTTACACGAAGAATTGGCAGAGATCAAAGAAAGATGCCGCGAATTGGAGCGGGCTGGCACTCCCCGTCCGCAGTGGGAGCTCTGCGCCGACTTCATTGGTGGGGGGCGGGAAAGGTGTGAACATTATTATGATTAATTACAGGATCAAGATATAAATATTAAATCGTAATAACAAAACTGGCCACGTGTGAGTGGTATTCGCGCACCAAGGGTTCCGTACAACTAGGCAATCTAATATACCTGTGATAATTATTTACCAAAAAATTGTGTTTTCTTTTATTTGAGTTTCATAATAGAACAAAAATATATATTTTTTTAAAAAAAGAACACTTTTCCGATATCCCCAGATCGAACGCTTTCAAATTATTACTATTAATCGCGTGAAGTGCTTAGCACAGGCCTCCTTCTCAAATATCTGTGAGGGTTTGGGAGCCGGGAAGGCCGAAAGCCGCCACGCTGCTCCAGTGCGGGTTGGTGGACTTCTCGGCGAAATGATGTTTTTTATTTCTCAGATACCACCCAGCGCACGTGCTAAATTCGGTACATGAAATTGCAACTAATACTTTTAGTTGCGTCGACACCGGCATTCGAACGATGATCCGATCGGGCGTGCCGCTCGTGTACCGTGAAGCGAGCGGCCAGACCCCTCGATTTTTTTTTTATTTTGAAATGTATTATACATTTACAGGTGGTGGCAATTAGCCAAAGGCTTGTCCTCGAGAAACATTTTAATGGTGCTGCTCAAGGAACTCGGTCCCGCGGCGGAAACGGAGCACTTGGAGTATTTTGAAGGACTAGTAACTATCGTCATATATGTTAAAAATAAAAATATTATACAGTATCTATGAATTCTCTTACTATAAAATGATCTAGTCGCCTAAGTCTCCAAGATAGATGCATAATTTTTCTTTTTGTTGAATATTTTTATTTTTCTTTATAATATTGATAGACTCCAACACTGGTTTACTGATCACAATGATAGTTGGCACATGTTTTTAAACAGAGACGGTTTTATACTACTTTGTTGTAAATCGCCACTAGATGGCGCTGCAGCACGTCAACTTCTGTCGGGTCAGCTGTAAATTATAAGACTATGAAATATCTACTATATTGTAGACGATGACGATCATATGACAGGTTTTTATGGTAATGGAGGCATACGAGCAAGCGGCCCATCTGATGGTAAGCTTACCGTCGCCCACGAACATCTGCAATACCAAAGGAGCTGCTAGTGCGTTGCCGGGCTTTGTTATATGAGAGGGTATAAGAGGGAACATACCAACTCTTTCTTCTAATGCCAATCTCACCTGCACGCGGTGCACCCCGCTAGACTAACGTACGTGGCTCTATCTGGCGCAATATTCTTCCGAATTTGCCGAACACGAATCTCGCAGACTAGTGACGGAGAGCAGCGTCACTAGTGCGCGGGTACCGGCTACGCGCTCACCGACACGCTCGCCCGGCGTGATGAGTATGGGCAAACATTCCATGAAATATATCCAAGCTTCCGCAGGCGCTTTCTTGGCGAAGCCTATGTTCAGCAGTGGATTGGAATATTCCGATGAAGTAGTAGCAGTAACAGAGCGGCGCCTAAACGCAATAACACAGGAGATCTCCGTGAACGATCCTTGCGTGCGGTGCCCGTGTACGGGACCTTATGAGGGGCCTTGTGAGCTTAACGAATCGTTTTCATTGTCGTGGAAACCGGCGACAGGGCACAGACCCCGCGATCCCGCCCTACCTGCGCCACGGCGGCAAGGTGCGCAACCTGCGGCTGTCTCGGCGCGAGATCAGTGTCATAATCAATGACATCTGGCGCAGCAAGCTCGCGCGCGCCCGCGATCAGTCTATGCAGGACTACGTCACGCAGTACTTCGAGGACAGGTGATTTGAGTTTGGCGGGGGTGTAAGAGGTTAACGAGTATGTATTAACCTTTTCTCGGAAATACCAGCTACACCTGTATGTAGTACGAAATGCTCGTTCTTACCGGTGAACGCGGCGCCGGTAGTTTCGCACTAGTGATGCTGGTTTCCACATCACGGATATATCTTCAACACCATCGCCTCAAGCCACAAGATGGAGTGACGACCTGCACAGTGAAATTGAAAACTTTTATGGATCTTAATAAAAGCCTGTGAAGTTTTTTAATGTTGAACTTGCACCCTGAAGTTAATGAAGAACACGACTGAAAAACAGTGCTGTGGTATCACTGAGACGGAAACCTTTTTAACATCGCACAACAAATTATTCTTTTTATTTATGTTTTTTTTTAATTTGTTATGTGAATGCCAAATAAATGTGTTTCTTTCTTTCTTCTTTCACTCTGACTCTACCAGCGAAATGCCATGTTCAAACAAAAAAAAACTGCGTAAATCCTTGAGGCTGTTAGGAACCGGGGACTCATTATCTAGAGGCATTCTATCACAGTCAGAGCTGCCTGACGTGCATCAACAACTTGTTAACATTTCCCCCACGCCACAGATACCAACAGCCGTCCGTGCGAGCCGAGTGGGCGTACAACCTGTGCGCCGGCGCGGAGCAGATGCTGGACGAGCCGCAAGTGCGGCTGTTCTGGGGTGTGCTGCTGGGGCAGCTTAGCGAGGACATCTACTGGGCGCACCGCGCCCACTGCCAGGCTCTGCAGGCGGAGCTCTACCGGCACAGCAGGGACGGGGAGGTTACTTCAGTGATTCATACATCTTGTTCTGGGGTGTGCTGCTGGAGCAGGTCAGCTGGGACATCTATTTGTCCACCAAATGCTCGTACGTAAAGGACAACATTGTGACGGAAATACGTGCTCTAGAGATTATTTAATTAGAAATTAATTCCAGAACATGGAAAGTCTGCCCGAGCCTCTCTGTATCGTAGGCGGATTTTTCTTGGTTCCTTTTATAGAAAGAGTGGAGACCTGTTCCAGCTCTTGGACATACTAGTGAGCAGTGTTTTTGCGTTTGGAGACATTTCAACTGTTTGGGAATACACATATTTTCCTTATAAATGCTATATGAGCTATATTTCATTGCAAGCCAGAGCGCCTACTTAACAACTGCATCAGATTCATCTTTGGTCTGCGAAAGTATGACCACATCTCTCACTATCGTTCTCGCCTTAAATGGCTCACTATCCAGCAGAGGCGTGACTCTAGAATTCTTTTTGCTCTCTTTTCCATCTTGTATGATCCTTCTACCCCTTCTTATCTTAAGAATAAGTTTCAGTATCTCTCTTCTACCCATGATAGGGTCCTTCGTTCCTCTGCTAATCATATGATAAGTATCCCGCAACATTTTACCCATTTTGTTAGTGGTTCCTTCACCGTTCAGGGAACACTTCTCTGGAACTCCTTGCCCGAAGACATTAGAAAAGCCCCATATAAAATTTCTTTCAAACGATTGGTACGCGAACACTTTTTAAAACCATCTGATACTTGTTAGTATTTATTCTGATTTATTATATATGTATGTATTAATGTGTTTGTATGTATGTATATATCTGTGTAGGTATGTATTTGTATATGTATGTGTTTGTGTAGATATGTATGCTTATACATTTATATATGTTTTAATTATGTAGTATATTTCTCAATTAGCCTTTTCGTATTTATATTATTTTAAATTAGATGCACCTATCACCACATTTCTTCGCGCCCTGGGTTGACTGTTAGAGAATGCCAAAAGGCATTAAGTCCGCCTTTTGTAATCCTTTTGGTGTAGACAATAAAGTATAAATAAATAAATAAATATGAGAATATGCTACTGTTCTGTGACAGACAATTGCGTTGGAGGAGTTCGAGAAGCTAGCGAAGTCGACGTTCCCGATGAAGAGTGAAGTGGATATAAAGAACCTGACCGACGTCGTGCGCAAGCAGCTCAAAATGAAAATAAACCAAAACGTGGTTAACTTGGATAAACTATTTCTAGAGGTACCTCCAACAGCCTCACTTCTTATTCGAATAAAATTATTCTAACATTGGTCGGTTAGTTTTAAATTGTTATTAGGACTTCAGTTAAACTTCAGGACTTTGTTCATTTTTATTATTTAAAGTGTAAGAACTTACAACGACGACTTAAACGTTGGTGCGTTTAGAAACTAGAGACAGTTTTGTTTTATAATTAATGTTTTTTTAATCTTTCTTGTTGTCAACAATGATGACATTAGGTATGCAGTCAATCTTGTTGTGTTTTGTCACCATAGCCCAGAAAAGCAGTCACCGGATTAAATATTGTTATTAATATATGGAACAGGAAATAAACGAATATTTTTTTATTTGTTTATCTTATGACGTTTTGCATTAATAGAAATTCTATTGTTATGACACTTCGAGGGTTATCGAAGATCTTTTCTTTTCTTGTCACGCATCATACCCAGGATACACTAAACGCAGCAACTTCTTGCCACTTTAAGCAAGGAGAACTTCTGTAAAAGGGTGGTACTTCCCCGGACCAGCGGATCCATTTGTCGTACAACTAGTTTCAAGCTTTACCGTGTTATCATATCATATTTAAATGTTAATCGGATTTGTAAGGACATAGGAATGTCCTATGCGGGGGTGTAATATCATCTTTCTCCCTAAATGCCAACCTCACCCGCACATGGCGCAAACTACTGGATAACAAACGAGGCTTCGACCAATTGCTGGCGTAAAATCCATTAGAATTTGCCGAACCCTATAATATAAAAATGATTAATAGATAAATGGGATAAAGATAAATAGAATGATAATGATGAAGTTAATCGAGTGATCATTTGTATTGTAAAATCAGAACATAATATGTGTTGCCAACATTGCTGAATAAGTTTTGTAATTTTAATCAATTGCAGAACGAGGAAGGATTCGACCGATTAGATTTCGCCCGGGAACTGTACCGGCAGAGGCAGTTGGCCCAAGATAAGTACCTACGTGAGATAGTAGCCGAGCTGGGCGGGAGACGCGCGCCCAACAAACCCATCGGCGTGGATAGTCTGAAACGTGCCTTCGCCATCGTCGATCCCGCTATAGGTCAGCGGCGCTCTAATAAACGTGAAATTTATTTATTTATTCATGATTCGGAGGACTTCCTGTTTAAATCATTAACTAACAGAACTTAACAAGGCGCTTGTACCTCCTTCCGAAGACACGCTGACTGAAACGGGTCTGGATCGTTATGTATCTTCTTTCACAAGTATAGTTTCTGGTTACTGAACTGTCCTGTTAATATTACTTTTTCCTAACTATCCATGGGTATGTCTTTTATACATAATATTAATAAGTTGAATAATAAATTGCATCTCACCAGCGCACTGCTAACCTTATCTATATATTGTCAGACACAAAGCTCGGTACGAAGCCACCTGTAACTATTTGTGTTCCCGTAAAACTGTGCAGGTTGTCGCTACATATTGTCCGGATATGTACATGTGTATAATTTGAACATAGTTCACCCGTGTATTAGGAAATATAAAGCAAGCGCTATGGCCCCTGACCTGCCACGGCTCTTCCTTGATCTCCCTTTTTTTATGAGAAAGGCGTCAAACGAGCAAGCGGTTCACCTAATGTTAAGTAATCACCGACTACCGCGAACATCCCCAACATCAGCGGTGCTGCAGGTACGTTTGCCGGCCTTTGAGGGTATATCGTAGGGTATATCGGAGATGGGAGGGAGGGGGAGAGGGCCTCCGTTTACCTCACTCACCAACCGTAATGCAGAAGCTCATGATGTCTCTACTTCACGCCGGTACTCTGCCAGGCCGTGGTACCAAGCCCGGTCGAGCCGACCCATTCGAACAGCAAAAGGCGCCGTTTGGCTCTACCACGCATGAATTCTTACTCTATCGATACTCGGATAGATAAGACTCTCTTGTGAGAGTGATGACTCTCACGGATTTCTCTCTCTCTCTCACTTTATTCATATCAACAGATCACATCCGCATGGAGCGCAACATTCGCTGGGCGTTCTCCGACCAGACCTCGGACATACTAGTGAGCAGTGTTTTTGCGTTTGGAGACATTTCAACTGTTTGGGAATACACATATTTTCCTTATAAATGCTATATGAGCTATATTTCATTGCAAGCTAGAGCGCCTACTTAACAACTGCATCAGATTCATCTTTGGTCTGCGAAAGTATGACCACATCTCTCACTATCGTTCTCGCCTTAAATGGCTCACTATCCAGCAGAGGCGTGACTCTAGAATTCTTTTTGCTCTCTTTTCCATCTTGTATGATCCTTCTACCCCTTCTTATCTTAAGAATAAGTTTCAGTATCTCTCTTCTACCCATGATAGGGTCCTTCGTTCCTCTGCTAATCATATGATAAGTATCCGCAACATTTTACCCATTTTGTTAGTGGTTCCTTCACCGTTCAGGAACACTTCTCTGGAACTCCTTGCCCGAAGACGTTAGAAAAGCCCCATATAAAATTTCTTTGAAACGATTGGTACGCGAACACTTTTTAAAACCATCTGATACTTGTTAGTATTTATTCTGATTTATTATATATGTATGTATTAATGTGTTTGTATGTATGTATATATCTGTGTAGGTATGTATTTGTATATGTATGTGTTTGTGTAGATATGTATGCTTATACATTTATATATGTTTTAATTATGTAGTATATTTCTCAATTAGCCTTTTCGTATTTATATTATTTTAAATTAGATGCACCTATCACCACATTTCTTCGCGCCCAGGGTTGACTGTTAGAGAATGCCAAAAGGCATTAAGTCCGCCTTTTGTAATCCTTTTGGTGTTGACAATAAAGTATAAATAAATAAATAAATATATATGCTACTGTTCTGTGACAGACAATTGCGTTGGAGGAGTTCGAGAAGCTAGCGAAGTCGACGTTCCCGATGAAGAGTGAAGTGGACATAAAGAACCTGACCGACGTCGTGCGCAAGCAGCTCAAAATGAAGATAAACCAAAACGTGGTTAACTTGGATAAACTATTTCTAGAGGTACCTCCAACAGCCTCACTTCTTATTCGAATAAAATTATTCTAACATTGGTCTGTTAGTTTTAAATTGTTATTAGGACTTCAGTTAAACTTCAGGACTTTGTTCATTTTTATTATTTAAAGTGTAAGAACTTACAACGACGACTTAAACGTTGGTGCGTTTAGAAACTAGAGACAGTTTTGTTTTATAATTAATGTTTTTTTAATCTTTCTTGTTGTCAACAATGATGACATTAGGTATGCAGTCAATCTTGTTGTGTTTTGTCACCATAGCCCAGAAAAGCAGTCTCCGGATTTAATATTGTTATTAATATACGGAACAGGAAATAAACCAATATTTTTTTATTTGTTTATCTTATGACGTTTTGCATTAATAGAAATTCTATTGTTATGACACTTCGAGGGTTATCGAAGATCTTTTCTTTTCTTGTCACGCATCATACCCAGGATACACTAAACGCAGCAACTTCTTGCCACTTTAAGCTAGGAGAAGTTCTGTAAAAGGGTGGTACTTCCCCGGACCAGCGGATCCATTTGTCGTACAACTAGTTTCAAGCTTTACCGTGTTATCATATCATATTTAAATGTTAATCGGATTTGTAAGGACATAGGAACGGGGTGTAATATCATCTTTCTCCTAAATGCCAACCTCACCTGCACATGGCGCAAACTACTGGATAACAAACGAGGCTTCGACCAATTGCTGGCGTAAAATCCATTAGAATTTGCCGAACTCTGTAATATAAAAAGGATTAATAGATAAATGGGATAAAGATAAATAGAACGATAATGATGAAGTTAATCGAGTGATAATTTGTATTGTAAAATCAGAACATAATATTGCCAACATTGCTGAATAAACAAGTTTTGTAATTTTAATCAATTGCAGAACGAGGAAGGATTCGACCGATTAGATTTCGCCCGGGAACTGTACCGGCAGAGGCAGTTGGCCCAAGATAAGTACCTACGTGAGATAGTAGCCGAGCTGGGCGGGAGACGCGCGCCCAACAAACCCATCGGCGTGGATAGTCTGAAACGTGCCTTCGCCATCGTCGACCCCGCTATAGGTCAGCAGCGCTCTAATAAACGTGAAATGTATTTATTTATTCATGATTCGAAAGACTTCCTGTTTAAATCATTAACTAACAGAACTTAACAAGGCGCTTGTACCTCCTTCCGAAGACACGCTGACTGAAACGGGTCTGGATCGTTAAATATCTTCTTTCACAAGTATAGTTTCTGGTTACTGAACTGTCCTGTTAATATTACTTTTTCCTAACTATCCATGGGTATGTCTTTTATACATAATATTATATTAATAACCGCTCTGATCCGTCCAACTACAGGCCTATTGCCATCACCCCCTTGTTATCTAAAATAATGGAGTCACTCATCAACACCCAGCTCCTGAGGTACCTGGAGGAACACCAGCTGATCAGTGACCGACAGTACGGTTTCCGTCGCGGACGATCAGCTGGTGATCTTCTAGTTTACCTGACTCATCGATGGGCAGAAGCAGTTGAGTCTAAGGGGGAGGCTTTGGCGGTTAGTCTGGACGTAGCGAAAGCATTTGATAGGGTTTGGCATAAAGCGCTTCTTTCAAAGCTTTCATCTTACGGGGTTCCTGAGAGATTGTGCAACTGGGTCACCAGCTTCCTCACGGATCGGAGCATCAAGGTTGTTGTCGACGGTGCATGCTCGGACCCCAAACCCGTGAATGCTGGTGTTCCACAAGGCTGTGTGTTATCTCCCACTCTGTTCCTTCTGCATATCAACGACATGCTACAAATCAGTAGCATTCATTGCTATGCAGACGATAGCACGGGTGATGCCCTATATACAGGCCGTGCGAATATTTCTCGGGAACACGTCGACGAGTGCCGGAACAAACTTGTGTCTGAAGTCGAGACCTTGTTATTCAAAGTCTCAGATTGGGGTCGACGTAATTTGGTCCTATTCAACCCCAAAAGACACAGGTTTGCGCGTTCACCGCTAAAAGAATCCCTTTGTCGTTTCTCCTCTTTTTGAGAACATTCCCCTTATTGGCTCAGCCAGTATCGGAATCCTTGGCGTTGACATATCAAGCGACGTTCAGTTCCGTGGTCACTTGGAGGGAAAGGCCAAATTGGCCTCCAAAAAGCTTGGTGTGCTCTGTAGAGCGGGACAGTATTTCATGCCGGTCCACCGTTTGCAACTTTATAAGGTGCAAGTTCGGCCCCACATGGAATACTGTTCTCATCTCTGGGCAGGGGCACCCCAGTACCAACTCCTTCCATTTGACCGCATCCAACGTCGAGCGGCTCGAGTTGTCGGCGACCAAGCTCTCTCTGATCGGCTTGATCCTTTGGCCTTGCGAAGAGATGTTGCTTCTCTTTGCATTTTTTACAACATTTTCCACGGGGAATGTTCTGAGGAACTTTTCGGATTGATCCCAGCTGCTGAGTTTCACCATCGTACATCGCGACTGAATTCGAAGTTCCATCGATACCACCTAGATGGTTGGCATTCCACCACAGTGCGTTTTAATCGAAGTTTTCTGCCACGCACTTCGATTTTGTGGAATCAGCTGTCGCCAGCAGTATTTCCGAACAGTTACGACTTAGGGACCTTCAAGAAAAAAGCTTATTCCTTCCTTAAAGGCCGGCAGCGCATCTGTAGCTCCTCTGGTGTTGTGGATGTTCGTGGGCGTCGGTGATCACTTACCATCAGGTGAGCCGCACGCTCGTTTGCCCCCTTCTTCTATAAAAAAATAAAAAATAAAATAAAATAATAAATCTCACCAGCGCACTGCTAACCTTATCTATATATTGTCAGACACAAAGCTCGGTACGAAGCCACCTGTATCTATTTGTGTTCCCGTAAAACTGTGCAGGTTGTCGCTACATATTGTCCGGATATGTACATGTGTATAATTTGAACACAGTTCACTTGTGTATTAGGAAATATAAAGCAAGCGCTATGGCCCCTGACCTGCTACGGCTCGATCTCCCTTTTTTTATGAGAAAGGCGTCAAACGAGCAAGCGGTTCACCTAATGTTAAGTAATCACCGACTACCGCGAACATCCGCAACACCAGCGGTGCTGCAGGTACGTTTTCCGGCCTTTGAGGGTATATCGTAGGGTAGTATCGTAGGGTATATCGGAGATGGGAGGGAGGGGGAGAGGGCCTCCGTTTACCTCACTCACCAACCGTAATGCAGAAGCTCATGATGCCTCTACGCTACTTCACGCCATTATTCTGCCAGGCCGTGGTACCAAGCCCTGTCGAGCCGACCCATTCGAACAGCAAAAGGCGCCGTTTGGCTCTACCACGTATGAACTCGTACTCTATGGGTACTCGGATAGACAAGAGAGTGTAGCATCGCTCTCACGGCCCGAGTCCAGCGCGCACTCGATCCTTTATTCATATCAACAGATCACATCCGCATGGAGCGCAACATTCGCTGGGCGTTCTCCGACCAGACCTCGGAATTGAGCGGTATATGTCCCATTCCGCTGCGCACTCTAGTCGGCAGGTTGGCTGCGGGGAACATAGAGCGAGTCGGACCACGCTACAAAGGCGTGCATCGAAGAACCTTCTACAAATAATTTTTACTTTTTTATTATTTTCATCTATATCAGGGATTCCCAAAGTTAGTCAATATGGGTAAATTATTTTGGTAAGTATTTTGTATCAATAGGAAAGTAACTAGAGATATTTAAGTTAATTATTAAAGTGATATGGCTATGGGGGGTCTGAGGTATCAGTTCATTTTGGAAAAGGAGTTTCTTGCCCTAAATAGTTTGGGAATACCTGATGTATATTCTTATTATGCACATTCAAAACTTATTATTAAAAGTTATACAGAAACCAAATTATTATTGTTTTAACACGACAAGAGTTAAGAATTAGTTTTGTATTTATTTGTAAGATAATATTCGTATTGATTTTGTTTTTAATAAATATATAAATATCTGTAATTAATTTTGGTTGTCAATTAAATAGCCGAATAGCAAGATTTCGTTTATTATTTGCACACAATCGGAAATCTTACGCAATTGCTTAAGGGTAAAGATAATGTGATCTCGAGGTGAACGGTTAATACGAAAACGTGCTAATGTTCAATAACTTTTGTGTTATTTGCAAGAATTTGTTTAATATTAAACAGATTGTTTGGTTTATAACTTTTTCTTTCCAGCTAATTCACTTTATTTATACGCTAATTTATTTATTTTCTTAAATACGCTTAATTTCACTGGTGGACTAAAAATAGTTATTGATTGAGTGGGGCTACCACCTAGAACAGAAAGACGAATATGTATTTTAAGATGAAGTGGTTTATTCATTAAAACGTATATATACTAAACAACTGAACGTCTGGTTCTGTTATTAACCATCTATACGTACGATACATAGGAGGGCCATCTGTTCCAAGATGCGGGTTCACAAATCGTTAGCATAGTTAGCAACTTGATGAAGATCAGAAGTACATCGACTAGCTTGTGTACTTTATTCTCAAATTACGTATACGTAACGAAGCTTTTCACACCCTGATCATGATATGTGTACAATCTATGAAGATATCATAAGAGAGACATGCAATCCTTTAGAACGTTCTACAAGGTAACTTAGTACGAGACTTTAAAGCAAAACTTGGTATGAAGAAAGGCGATCTTATGGTGGATTATATAGTTGGCTTGGTGATTTCATAGCAAAGGAGGCTAATGATATGGAGATATAACAACACAATTTGAGCTGCTTACGCACGACGTCGGTCAGGTTCTTTATGTCCACTTCACTCTTCATCGGGAACGTCGACTTCGCTAGCTTCTCGAACTTCTCCAATGCAATTGTCTGTCACAGAACAGTACTATATTCATATAGCATTTATAAGGAAAACATGTGCTCTATTCCCAAAGAGTTGAGATACCTCATGATGAGATAAACTCAAAAAAAACTGCACACTAGTAGGTCCTTTTTCCAGAAACAGTTCCACAGAAAGTGGATTTGGTTATGATCGGAAGGTTCCACTGACAAAAGGTCGTCTTCATCACCATCTTTTTTTTATTATGTAAAATAGGCTTACGTTTGACCTCGTTCTCGCTTGATGGGTAAGCAAGGAGACGGTTGTTTAAGACACCCTCGATAATCTTACAGAGTATCGAGATGATTGCGATAGGTCGGTAGTTAGCAGGGTCGGCACTACTTCCTTACTTAAAAATCAAACACAAATTCTTGTGCCGTACCAATTAAAAAGTTGATTCTTGGCTATATTTTTTGAGAGTTACTCTTGCAGGAGATGATACGCCACGCTGCTACAGTGCGAGTAGTATTGGTACATACAGCGGCGCCGGCTCCGGGGATCAACTCCAGGTCACTCGTTTCTGACGATAAGACTACCACGGCAATTAGTATTTTTATAATGATTATATTTATAACGATAATGAGCGGTACTCGTGGAATAATGTGAAATTCAATATGTTTTATCAGTACTTTTGGGCGCCGGGACTGGTCCGATCCCACCCTCCACATTTTACTCTATGCTCTGAGATATTGTCATATCGTGACGTTGTTTGTCAATTGTCATTGTTATCAAAGTGTCAAAATAAATAACCTAACATGTGTTAACCACTGCATTAATATTTACCAATTTTGTATTTTTACATTTTCGATAGTTATATTTATATACTCTATTATTTTAATAAATTACAATGTCGGATATAATAGAGAACGAAGAAATAGATAAAGACACAGTAGAACAAAATGTGATAGACGAACAATTTTCAAAAAAATATGTGTTATTGACTGAAACATCGGTATCGGTGTCGAAAACCTATATAAATAAGCTTAGTGGCACGAAGTAAATGATTCATTAGCGTTTTAATGTCATTTTCCCTTTTTATTATTATAATTTAATATTTATTCAAATATGTTGATGTATTTTTGCAATAATGTGATCCGTATTTTGATATTCAAACACAACACCGTTTGAATATTTATAAAACTTTAGTTTTATAACAATGTTTCTTAAATTTGGCTCGCAATCTCATCAGAATTTTCTCTTGAAAACATATGCCCGCTAAAACATTGTATTATTTTATCAAAATTATTTGATGCCCCTACCTGAAACAAACATTCTTTTCAGGTCATTAAAGTTAACTATAAGTCTCCCAGACAACAGTATAGAGGTATACGAACTCAACAACACTTCTCTGTCCCGCATATGTCGTTTAAGTGGGCACAATAAAACCTTAACAGAAGTCGTGTTTAGTCCCAAAGAGGATAATATTTTATACTCAGCTGGTGAAGATGGCATTGTAAAGATGTGGGACACAAGAGCCAGCGGAACCTGTGTCCAAGAGTATAAAGGTATAACACACTTACGGTTATCTATCTATTGAATTACTCTGCTAATAATGTAACTCACCAATATTACAGATGAGGAAGAAGAAATGATCCGTCCATATGAGTGTATGGACATATCACACAATGGCCGGGTTCTTTGTGCCGGCAGTCAGTTAGTGGAGGACGATGCCTATCTTGTGTTTTGGGATCAGCGTGCTACTAAGCCACTGGGTGGATATTGGAACTCACATACTGATGACATCACCCAGGTAACAGACTGAACTCAATGTTGATACATTAACCACAAGTCCTTACTGATTATAATTATACAAATTGTTTTTAAATTTCTTATGTAGAGAAATATACAATTTTCGATTTTATTGCAACAATGCTACACAGATGCCAGCTATCCAACCATTATTAGCAGAATTCAAAGTTGTGCAAATATACCTATAGATAGCATAATCCTACCTTCACAATCATCATCATAGGATAGTTTTTTTTATAGGATTGGAGTTGCAAATAACCTAGTAGTCCACCTGATGGTAAAAGGCTATTGCAGCCCATGTACTCCTGCAAACAACATCTACAAATGGAGGTTGCCACTCTCTCCCTTAGAGATGGAATGTCTCGCAGCCTGTCAACTGAAACTCAACAGTGATTACAGTGCTGTTTAGCAGTAGTAAAAGCTAATTTGGTGGTACTTACTCCGATGATACCTAGGCAGAAATTTTACCATTTTTAACACATTAACAATGCGGAAAAGCAATTTCTACCTGCCAATCAAAGTGATAGGGATCAATTTCCAACATAGCATGCTACATGCAAAGCTGCGGTCTTCATCTTCACCTCTGCTAAACATGGGCCTCACTGGAGAAAGTGCATGAAAAAGACAGCATGTATTTTTTCTCATACTAACCATGCTGGACAAGCACAGCGTAGGTATACCCATGCACTGTTGGCTCATGTGGCTCCCTATGACATTTGCTGCCCTCAGTCTGTCATTAGAGCCTCGTTTATTAGCTAGCAGGTAAACCTTGCAAGGTTATAAACTAAAATACTAATAATATATGAATTAAAAATACTAATAGATATGGTAAAGATGTCGATGGATGCAGGTGGCTCAGGACCGAGCTTCGTGGCAATCTTTGGGGGAGGCCTATGTTCAGCAGTGGACTTCTGATAGGCTGAAATGATGATGATGATGATGATTGTAAAGATTAATTTGTCCCTTGTATAATATTGCACAATGTTGCATTTTGTTAGTTTCATTAGTGACATTTGTTAGAACATGGGATAGATTAAAATGAAATTACTATTTATGGATTTTATCACATTTACTTAAATTTTTTTAATCAGCGTCATCACAAAATGTCAAACAACTACAGATAGACATAGGGATACATGAAAGTAAGTAAGTAGTCATTGATTCTAGGTCAAATTTCACAAAGAAAAAATGGAGATTCTAGCAACAGGATCGGTGGATGGCCTGCTCAATGTGTTTGACATCACGGAGCAGACGGAAGACGACGCGCTCACGTTCTCCATGAACGTGGAGAATTCAGTGGAGAAAATATCGTGGCTCGACGATAAGACAGCCGCTTGCATTACACAATCCAACGATTTGCAAGTGTGGGATATGGACAACGGGGACTTGATCAAGTGTTACGATAGGGGGAAGATCGCCAGGAGTATTAAGGTAAGATAATGCTTAGTGTTGAACTTCTAACAAGAGCTCGCAGCTACTATTTTAACATGTGAAGGGTATAGTTTTATTGCTTGGCACTGGCCTCCTCTAATTTTTGAGCGGTTAAAGGATCCAGAAATAACATTAAAAAAATTATCATTTTATTTTGAAGACATGTGAAGCCCGCCGACCCGCACTGGAGCAGCGTGGCCCTTCCCGGCTGCTAATCCCCTCTCTGATACTATTTGCGACGGAGGCCTTTGCCCAGCTGTGGGCATTTATAGGCTGCTACTTTACTTTACTTTATGTAACAGAATTGTGTTCTAATATAATGATATTTTTTTCATTATAAGGGAATCGATTCTCATATGTTTCGCTACTCTTCTCGTTATTATTATCACTGTCAGCAGTCCTTAGCTGGACACAAGCCTCTTCCGAATTTGACAAAGCTTGTTCATCGACATTTGGCAGACAGATTGTCCATCGGACCCTAAGACCCTATTGGTTGGCTTACATTTGACTTATTTGAATTGGTTATTCCACTGTCTAATTGTTAAGAACCACGATATTCAAGTGTTTAGGTGATTGCGTGGAGTGTCCCGATGTGGAGGGATCATACTAATGAGTTATCCGAAACTTATACGATTTGTGTGTGTTTTTTTATGGGAAAGGTGGCAAACGAGCAAGCGGCCGGATGGTAAGTGATAACCATCGCCCACGTACATCTGCAACACCAGAGGGGCTGCAGCTGTGTTGCTGGTCTTTAAGGGGGTATGGGGAGGGAGCGTGAGTGTCCGGTTCGCCTCGCTCACCGAACGAAATGCAAAAGCCTTTTGCATTCGCGTTTACTTCTGGCTCTACTTAAAGCCACACCGCTCGGCTCTACCGCCACCGCATCGTCTAACCTACTCGAATTGTATCCGTGGTCGTGCACAGCGCAGCCGCCCCGACGACTGCTACATCGTGGACGCGTTCACGTGCGCGAGCGACACGCCCGTGCTGCTGGCCGGCTCCTACGGAGGCACCGAGTGAGTATGATATCACAATGGGTTTGCCCAAGATCCAGGTCCTGGATGCGGCAGGGACTCCTCGTTGTTGTTAAGACGACTAACGTGTTACTGCTCAACTCTTGTTATTGGTTAATATACATCAATAATGCATTGCGATTAGTGGCTTAGAAGGTAATAACAATGAGCGTCATTGTTAAAGTGAAACAATATGTGAATTCATGTAATGCGATTCATTTATTTATGTTTGTTAATCAATAATATAACACCTTTATCAATAATAATGTGCTACCAAAGGAATTTCGTTCCAACCGAGTGTTCCACGACACGCATTCACGTTTTTTATCTATGTTACTTTTTATGTGTCTGTATGTCTATCTATTATTATATTGTTATTGTTTGTTTTGCACCTGCCAACTATTTCTCACCATGACAAGGGATGACTGATAGGGAATGCCACTACACAATATACTCAAAAAAATATGTTTATTCATTATTATATCTGACTTTTGCTTGGAAGCTTGTTAGAATTAAAAATAAAATCCCTGCAAAAATAATAAAGAAAGACTTCGCACGTGCACACTGTGACTGAATAGCTAAATGCGGTATATGTGTATGTTTAAACCGAATCGTTGAGGTCACGCTCCAGGGACACGCTGCGCTCGGTGACGCTGGCGGAGAAGAAACTGCTGCCGTCGACAAACTTCAGCGGCAACAAGCAGGTCGTGCGCGGCAGCTGGTACGATAAGGACGTGAGTTTTCATTCGTTTCAAAGTCACATGTTTTTTTTCAATTTAGGTTTTTGGTTTTAAGCTCTTATGGATTTATACAGACCTTCAGAAAGAGAACCTGGCGAGAAACTTTGCGGTCTTTATATTTATTGCAGCACAAGATGCTTCTAATTCACGCCGGTATTCTGCGAGGCAAACGGGGTTAATCCCGGTCAGCCTCCCGGAACATCTGAGGCGGCTGGGACTCCGTGACGGACCGCTCCGAGCTCAAATGCAGAAGGCGCTGCTACTCGATACCGCTCGCATCGTCCGCCGGTTTCCATTCCTTTCCCCCTAACCCTCGGCCGTTTGGTCTCCCCTGCCGAGGGCTTCCGTCTGGTTGGGTTATAATTTATTACATTTGACTTTAAGTATTTTAATTATAATATATGCAAGATAACTGAGTTATTTTATAGTATTTATATATACCACCCAATCAGACGTGTATATACGTAAATAACCCCAAAAATAATAATAAAAATTGCGCGTTGTCTTGTTATAGTTTTCAGTGAATTACAAAAATTGGTTACCCTTACAGAAGGACATTCTGGTGACAACCGGCGAGTCCGGGCTCATCAGCGTTTGGAGCCCTCGGGGGGAGGGAGGGAGCGACGGCACGTCCGGGAAGCTAGCCAGCTCGCTCCACAAACAGCACGCGAACAGACATAAACCCTATTAAAAAACGAAATGTTGTTTGATTTTAACTTCATTTACCATTATAGCTATGTCCCATATTCTGCAGCTCCATTATCTACCATTTTACACATCTGTAACCGACTCCCGACAACACATGCGAACAGACTCAATCACCTGCCCACTACTACAGGAGGCGAGGCTGATTTTTTTTTTAATGGAATTTATTTATTTATTTTAACTTCATGCACAAAGCGGTACATACACATGGCGGACTTAACGCCTACAGGCATTCTCTCCCAGTCGACCATTAGGCTGGGCAGAGATAAACACACAGCAGAGGCGGTACAGCTAACAGGATAAAACAAGTAAAAAGATATAAATATCTAAATATATACTAAGAGCCGTGGTAGCCTAGTGGTCAGGGCGCTCACTTTAGTTTCTTAGAGCGCGAGTGACCTGGGTTCGATTCCCGGTGCCGGCACCACTAAAATTTTTAATAGCAATTTTAAATTCTGTATTCACCACGTGCTCAGCGGTGAAGGAAAACATCGTGAGGAAACCTGCATGTCTGAGAAATAATAAAAATATTATTTCGAGGATATGTGAAGCCCGCCAACCTGCACTGGAGCAGCGTAGCGGGCTCTTCCCGGCACCTCTAATACTCGTATTCGAGAAGAAGGCCTTTGCCCAGCAGTGGGCACTTACTGGCTGCTACTTTACTACTTTAAATATATACTTACACCGATAGGTAGATAAATACATACATACAATAAATATACACATAGAAACATGAATGTTAATACAAAATACAAACAAATATGCATGTCAGGATAAACAACTAAAACGACACAATGACAAACAGCAGCACCAGTACCGTCAGACTTGCAACACCTTTACAGTGTTTGCGGATTTTATTTTTAAAGGCAAACTTATTAGGAGCATTTTTAATGTCAAGAGAGATTTCGTTCCAATAGTTTGAAAAACAATCCAACATACAACCTGGTGGTAAATGGCCACTGCCACCTCAATGCAACACTAACGGACGAGGATCGGGCGACTGCGAGAGTCCGCTTCAGCAGTGGATTCAAATATACTGGTGTAGTTGCGTACTGCAAAGTGTGACTGTGTTTACACACTCAGCACTATAACCTATTCTATACAGTGGACCACTTCATGGTGTTAACTAGACGATGCAGCTGGCATCACCATCACAATCGTCTTGGAAAAACGAGCGACCTGGTGGAAAGTGGCTACTACAGACCATGGGCAAACTGCTTCAATCGAAGAGGGTGCGTCCTGATGATTAAGATGAAATGTCTGACAGCCGTTATTATACTGGGCCTCTATATCGGAACACGACAGTAGGTGCAGTGCACTTTGGCGGATGTAATGCGTAAGAGTGTGCTGTGTACCAGACGGCTCCTGACCATAGGAGTCTACCGCCGGTTAAGAAATTCCACCCATATCCCTTTCCTCTCTCTCTGTCTAAATCCTCAAATGTCAACCTCACCTACACGTGGTGCATGCATCCAGCTGACTGCGACAAATGCGTACAATACACCGTACCCAAATCCCATCGAATAATGGGGTTTCCAATAATAATGCAGAGAATACCTGTGAGGGCTTTTAAAATATAAAAATGTATTTTTAGGTTTAGGTACAGCAACTTAAAGCGCGTGCTTTGTCTCTGACAGTTGGAACATAGTCCTGTATTCCAATAGCAACAATTTTTTTTTCTTGCGATTGTTGATTGTACCACATGTCATCTATACATAAAAAAATCTGCAGAAAAGCGGTTTCTTTAATTTCAAGATTGTTGAGAAAAATCAGCGAAGGAGGGTATTGTGAGCCATGATTTTGTTTAAGTGTCACTAATATAAGGATTATTACAATTTTTTCGTTTGATGAAAAATCAACTAAAGTATTTTTATGTAATTTGGTATGTATCTAGTTACGTCTGCTAGGAATTTATCCGACTACGCTGATGTAAAAGCGAGAGATGAGATGACTTGAAACTGGATTCAGCGTTGTATTTACTTGCTTGTTTGAAACATGGTCATGACACAACACGGGATGACGAAGTGACAGATTCTTTTATGCCCCGACTACACGGAAACATTGATTTTGGCACGTGTGTCCTACTCCGAATTTTTCCATGGGTTACCAAAAAATACATTTACAACCAGAGTGCAGCCACTGGGAAAGCTAGTTTATTATAACTGCTACCGGTTTCATCTTGTCAGGGCTGTATTCCATCGGCGTAGGAATCTGCTCCCCCCCCCCACCCAATTCCTCCCTGTAGGCGTTATAAGAGGCGATAAGGGAAAGGCCTTGAGAATCGCAACGGCTGCCGATAGATGGGGGGATAACCATCTCGAATGACACCGGGCCGATGACGGACAGCGCCAAAGATTCGAGTTGTTTGGCGATTGTGGCAATTCTTCCTTATGGGATAGACCTAATGTACTGCAGTGGACTATTTACAAGTTGTTTCAGAAGAAGAGAATATATATAAGGATGTAATCATTTACACAAACTCCATTGACTCCGACACTGAATCCGGCCTTCCCAAGTCTTACCTCATAAGCGTTCCATTGGCGGGACGTGACGGCGGATGGCCGCCGCTGTGAAACCAAATGATCCTTAACAACTACCCACGTTAAGAAGCTGTTGCCGTCTTACAATTTGTCCAGAAGATGTCCAGCTTCGGTACAATATAATGAAATTAAACTGCCATGTTCATTATTAATTTATTTATTAATTATACTATTTTCAACTATTAATATATATTCATAAAATTAAGATTAACTAATATATATCCAGAAGAACATAAAAACAGATTAGAAAACAAAATTGCGTACAACAAAGGAAAACAATATTAATTGAATAATATGTTAAAACCGGTAAATAGAAATAAATGTACAATAGAAAAACTTTTAGTCAATTCCTTCAAAAGTAATTGTTTTTCTTATTATCGCCAGTAGTTTAAATACAACGGAAATTGTCAACGCGTAGAGAGGAATACACAAGCTGCGCCGCTGGCTTCGCATCGACTGTGGGCGTCGCACACGCGGGCGCTGGCTGCAGGGAGCGGGGCTGCAGGGAGCGAGGGTACAAGGAGCGAGGCTGCGTATCGAGCAGAACCGAAGGACACAATAATGCAACTACAAGTGCAGACGAAGGGCAGACTTCATTTATAATATAGAGCAGATTTGTTGACGTTAATTTTCTCCTTTGTTTGATTTGCTTTAGATTCGTTTGAGCATTATAAGATCTATGCACCTTTAATTGGCTCACGTAACACAACTTTTATTAAGAACTGTCTTAAAAAATCTGTAGATATGTATGCTGTTGCCGCATTTTACAAATAAAATTAAAAAGGTAAAAAAAAAAGTCGACCTAGACAAGACAGCACAGTTAATTAATTTAGGGCTCCGTAACTGTCGTAGCCAAAAGAACTTTTCTAAAACAAAATATTAACAATTAAAATAAAAAAAAAATTCAACAAGTCTAATAAGGGCAACCCAAGTTTCAATGCAAAACGATCAGAGGTACATGTTGATGCAGCACACACTGCCTGCCCTGGCCTGCACACCCGACCGCGGACCGACTGTTGCGAGGCAGAAGAGAGCGGTGAAAAAGAAAGGTGTGGCGTGAGGAGGAGGAGGAGGAGGAGGAGGAGGGACGGGAGGGGGTAAATAGAGCGACCGGCTATGTTCTGCCCCCGTGTGAAACGACCATTGTGGCGATTGGCGAATGATTGTTGCATTAGGTTAACTAATTAGAAATCCTTTAATAAGTGCATCACGAGATCTTAAAACGTTTAGGTATATATATATATGCACGTTAAAGAAAGACGTTATTTGTATATATGTTTTTTTTTCTATCTTATATTTTCCTATAATTTGCTAAGTTTACCGCAAAATAATCCCACAAATAGAATCTGTCCTTTCAACAATTTCCATGTTTAATTATAACACCTTCACAATTTTACTAGTCAATTATTATTTACATGCTTTCTTCGGAAACGACAACATAAATAAAAAAAAATTATTAATAAACATATTAGTTCGAATCGATTATATTTAGTTAGAAGATTCATAGCATAAATTGAAAGGAAAACATTAGCATTTTAAGGTTTGATCGTTGTTAGTACTTACGTTTCTTTTTATATGTTGCAATTTATTTAGAAATAATTCCTTTTAAATATTTACATCATTTTGTAATTTCACACGCCTCGTCCGTTAATGTGGCCACAGATTAAGAGATTTTGAGCAAGAGTGTGAACGGTCAGACTATATTAAATATAATGTCGAGATACAAATGGCGCGCGTTCATCTTTGGTTACTATATACGGATGCGACGAATGAAGGGTCACCGGCTCCCGTGGTCAGCGGCCTGCTGCCATTGTATTACTTCGATGTTAGGAACATGATGAGCCTGGAACAACAGCGTACATTCTTACTTAGATAATTATTGCTTTTGTGGGAACCCTTTCCCCTGCTGCTGCTTGCACGCTAGCCCCCTGGCTAGCGGCTCACCTGATGGTAAGTGATTAACGACGCCCACGTATATATCTGCAGCGCCAGAGGAGCTGCAGGTGCTTTGCCGGCCTTTAAGAATATTTGGGAAGGGGGGAGCGGGCCTCCGGTTACCTCACTCACCGAACGAAACGCCGAAGCGCAAGATGCCTTGCTTACATCACGCCGGTATTCTAAGAGGGCTTTGTACTATCCCAGTCGAGCCAGTCCAGTCCAGAAATCGCAACTTACAAAAAATTTATTTACATTATTTTATGAATTTCCTCAATGTCCGTCTTCAATTACATTTTATATGTATGTATTTTTCTTCAATTACAGACAGAGTAGCAGTATAGTTGCTGTATTTGAAACTTCTGCAATCTCTCAATTTGAGATATCATAGTGCGTGTCCAGAACCTGCTTCGAACCAACGGGTCTCGTAATTTTGAATTAAGGTACATATAAATAATAATAATAAAAAGAAAAGTCATTATCATTGATATAGAAAAATTGCGGACCCAGTATTAAGCCCTGTGGAACTCTCGTCCGCTCGAGAGGATTTAATAGTTTTTCACAACCAGAAAAAAAGTTATCTTGCTGAGATTTGTAGTACAACTCTTCAGAAGCTGTGCATCGCGACGTGCGCTGTGTTTGTTTGTGTGTGGGAACTCACCGGCAGTGCAGCGGCTTGGTGGCCAGCAGGCGGTTGGCATCGCGCGGCTCGGCGAGCGGCAGCGGCAGCGGCGGCGCGTCGGGCGCGTCGTCACGGAAGCAGTGCTGCGCGACGTGCGCCGCCAGCCGCGCCTCGCCCCAGGGCCCGCGCACGCACACCCACTGCACGCCGAGCGCGCTCGACGTCTTGCTCTTCAGGATCAGCTGCGAAAACGCGCGTAAACATTAATCCGTCGCTTGTACTATCGTTGCGTTCTGAGCGTCGAATACGACTTCACATAGACTGTTGCCGAGATCAAAAACTAAATTTTCCACAGATATGAACTGAAGTTCCATTGTTACATTCACACGATTTGCCCAAAAGTATGAACATTAACACAACAAATATAATTAAATCAACGGTGTACTTGGTATGATATCTCGCGCTGCGCACTCTGCGTGGGGTCGCGCTGGTTCTTGTTCACGAACGCCTTCATCACCCACTGGTGGCCGAACGCCGAGAAACGAGACGTCTCGTAATACAGCTTGTTGACGAACTCTTCAGTGCGATACGGCTTTAGCTGCAAGTCTGTGGTTATGATAAAATTGATACGGTTTAGTAAATGCGACGTGCTCCTTTAATTAATGTATATTTTACAGAAATGTTTTTGTTTTATGGTGTAGGGGGCAACAGAGAAAGCGGCTCACCTGCTGGTAAGTGATTACCGTCGCCCACATACATCTGCAACACCAGAGGAGCTCCAGATGTGTTGCCGGCCTTTAAGGATATTTGGCAGTTGGGAGGGAGGATGGGGCATGGTGGGCCTCCGGTTTCCTCACTCACCGAACGAAACGCAGAAGCACAAGACACCTCTACTTCACGCCCGTATTCTGCGAGGCCGGTCGAGTCGGCCCATTCGAGCAGCAGCATAAGTCACTGCTTAGCTCTACCACATTAGTGATAATCTTACTGTAAATACTACACTTCTAACTGTACAGACAGTTGAACAGTAATGAAACCTGCTTACGGTAATGAAATGACACTGGTCGGTGCCTACATTCGGCTACAATGGGATACGCACCGTTGAAGGTGATCTTCTCGTAGGAGAGCAAGTCGAGGATCTGCTCGTAGACGGCGGTGGCCTCGCGGCCGCGGCGGTCACGCTCGCCGAGCAGCACCAGCAGGTCCGCGGCCGAGCGCGCGGGGTGCGCGCACTCTGCCTCGTGCGCTCCCGCCTCGTGCGCCGGCCCGCGCCAGCCGCAGCCGATGCATGCGTACTTGCACCCCGTCAGTCTGCGCACACGTGCCCGCTGTGATACAGCCCAGCAGTGGGAAGACTGACGCTCTTATAGGTAGAGAAGCCAGGTCTTGCGCGGTAACGTGGCATGCCATCTTAATTACAAGGGTGGTGTCGCACCAGCATCTTGATGATTCACCGAATGAAGGAGCAAGTGACAATGCCATTTGGTTAACACATCACCCACTTACAAAAATACAGATCCGTAGCCTCTTGCAGCGCCCGACCAATGATCTAACTAACCGGAACGTTCTCGACCGAACAGCCTTTACTCAGTCTCAACTTGCCGGTTCAATGCTTGTTCGATAGCATCAGAACTTCAAATGATGTCATGTCGAAAACTTTCCGGATTACTTTTACTTGCCAAAAGTTGGAAGTATTAGCTATAATCGCCGCGTTTATCACATTGGCGACGTCCTTGTCATGCCTAGCTTGGCACGCTCCCCTCGTCATAGTCCCAATTTTTTTTTATCGAAGACAGACCAAACGAGCACACGGCTCACCAGATGGTCAGTGATCAGCGACGCCCACGAACATCTACAGCCTTAGTTCTCAAAGTGGTCCAGGTGGGCCCCCAGGGGTCCACGGGAGACTCGACAGGGGTCTACGTTGGTGTGACAAAAAAATGGGGGTTCACAATTCGTAAGCGGGGGTTCACGAACATTTATTTGCTTTCGATGGTGAAGTACTAAAATGTTGGCTCGACTTCACCTATCAATGTAGGCAGATAATATTTTAAGAAGCTCAGCGTTACTGTTGCTTGTAATTTCGAAAATAAAAGTGAAGTAAAGTGAAGCGATGTTAGTGTTCGCCAGAGTCAGAACAAGTTGTTAATTCGTGGTTGGAACTCAGCCGCAACGCAAAATTCCATAGTTAGATCTGATCTTCACATTTTTTTTATCGTGTTTTGGGAATATGGAAGAGATGTAGCCGCAGGGGGTTCACTGAAACTAGCTAAATTTTGAAAGTGGTCTATGAGAAAAAAGTCTGGGAACCTATGATCTACAGCGTGTGCGTTGCCGGCCAAATAAGTATTCTTGGAAGAATATATTTATTATTCAGCCACGATGGCGGTTTAGGCCTAGTACAAAGGAGTATTTCTAAACTTGCGTACGATTTGTATTGGCTTGCACACTTAGACGGCGACAGGCTCGCCACCAGGCACGTTGTCCCATATAAACCCTGGTGAACAGTGGATCGAAAGGACCATAATGTTTACATAGATAAAATTATTATTTGGACATTCTCGAAAACGGCGGCGCTTTTTTCGTACATTTCCTTTAGTTGACATTTTCGAGATTAGCTGCCTTAGTTGATTTTCTGTCACAGCTTCTGTACTGAAGAATCCTCCCGCTTGGAGATACATGCTCACGGGTTCTACATACTCATAGACTAAGTCGTCTATGGTGATACTGTACCCGATAGGTAAAGTGTGCGCCCTGTAATATTACTTAATTTTTTTTTTTTATTATTTGAACTTGTTTTTTTTTAAATTAATCTGTAATATATATATATTTATTTCCCCTAAACATTTAAATATAAATAAATATATATATATATATATAATAGGTTACATCCCACTAAATACCCACGAAATAAAAAACTCTCTCAATCTTTCAAAAACTACTAATTAACATTAAAACATAATGAAGTAAATTAGTTATCCCATTGGTATTAAAAAAAAAACGTTTTGTTTGACGAGAACGCCAAAATTGTGCGTTCCTCTCCCGTACCTGGGGGTATGGTAATATAATAATGAATGTTAGTCTCATGCATTGAAAGCGTGCGATAATTTCGTGTTTGCACCAACCCACGTTGGAACAAAACATTCTAATAATAAGAATTCTGTATGGGGCGGGATTTCGTATATGACGTATATACAAAATAAAATCAGATAATTTCTTCGACATAAGAAACATAAATTTTACTTGTCAAATGTAATTATTTTTTAATGTATCACCGGTTTAGTATATCCCTCTGAAGGAGAAGAAAAAGAAACAGTAACAAGAAACAGTTTGGGTGCGTCCCACTCATCATTAAAGAGTGGTCAGACTCTAGGTAATTAAATTAAACCTTATATTATGGTCCCAGTAACCAGGTCAAAGACCTTATCTACTCGCCCACAAAGACATTCTGCGATGTCGCCTCTCTTGTCGAGGTCAGTTGTCCATTCAAATCAAATCAAATTGACTGGCTATTGGGAGCCAAGACTGTGTCATTCCGCATTGACGATCACAGTACCAGACGCCTCGCTGGAATCTGGTAAGGGGATAAGCTACCTTAGTTCACACGCTTCGCTCCGCCACCGATGCTCCCCGTCGCCAGTATAGTCTTATACCTACTTCAGTTATGGCATATTTGGGATGGTAATTCGTCGAATACCAAATGGTTCTCTTGTGAAGTTAGTAAGTTAAAATAATAGTTAATTAAATAAAGAAAAGTTAGTAGTAGCCTAGTGGTCAGGGCGCTTGCTTTAATTTCATATTATTGTACACGAGTGATCTGGGTTCGATCCTCGATGTCGGCTACACTAAAATTATTAGTAGCAATTTCAAGTGCTGAATTCACCACGTCCACGTCCAAGACAACATTGAACACGAAACGAAAACGAAGCACGAAAACGACGTGAAGAATATCCGAGAAATAATTAAACAAAAAAAAAATATTTCGAGGATGTGAGAAGTCCGCCAACTCGCACCGGAACCAGAGGTGGCGGACCCTTCTCGTCTCTAAAGCTCTCACAAATACTTCAGAGGAGGCGTTTACCTAGCAGTAGGCTTCGACCGACTGCTGCTGTAAATTAAGAACTACCAACTACAGTCTGTTGAGTTCCGGTGATGACCGGTGATCATTAGGGATTGTCATCAAATATATTTTAATTCCCATACAAAATCATCCTAAAGTTCCTTACGTTAGGAAAACTGAAATAAATAAACCGTAATAATCAAATGTTCATAGTTTTTCTTACTATTATAATACAATAGATAGAAATATGTTTACGTAAAGCTATTCGTTTAATAAAAGTATAGTACACACCGCGAAAGATTTATTACGGGTTAGTTAAAATTCGAATAGCTCTCAGCTCTCTATTAGTGTATCCTCTATACTGCCCACAACGCACTACTTTAGTGCACGGAATCTCCCAATTGATTGATAAAACATCTCACAAACTACTAAACTAAACACCTCTCCAAATTTTTAGGGTTTCGCAGCCAGGAAGGATCTGCTCCAGTCTGGGTTGGCGGACTTTTAATTAAATTATTATTTCAGACGTGCATATTTCCTCACGATGTTTTCTTTAACCGCCGAGCGTGTGATAAATTCAACACTTTAAAAGGTGCCGACTCCGGAGTCCGAATCTAGTTCACGTAATTTAAACTAGCGTAATTTAAACTAGCGCCCCGACAGCTGTGACGGCTTCACACTTCCATACGGATACACATTGACCGAGGTCGGTTGGACATATAACAGTGAGACGCACCTGCGGTACCTACGGCGCTTGAGGGGCGCGTCACTGGCTTCCGACACGAGGTACGTTCGCCTGAGGACGGTCAGCAGGAGGCTGTACACGCCGGAGACAATGCGAATCATGGCATCGAGCACGGGACGCCGCTGCGGCGTCCCGTCTACAACGATTTGGGCGAAACTGTACTGCCTGGGGGGAGGAAATTACGTGTACAGCTCCCAACTGTGAACTCTTTATTTATCCATTTTCTTATTACAAGTTGTAATTTTTTTGTAAGCATCTAAAATTTGTTTAGTTTTTTTTATTAGAATGAAGACAATAAATCAATGTTTTTTTTTTTAATTCAAAATGTAAATAGGCGCCAAAACACACGCCAATGGCGGCTCGTGTCACACTGACGAAAGCAAACAAACCATCATATCCAAAAATAATTATGAAGTGATTTATTTATATACAAAATTATGAAAGACAAGACATGTCGCTGATATGCAGAGTTAAAGTATAATAAAGCAGGTTTAAAGACCACTTGGAAATTATTTCGAGTCATTGTTATTATCAATGTTATTGTCTAGTATGTATAATGAATTCACGTTGCTATAAATTGAGAAGACTTCACGATACTCGATTGGCGTTTTCAGTCACGTGACATACTTATAATTGTATAAAATTATTCACTGATTCCCATATCCTTACTACCATTCTACCAGTCAATAATTATTGACGTGATATGATACTAATTAGAGAAATTTTATTGTTACAAAGTTATGATATTTGAAGGGTTTTCGGATCGTGAAATCGTTCTAGTTTCTAAACGAAAATTCGTTAACAGCCTTTACCTATTATAATAATAAACATGCAACGCCATCTATCGCCAAAAACAAATGCAATGAAAACTGAATTGTTTTTTAATTCAAAATGTAAATAGGCGCCAAAACACACGCCAATGGCGGCTCGTGTCACACTGACGAAAGCAAACAAACCATCATATCCAAAAATAATTATTTAATTTTTTTATTTCTTTATTTTATTTTGTGTCTTTTTATTTAACAGCGCGAAGCAAAAATAAGGGAACTATATTGTACCTTTAATTGAATGTGTATTAAATTGTTGTAAAAAATTGTTATAAATTACATATTTTGATACCTATTGACCATATCTAGTCACATTTCGGACTTCAATTGTGTCAAATTAAATAGCCATCATGACAAAGTGCCTATCAAGAAAACAAATATAATATATAAATATTAAATTACAAAAATATTACACTTGCACTTTTAAGGTCTATTTAGGATTGACCTCTAGTTAAAAAATTATAATGAAATGGAAACAATGTAATAATATAACTATAATAATGGTGTTGTGTGTCAAACATGTTTTTCTCCCAATTCCAACATAACTGCACATGGTGCACTTACTTCCTAACTAGCGAGGCTCCATCTGTTCCGTGTGGCTGTCAGCATCAAGAATGTTACATAGCCGTTAGGTAACAGCATAAAAGAATAACCATCATCCCAAACCCTTCTCAGCCATGGGTATAGTAAAACTTAACACATGCACGAAAAACAAAGAACATGCACGAAAATCTTATGGCTGACGACAAGTGCCGCATATCTATATAAAATGATGACACACACTGTCTGGTGACGGACTCCCGTATAAGGTGCGATGAGTGGTGTCACCGTCGGGGGTCACCAACCCCTGCCAGCCCAAAAGTATCAATTACGACTAATCCACACACGCAAAATTCGCCCACAGTCGTGGAGTTGCGGATACCAGCCCGTCATAACATAACATACGACAAATCCAGTGATGGAGAAATGGAGAAGCCCTTGTTGAGCAGTGAACTGTTCAGAGGCTACCACAGAAAAATAAATTACACCCATATCTAACCATAAAGTGTGCCAAAAAGATCAATGACGTCATTACATGTTGCAGTAATAGAACAGCGCCAACCTTCATGATTGTCCACCTAAAGCATTGTGGACTTGGACATGACTTAAACAAACCACAGCTGGGCAATTCCTCTATGCAGATTGACAAACTTCACAAGTACACAAAATCTTATCTTTAAAACTTGTCAAACATGCAGATTTTTTTAGGTACTGAGGTAATGTGATCTTTTCTATGGCCATATGACATAAGCATTAATTGTTATATTCAAAGGAGGCAATTGGAACCCCATTTAAAATTATTTTTTAAATCTCTAAAATTTACCAGCCTTTGCTACTGTACCTCTCTTCACATATGGTATCTTCATGATGCTGCAAGGAATGTCGCGGATATACGCGAGTACAGAATCTGCACTCAGAAGGCAACTCGGACACTGTCTTCTCGACAGCCAGGTTTCTTGAAGCTGAAGTCTTTGAGATCTCGATGCGGCAGTTGGGACAAGTTGCAGTCTCATCACGGAGTCTGGCATCCGCCAGCAAATGAGTAAAACAAGGAGCACACATTAGGTGCCCATTTGTACACTGCAAGGGAAGCAAAAATATCAGCACTAGACAATAATAATTTAGAAATCAGTGAGTTAACAATACTTTAATTTGATGTTTTTTAATATGTCTAATGTTGACATTGGCAATATTTTTAGGCATGAATTATATAATCATTATTGGAAGATAATTTTAAATGTTAAACCTGCTACAAACCTATTACAATAAAATAAATAATGTAGTTTATGAGATTTTGTAAAAGTATACAACTGCACACATTGATAGTTAATTAATTTCAAAAGTTGCAGAAAAGTAAAAGATTCAATTAAGTTAATAAGTTCTAGCAACCCATCCCTACACCAAGGTAACATATTGTTATATTCTTTTGTCATGCAAAAATCATAAGATAGGCCATCTTGCTCTTGCTGAATAGTTTCGTATTTTACTGTACTATTTATAGCCTAAACTAGACTAGCTAAAACAGATTATCCAACAATCTTATTTTAATAAATTAACCTATATTAGAGAAGAGTAAATATGAAAAGTAAGTTCCATTTAGTCATAATGTAATTTTATGTATTACTTTTGCCTTATAAAAGTAGTAGTCACTGTTTTATGTAACGGAAATCTTAAACATGCACATACACCTCCACAGAGAAATATGAGCAGATAGCATTTAAGATTCATAAAAAAGTATTTTCGAAGCCAAGGACAACATCCTTTTGTTTATCTTTTTGTTTTACTTTTGTGTACTGATTGTTTCACAATGTTGCAATTAATGGTTGACATATGTTATTGTGAAGTGTATAATTAAGATGAAAAATATAAATGTACCTACCTCTGTTATGTGTGGCAGGTCTACCTACACTATTTAGATGGAAATATTGATGTAACTCAGATAAAAACTTATTTACTTTGACTTCAAATAATTTTATCTTTGAATTAACTTGCAAAAGGAAATTAAAATAAAGGAAATGGAATATAAGTCTAACAAATTCTGGTTTTTGTTGATATGTAACTAATAATAAATTCTTTAAAATATATTATATCCAAAAAAATTCAAAGGTTATAGGAGGGGAGTTCAATAAAGAAAGAACTACATGTCAGGAATATTTGTTTATTGTAGTGAATTACTACATGAGTGAATACAAAATATAATTACCCACTATGAAATCATACACAATAGATCATAATACAGTATCAGACTTCTTAATAACAACATAGCCATCTAGAATATTACACAATAAAAAATCACACTGTACAAATCAGTATCATACAAGTTCAATAACAAAACCTTGAATATTATTTGTAAATAGGCGACGACAAAACACGACACGACTAAAGTAAAAAAATAAATTAAGAAACTTATCATGATAACAAAAAGTTACAATACGTCGGCATAATTACAAAATAATCACAGAGACTTCAAAATGGTTGTAATGAAAATCTTATACAACGCTTTCACGGCGCATTCAACTAAAATTACGTAAGTAAAAATATAAAACGGCTGATTAACTTACTTGTTAACAGCTGTTTTGGAATACCTGGTATACGGCCGCTGGAGGCAGGTCCAAACAAACTGCGCAGCACAAAATGCCCCCCAACCTGTGCTCGAGTTTTTCCGAGTGCTCTTTCTCTAATAGCATTTTACGTTTCTTAGCCAAGGGGGCCTCGTCTTTCATATCAGATTCTATACTCTCGCTAGAAGATGGCACTGGTTCACTTCCGGGTGTTTCTGCCATTTTTATAAATTTTAAAAACAAATACAAAAGAAATATGATTTAATTGCTACGGATGGATTCGAACCACTTCCACAAAACACAAACATAAAACGTCAATTAGTTAAAACGTCACCCAGAAGAATGAATGACGTATGGCTCAGAAAGGATAACTCAGTGGTTATAACTCTTTGGATGAATTTATTTACTTTTGTTGTGATGTTATGTACTCCGCACTGGTAAATGGAGTAGGTTGTATTTGTGATGATTATTAAAGAGTATATAACCACACCACTATGTTCAAAAAATTTAAATAAAAATCTTTATTCCACGACATTGGAACATAAATTTCACTTATAAAAAGTCATTATTTTTTTTAATCTACCACCTTTTCGAAATGAGGTTCCTCTGGCGGAGAATAAACCGGCGAAAGAAACTTCGTAGGTAACCTCTTTTTTAGTAGTTTTGGTAAAAATCCTTAATTTTGTGAATTTATCCGATGCGTACCGACATCTAAAAATAACAGAATGAAGTTGGTTTTTAAATATTTATGAATCTATAACGTGTTTTACATCAGTGGAGATAAAAAAAATATTCATACATAAATTTACATGTGTATTTGTGTGCGATTTTAAAATATACATGGTGGTGAATGATAATTTATTGTGAGTATTCGTGGTAAAAGTTGTTTTTTATATTAGTAACTTTTTTAAGTGGATTTATTTGTTTGATTTCAGGTTCACTATAATATTCTTACAAAAATGTTTTGGGAACAGTTTGGGAGCAATCATTCCTAGGGGTTACATTCCATCAATTTTATCTATGTATTATTATGACTCTTTTTAACTTTTGTCTAATCACTAATATCGTAGTCTTTGTTTGATATTTTTTAAACTTGTTGTTAGGAAGACTGGGATTTATTGGTGCAAATTGTTTAGTGCAAAGACTTAAGTTTTGCAATAAAACCTGGTTTGGAGCATTCATTGACGAGAAATAGAAAAGATATCAACACAGCCCGGCACCACCCAACACAAACTTCTTTATTCGGGCCGTTGTCGCTCTCCGATAACGTAGTGATTAAATTCTTAAATATATCATGTTATTTTTGCGATGTCTGCTATCTGCACTAGCTATTTTAATAATTTTTGCCCTAGCTCGATTCTAATTATAAAAAAATTGTTACGCCATCTACTTAGGATTATTATGGACTCATAAAATTCTATCCAGTGGCACCTATCTCCCTGATATTTAGTTCCTAAGATAATCAAAGAGTCGTTGTTTCGCTGTAACACTTACATCAAATTTTATGCTATTGTAAAAAGATCGAAAATCAAATGCATATACTTATTATATTTTACGCTGCTTAGATCAAAATTATAGATAGTATAGTTCTACCAGGATCTGATGGCAAAAAGGGAAAAAAGAAATTGACGCTAGCAATACTGGGGAAACTGGAATAAAACGTTTTGATACATCTTTTTCCTTATAGCGGCTGATTCTGTGTGTGATACATGCAAATATGAAAATTTATCCAATGATCAAGGATAATTTTTGAATATCTTACTGTGGCGAATGTGGGGTTCAAAATTTAGATGAAAACTCTAATTACTCTGTTCATGAGTTTATTAATTAGTTATAGGCTGTCAGAACTTGAAAATAGTTCCAAATACTGCACATCCATAAAAAAAGTCTTCATCGGAAGAGGAAGACAAGGAAGACGCAGTATTTATGGTAAACCTTTCCTCCTGCATCTCAATTAATCGATCTTGTTCTATGAACTGATTTTCAATTTTTATAACATGTTTACAAGATTTTCGCCATTCATCGATCTTTATTTGAGAGAAAGCTTCTTCTGTTAAAGATTTTATATCACTTGCAGGTCTATTGAAGTTTTTACCCGGAACTTTTTATTTCATTATTGCCCAGATTAATTCTATGAAACCCCCTGAAATAAACCAAAGTTTAGTATACACAATATAACCACACGAAAAATGCAATAAACCAATGTATCAAGACGTGTCATGCCTACTCACCAGTCAACGCTTGCACATGCTTCAATATCGATGATTGTGTTTGTCCTGCACCTTGTTCATCAAGTATTTTTTGATAAATATTGAAAACAATATTTCTTGCTTGGGATCGAAGAGGTTTCTTCGACATTTTCACCACATTTTAAAGGAAATTTGAAGCCAAACCAAAAACAATTCCAAAACCAAAAAAAATTGTCCAATGTAAATTTATATACTCACATTATGTAGTTTACAAGAGTACTAGACTGTCTATGATTACGAAATAACAGCTTTTTCGTGTATATTTAAGTTTTAAATTATTTGTATGTGTTGTTTATGCGGATTTAAAAGTTATTTGTCGAATATTCATGGAACTTTTTTTTAATAAGGTTCCAGAAGTGCTATATGCTGTTTTATTCTCCTTTATATTACAAATGAGAAAATGATGTTTTTGATGCTTAATCACGTTAACGAAAATAAACGAAGTTTATAGATTTAAATTGAAATTCGTAGTTGCTCAACACACTATGGAAAAGGCTGTGCTCGGTCTTTCTCTCCATGATAGGTTCTGCAATGATGATATCCACAGAAGAACTAGGGTAACCGACATAGCCGTAAGGCCATAGAACTGAACTGACGGTTCTATGTGGGGAACAAGTGGCAGGCACAGTGTGGGACGTACCCCCCACAACCGCAGCATGGAGTGACGATCTGTGCAGTGTTGCCGGAAGTCGATGGATGCAGTTGGCTCAGGACAGACCTTTGTGGCAATAATCTTTGGGGGAGACATATGTTCAGCAGTGGACTTGTAGATGATAGGCTGAAAAGATGATAATAAAATTGAAATTAAATTAAATTGTAAATTTCAAAATAAGATTAAAGTGGCAGAGATGAAGATTATTCATACATTTATTTCAAACTGGACTCCAAATTGGAGTTCTCTTGGGATAAAACTTCGTGACTACATCCACTAGTTAGCTCATATGATTATTTGCAAAATACATCTTGCTTGTTGAACCCACATAGTAACCTTATTATTATAATAAAAAAGTATTATCTTTCTTCTTATTATCAGACGTGTTATATTGTATATAGTTCATGTTGTGTTTGCCTGTCATTAGAGTTACGATTATCTCACAATCGCTATGGGTAAGGTCAATGTGTATTAATTATTGAGGTCTCTTAATAAAATAAAATAAAATGAGCGAATATTAATTCTGTCCATCAACACTTCCTATAAATTTATTTGAATATTAACTAAAGACTATGGGTAATTCAAAATGTGACATTTTGATAAAAGGGTATAAAAAAAAGATATAGATAACTTATAAAAGATTTAATTTACTTACCTATATTTATAATAATTATAATAAATTGTCAGTGTTCATTTACCACAGAGATGGTAAGATTTTACGAATACATCATATGTCATATCTTCTGCTTTTTGGGTAGAGACCCAAAAGCAGAAATCACTGTGCCTTTAGTACCAGTAACATTACTAGTCAATGGCTGTTGCACTAAGCCAGGCTGCTTCATTGCTGGCTTTGCTGCAACATTAGGAGCAGCCTGATCCCACTTAGACTTTCTTTTTTTCTCTTCATCACTCTCAGTTTTCTTTGCTACGCCTGAAATAAAGTCTATCTTAGCCATTTTCTCTTTTTTCTCTTTCTCTCGTCTATCCATTTCCACTTTCTGGACACGAGCCAACTCATCATAGTATGACTCCTTACCCCACTTTAATGGATCATATATTTCTGGTGGGTAATTTGTATCTAATTCATTTATATCACAAAACTGTATAAGCTTTTCATAAATGCTTGGGTTCCTAAAATTTTTTTTATCTTGAATAATCTTGTTCATGTCTAAGCCTTCATTTACCATTCGACTGTAAAACTTAGCAATTGTCTCTTGTAGTTCCTTTGGACATTTGCCCGGTGGTTCAGGGGGTACATTGACGCCATCCTCGGAATCATCAGGATCAGATCTAGGTATAGCATCGTCCGTATCAGTTTCCATGGATAATCTTCTCATGTCGTCTTGGTTCTCAGCGCTAGGAGATGATGGTTCCTCATCAGAAACAACAGTATCATCATTGTAGGAAACTAACCTTCTTTTAGGGGAAACAGGCGCTGATGATGGTTTAAATGAATCTTCCGCATGATGAGGGCTAGTAGGAGCCGATTGAGTAGCTTTAGGTTCTTCTTTTTCTGGTGTTTGCTGCCCATCTTCCATATCTTCCTCACCCTCAGAGTCCGTGTAAGTTGCAGTCAGAGATGCAAGAGCTTGTGAAGCCATATTGATGTTTGTTGTTGATTTGTACAATATTTAAAATAATACTTTAAGTTATTTGAATGAATATACATTAATTTTAAAACATTATTTTAATTAAAATTGTCAGTAACTTTAAGTTTTCATTTGGCACCTCATTTTGACATTTACAATGACAACTTGACACGAGCTGTGTTGTTATTCTAAAAACCTATTACATATTTGTCATATTAAAAAATGTAATATTAAGATGTACGGCTGTATAATTACACAACAATAGGATTATCAACAGAAAAGACATTTTTCACAAGAGCTTATATGGAACAACGTGATAGATGATGAGCCTGTAAGTGTTCAAACGAACGATACAATTGTATGTTTCGAAAAACTCATTGATAGGAACCATCAACATTAAGATCTGGCCCTCCAATTCGGATTCTACTCGGTTATCATGAATATTCCTTTGTTAGCACCTTTTTCTCACGTAAAACAAAAAAAGTACTAAAACAAAGAATGCTACCGGAGACAGGAAAATACTTATGTAGTATACTTACCTATAGTAGTAGTTACGTATAGTACTAATCTCTTATTATTTTTTTAGGTTATTGTTATTACTGCAATAAGTCCGTCTAAAGACATAGGTGTTCTTAGTTTATCGGTTCCCCTCTAGTGTCACAAAAAATTGGATTGTTACCAATATTATCTATGTATTTTGTATTGTTTCATTTTGTATTTGCATAAACGAAACGTTGAATCAAACTCAACTGACACTGACATTAGGTAATCTGTGAAATTTGACAAGTTGTAATTTGGTGATGGGGAGGTGGATATATATTTTATTAGAAAATTTATTTCATTATCACTGCCATGATATGAAGCAGTGTTAAAGTTCATTCTATCTTCGTCTCGTTGACCATCTAAATTTTTACCATAATGGCGACACAGCCGAGTGATAGCGCTGAGTTTCCCCCCGAGATAATACTGAAGCCCTTGGCTCTCGTGGGTCTCTCTGGACTTGATTCTGTGAATAACGCCATACATAAAGCAATATGGGATGCGTTTTCCAATAACCGACGACCAGATCGCGCATCCGTGCGTTTCAAGTTACTTAATAACACCTTTGAATTTCCAGTGGTTAAGCCAAAAAGAAATTCTTACGAATGGTATATACCGAAAGGGATTCTTAAGAAGAATTGGATTAACAAAAGAGTAAATTTAATCCCGGCTGTCGTGGTAATATTTTATGACATGGAGTGGAATGATCCTCAGTGGAATGAAAAGATTATTGAATGTGCTTCTCGGGTGCAATCCATCCGTGCAGCAGTTGAAGGTCACACTACAAGAGTCGCCGTCGTCGTCGTGCAGAGCGGGCTATCTCCACCCCCATCGGAATATATGCTTGGGGCTGAGAGAGCCCAGGCCCTTTGCGCTGCTTGTGAAATACAATCTAAGTCATTATTTGTCCTTCCACATAGTGATCATCTTATGGGCTACATAATACGCCTTGAAAATGCTTTCTATGACATTGCACAGAATTACTATCATCATGAAACTAAAAACATCAAGCAGCATAGAGATCATCTCAATAAAACTACTCACCAGTATTTATTTGTTCGTCACCAATTTAAATTAGGTTATTTGAATGAGTTGAAGCAAGACCTGAGCACAGCCCACAAGCATTACATGCATGCATACAATAATCTACTGGAAACACGGAGCGTTGATACAAACATGCATGAGATCAGATCTGTAGCTGGCTACATCAATTACAAACTATGTAAACTTCTGTTTGCATTGAACCTGCCAAGGGATGCAATTGCACAGCTTAAATCTCACATAGAGCGTTATAAGAACAGAGTTGGTCCAACAGAACTTCTCTTCGAACACTATGCTTGGATTGCAAGACAGTATAGTGCTTTTGGAGAGCTGTTTGATGAAGCAATCCGTGCGGGGCTCCCAGCTATACAATCTCAACATCCAGGCTTCTACTATAAGCAAGCTGCCCAGTATACTGTTATGAGAAGACAAGCAATGAGGTCTGTTTGTTGTGATGCATTACAATATCCACCACCACCTGACCCGTTAGAGGGTATTGTAGAGTTCTATGGTCAAAGGCCCTGGAGGCCAGGGAGGCTCAGTGCTGATCCCCACGACCCACAGAAGGAACAGACAGCAGTTTTAGCTTTACAGTACAATGAGAGAATTTTCAACCATTCATCAATGATCATAAGCTTTTTAGGTAGTGCTATTTCTCAATTCAAGACATTCCACTCTCCCCGAATGAGGAAGCAGCTGGTGGTAGAGATGGCCAATGAATATTACTACTGTGCTGACTATGGAAAAGCTTTAACTCTTTTAACACACATGTTATGGGATTACAGAAGAGAGAAATGGTGGTTTTTGGCATCCCATGTTTTGAATCGTGCACTGCAATGTGCATATTTATCAGCAAAGATACAGGATTACATCCAACTTTCTGTGGAGGCACTGTCTAAAAATATTCAAGTGCCAAATAATGACAAGGACAGAATTTTTAAGAACATTATGTCGGTGCTCAATGTTAATATTCCCTCCCCAGAACCTGACCTACCAGCTGCGTCACAGAGTAAGGCTTTAGAATTATGGCAAATGGCTGTAGAAAAAGAACCTTTTACAATCACAATTGATATGGTCAATATTTCTAGTTTCTTAGAAGTGAAAACCAAATTTAAGCAACCAAGGTACAGGACAGACGAAACTATTGAGGTTGAAATATATGTTCGTTTGACATTTATGACATCTCTTGAACTTAAAAAGTTGGCCCTAACAATTTCTAGCAATACAGAAACCCTTGAAATTCCTATAACTGATGATGGAAGTTCAGTCATGTCATTAGTTGGAGGGAAGGTGAGAAAATTACTTTGTCAATTCAAAACTAACCCTCATGACAGTGGGTCAGACTTGCATATCAAAAATGTGTCTTTCATTATTGATTTAGACAGGAAGAGGAAAATTGTGATGAATTTCAAAATTGAAGATAGCAAAGCTGCAGAATCAGGGGTTCACCCTGAATTATTGCATTTCATATTAAGTCCAAAAGCTGACTATGAATTTGATTGTATTGTACCTTTAACAGTAGCATCCATAACGGCAAGGGAATGCAGACTCTCGTTAGGTATTGAAAATGCATGCCCAGCTCTTCAAGGAGAATGGTTCCCTACTTCATTCACAATCACAAATAATGAGCAAACTGAAGTTAACAATGTGATAGTCGCTCTGTCTCTTCTGAGCTCTCCAGACAATCCAAATCCAGATTCAGTAACAGAATTAAGTTGGAATGGGCAGTCCCAAGGCCAACCTTTAAAAGTATCAGTTGGTACTGTGAACAAATTGGCAAGTTACTCAAATACATTCTATTTAAAATCTAATAGAACAACCAGCACTACTGTTCAAATAAGAGTTACTTACATCATTGATCTACCAGAAACACCAAAATTAGAGTGCATTAAGGACTTTACAACAAAAATAACAGTAATAAAACCTTTTGAAGTAACAACTAATTTTGTCGCTATGAATTTTACACCAATCACAAAATGCTTTGTAGATGATCCATTTATAGTAATGCCGCAAATCAAAATATTGAGTCCATGGAAACTGCTGATTGTTGATACGGAGTTGGAAGTTGCAAATTGTTTTGAATATGGTGATGACAATAAACCCTCATCATGCGTTAGTAACTTAGAAGTTGCAGAGAACAATGTAGCTTCAGATGCCATTTGTGTTCAAGCGGCATACAAACCCAAGGACCTTCCTACTCGAGTAGGGCTTTACAACATTACATGGCGTCGAAATGGTAATGTTGATGGACACTGTGTAAGAAGCACTACTGCATTATCAGGGATACCTGTAGAAGACTGTCCAATATCAATAGAAGTTAATTATCCTGAGGTTGTAGAACTACAGACCTCAGTTCCACTGAAATGTACATTATTTGGTAATTCAAACACTCCAGTGAGACTTAGTCTTACCGTAGAAGCAACTGATGCCTATATGTTCTCTGGATATAAAAAACTAACAGTAACAGTGCCACCTCATGATAAAGTTGAATTATGTTATAATATACACCCCCTAGTTGCTGGCAACACAACACCACCTAGATTAAAAGCTACTGTGCTAGGTGAAAATGCGAAACAAGAAGTAGTGGGAGAGATGTTTGAGAAAATATTCCCTCAAAATATATTTGTTATGCCTAAGTATAATAAATAAATTGTATTAAACTGTTAAATCCTTCAGTTTTATTGAAATTTGTAAATAATTATGAACAAAGTATGTAATTATGTTGTAGTTACCTTGTAATTAATTTAATAATAAATTCAGTTATTTGTTACAGTTTTTTAATTTTTATTGATTTTATTGTCAATGAATAAAACTCAGCTCTAAGTGATAGTTTTAATTATTGGCACCTCTGCAAACTCCATGTACCATATAAGTAGGCGCGTTTGTGTAGTTTTAATATAAAAAAGCAAAGATATGTTTAAAAACTTTATTGATACATCTTCAATTTAATCTTTACGTAATTCAAACTTCTCTTCTTGAATCCCGTTGGCAGTAATAATTAATATGTAAATACAATCACCAGTGTAAATGTCCCGTTCTGCTGCACTGATAAAGACGTCTTTTAATAATGCCAGAGCCTTTTCTTTAGGTAAAGGGGCTTCTGTTACATTCTGCATGTTTTTCAATCCTATTTGATTATCAAGAAGCGGTTGTAGTTGTGCACCCGCCGATCCTCCGGCGCGATAGTTCGAACGTTCACAATGCCCTATAGGATCATAGCTGTAAACACATCCTTTACCGTCTGCATCCAAACCAGCAAGAACATTTGACACATAGTAAGGGAAAAATCGCTTATAATACAACATTGTGGAAAGCATTTGAGCGACGGCGGGCGTAGTCATGGCTTTGTTGTGTTCATGTTCGTACATCTGCATACGCGCCTGCAACAGTCGAGTCAGCGTAAGAGTGTCGCACCAGCATCCGGTTGCACCAAGGACGGTGCGATCTGAGAGTTTAAACAGTTTCTTTTGTTCTCTTGTATAAATAGAGAAGCCAGTGCTCAGACGGGTATCTGCACCAATAACAGCATAATCTTCACCGGCGATGGCCACGACGCTGCCGCCGTTGTCCGCGTAAGGCTCAAAACGTACCTGCTTGGCGCCAGGCACCGCGTATTCAGGAAAATTGTTATTAACGCTCAACATGTCGCTTAATGATTATGGACAATAAACTAGACAACAATTTTAGAAAAGACGAATGACATGCACAAATTTACGAATCACAAACGTCAAACCAAACTTAATACTTTTGACTTAACATTAAATACATTCTTTCCTATGCTCTGGCTCGGAGCCCTCTTAGGCAACAGTGTCTAACTATCTGCCAGTGTCATAGTGATTTTCTGATAATCCACGACGTGCTTGAATGTTTGTTATAAGGTAGAACGATAGTTAACTTCTACTGAAAATTTGTGGTATTGATAGCTAGAAATTCGACGATTTTCGCCCTTTAATTGAACTTTACAATTACTGTACAAATACTTACAAGCACTTGCGCTATAATCTGCTTTCGTCTGTTATTAAGTAGTTCATGATATATTCTCAATTATTTTTAATTAGGCAGTAAAATGATATACATCTTGAATCCCGGCAAAAGACAGTTACGTAAAGCGCATTGTTCACATGTATATTGAGATAAGATTGTTGTTTATTTTCATAAATACTAACATATTTTGTTTTATTTAAGTTATAGCGCTCATTCAGAGAAACACGTTGGACCGGGTACTGATATTTCCGTAAATAATAGTTTCATTTAAAATATGTAGTATACGTGTAAATACCAGAAATCAATAATAATATATCTTTTTTCTTTGCCTTCTCACATAACAATTTTTGTAATTCCCAACTATTGACATTGATAGCTATGACTATACCTATTTAGCTATATGAGAAGCTGGTGTTTGAAGTAGACATTATAAAAAGATACGTGAAAATAAGTTATATTAAATCTATGGTCTACTACTATATAGACTGTGGTACTAGTATAATAGAGGTCAGTGTATTATATTATCTTTATGTTATTCTTTTATTATTTATCTTTATCTTTCTATATCCACGTAAACGATTTTTTTGCCTTAAGTATTTTTCTGAAAAAGCCGGTCGGGATATAATACAAAATATCAAAATGTCTTCGCTAACATCTGTGATTCCTAAACTCTATCAAGAGTACACAACCAAAACTACAAAGAAGCTAAAGATAATTGATGCATATTTATTGTATGTGTTTCTGACGGCTGTAATACAATTCGTGTACTGCTGTCTTGTTGGAACATTTCCCTTCAACTCTTTCTTGAGTGGATTTATTTCTACTGTCAGCTCGTTTGTTCTTGGTGGTTAGTATGCATTGTAATAATTTTAGGATAGATTTGCAATTCAAGCTAAATATACAAACTTACTGAATCCGCGGTTATCGTTCTTTTGTCCTCGGAGTCAATTTTGTAAATTTAGTAGCCTTACTGGGCCACAGTTAATATAACTGCTTGGATAATGAATCAGTAAGTAGGCCCAGGGATAGTAGAGGTAGTGCTTATGAAAATGTATAATCGCTTGTATCGCTCGCACACTAGGTCTATTCTAATAATACGAAAGTGTAATGTACACTTAATTTTAATCAGTTTTTATTCGTCTTACTTCAAAATGATGTACATATGTCTCTTTACGATCACAAACATCTTAACTTGTGAGAATATTACAATATGTGCTTCAGCAAGAATAGCATAGCACGGCTCCATGCGTAACATCCACCTTGCTTATTAAAGTTTTCAATCATGTTAATTTTCTTAATTTTTATTTCAGTTTGCTTACGGCTACAAGTGAATCCGGAAAATAAGAATGAATTCCAAGGTCTGAGTGCAGAGCGTGGCTTTGCTGATTTCATATTCGCACATCTGGTCCTGCATATTGTAGTAATTAACTTCATAGGTTAAATTCATTATAAATGTAAACTAAATATTAAAACATAAATTTATTACATCTGCATAAGATTGGTTTAATTTACATTTAATTTAAGTACTGTCATGTTACTAATGGTAATTGCCGCACTGGTCTTTGAACTATATGTGTACTCTCAAAGGGCTGTCAAATAAAACCACAACTGTACACTGGTCTAAAGCTGGCTTATCTGTTTGATAAGATGTTCAATGTTCTTTTTTAAGTTGTAATAGACAAACCATACTATGTTATCGCCATCTAGTTTGTGGATGTAGTGTACATTAATAATATGCATTATTAACAACTAATAAAGAATATGTGATAAATTCCATTGAATATAAGTATGTATTAATAGTTACTATTCCTTGCTATAGGGTTACACAGCCACCATTGGCTTGACAGAATGTTAGGAAATAGTTTAAATATTAGCCAATGCTTTGGGGCTAGTACCAGTTTTGTGTATAAAGTAGTATGTATGTTAGTTACAAGAATACTAAACTTTAGTTTCAATTGATACCTGGTTTCATTAGCCTCACGAGAATTTGAAAATAGTTATAGGTTAAGAATAAAATTAAAACCCGTAATGACCATGTTTTAACAAAAAATATAATAATGCGTTAATTTTGTTTTAATAAATTCGATCTTCATCTTATCTGTAATGAGTAACAAAATTATTGTTATGTTGAACAGTATTAAATATTTATGTTGACCAGTATTTGCTGTTTCTATACAATGGGAATAATTAATATATCCCACAATTAATGCCACGAAAAGTACCAACTCCTTTGTGGCTGGCCACCCAGTCTATCTATCGGAAGGACAAAACTGGGCAGAGGTCAAAATAGCGAACGATCGCAGTTTCGAACTGCCGGACGACTGCTGAGAGACAAAAATGCCGCTACTAGACTTCTGATGATGTCTCCTTGTACTTATCTCACAGCTGGAGATGGTCCGATAGTCCGCAAGTATAGAATTGCAAACAGTTCCTTTAATTTGGCGGCTGAGCGACACAGCACGACTTCCACCATGGTTGCGTTCCAGTGGTTCTCGTCTTCCACAACACCGCGCGCTGCGCATGCTTCTTATTGTACCTCATCTCTTGGGTCAATATCGACGTCGCCAGCTCGCCGAACATTGAGAGCTGTTTGATCGCTCCCATTACAGATTTGCCAATGTACTTGATGGCCAGCGCTAAACTGCAATACTCTACATTAATATGCGCGTCAAATCTTTTTGTTAGAAGGCGAGGAAAGGGGAAAGCACGAGCCGCATGGTGTCCTCGACCACCACCACGACTTCATCACGACCCCGAAGTGTAATGTTTATCACTTCTTGTCTTGAGGTGCTCTTCGGTACTGCGGGTATCTATTTAAAATAGTCGTTATATTTTGTATTATGAAGGCACTGTAAAAGACATTAAGTAGGTACCAAAAACATTTTCTTAACTTGTACCGAGGGAATGAACCGTTTGTAGGAATAAAAGTTTAAAACGGCGACGTGTGAGTCGAGCCAAGTTCTATTAGGGTTCCGTACTTAGTATGTACTGAGCCCTAATAGAGCTTGGCTTAACTTTTATTTAACTAGATGTCGTTGTTTTCAGATATATATATATATATATAATATTAAGAAATTCCAAATTTCTAACTAGATTAGTTTTAGAGATTGACCCCGAAAGAGGTTTTAGGAAATTATTTATTACTCGCATTACAACATATGTACGCTTACATATAATCATATAAAGGATTTCTTAGATCTTCGCAGCAGAATTAGGAAATAAGAGGTCGACCGTTTGCTTCGAGGATTTGCATGCGTATGTCGTCCATGTCGGCGGTCCGCACACGCCTTTAGTCGTAAGGCGTTAACATTCCGTAAAAACGGTCTAAAACTGACTACTTTTGACAACCCTACATTTCTTTATTATTGTACTCTATCGACTTAAGACAATGACACCCCTTATGGAAAAGCATATTGTTGACGTGAATTTGATAGACCACAAATCCATTTTATTTCAAAAAAAGGGGAAGAGTTAATTTAATATTTTAATGTATAGAATTTAGTGCAGTAAAACACTATAGTTAGTGTTAAAACTTTTATTCTGACTAGTCTTCAATCAATTAAATTAAGTTTAACAATACAGTACTATATTTAAATTACAAATGTTAAAAATTGGTTGCAGGCAATAAAATTAGAAAAGCCAAAACTAAGTACATATCGAAATGTGCACTGTGGCTGATATATACATTAAAATAGAGACCTCTGTATCATAAAACTATGATGAACACAATGAGCAAGTCGCATGTTTAATATCCACAAGATACCTGCAAGACGCAGTAACAAACCAAATGGCAAGCATAGTCAGATAACGACATTGTAGTAGCGGCCAGCACAACATATTAGGTAGGGTACACATTGTAGTGGTGAAAAACACATGTAGACTGCATTTACCAAGATATTGTTGTAAATGATTATTGACAATATTATGGACAGTATTAATGCGAGCCGACGAAGCATGTCGTCTGCCAATGTCATAGACCAATGACAAAAGCATTGCAAAGAAAACAGAACTGTAGGCCAATTGTTAATATAAAAAAAAAAAATATGTTGCAATTTGTTTGAGTGACATATAAACAAAGCTATTACATTAATAAAAAAAAGAGGTGCTTCACATTGCTAGAAGCGCCGTTTTAATGAGTCAGCAGTATTAATACGAAATTATTAGCATGTTGTCTTTTTCTTCATACACATCAACATTATGATTGCATTTAACAGTGTTCATCTGTATTCTATCCAAATATGACGAAAAGTAAAAGAATTAAATTGCATATTGAAAAAATAATATAACACATTCCTTGTGCTAATGAACATAAACATCCTTAGAATATCTTAAAAGGTAATTCGCACCAATCTCTGGAGGGAGGGATTGATCAAAACGTACACAATGAACATTGTCTACAAAGATTGATAAGTAGCGCGATGAGGGTTGCACCAGACGTAACTGATAATTAAATCAGGGCGTGGCCTAAAGCTGCCACGGGCGGTAACGCTCGATGTACATACAACATACAGGACTGATACATTTGATATTTTAATATGAGCTGCTACCATTGTTAAAAACAAGTACTCATCTCAAAATCTTTTTGTCCTGTACTGGTATATATTCAGTCTAATCCAGTCCCTATGAGACAACATAAACAATATGTTACTATATTTTTGTCCCTATGAGAAAACACAAACAATATGTTTCTATATTTTTGGCAGCCCTAGCTACACCACCATTAAGATGTAGATGACAGACATAGCGTTTATACCTTACATAGTACCAATTAGAAAAATACACTCTCGAAGATATGATACAAAAATAATTCCCTTGCTGCTATAGTGTTCATAGTAAGGCAATTGTTAAAAACTTACAGAAGAATATGTTATAACCATGCCAGACATGAGCGAGCACACAAACATGTGTGTACCGTGTGTATGTGTACATTGTCTGTCCGTCTCTACTCGCATTACATGTTTACAACAAGTTAGACAGCACAAACTAAGTTTCATCACTAAACTATTTAAATTACATTCCTGTGTTTATATCACAAGTAACTAATGAATCTATGTAAATGTTTAAGAAAATGATCAAATGTTTTATTTATGTTACTATATCACTGGAGTGGGGAACCACCTTATTTACAATTTATCAATACATCATAATAATTTCAAGCAATGTAATATACATACGTACAAACAGCACTAAGTCTACATACATTATTCTCTATATCTCTCACTTAAGTTTCTCTCGCTTTCACATACGTAGTTACGCCATCATCAATCACAAGGAACATACAATCTGCAGGCGACACAACATTTTTATATGTTTATTGAAATTTTACTTTTTTAATTACAACCACCTAGATATAATTTCTTTATGGCATTAACCTATATTAAATGCGCCTGTCGAATTAAAAATATTCTAAATAAAACATTAGTCTCTAAAATATGTGCTACTACAGTAAAACTGTATCAATAGACATCAATCATTACTTACATCCTAAATACACCTTGAACAGTTTATTTAACATACAAAGACTACCTAATTTCAGGAAATGGTGTAAACATTATGCATAGTTATAAAGTGTAATCAAAAGACATATTCTCTAAGTCCAATCTTCATTCAAGTTCTTAAAACAGTTAATTTGAATGTTAAATGAAGATTAACATTTGTCTGCTCGTGACACTGTTTTTTTCTGTCCTGTATTTTCTTGAAAGGACAAATTAAAACTATTCTCGATTCGACACAGCATTGTTTTTAGAAGTTGGTTTTTTTAAGTCACTTGTCAGTTTTAATGACGGACATAATAGTGTGCTTTAATTCTCATAATAGAGTAAAAAGAGCTATTTGATTCAACATTCGTCATATAATCAGCGCGTTTTTTAGTAGCTTTAAGTACCGAGTAAACAGTGTAATGTACCTTACCGAGGTTTCACCTCAAATTCGTTTTTCACTATTTTCCATCACTTTCCAACACTAATTTAGTAGGAGCACTGAACCGAAAATTGTATTCACAATAGTTCACAATCACAAAGTGTCACTCGCCGGCTGCGTGCGTGTGAGCGTGCAGCGTCACGCGCCGCATGATGCTCCGGAACACTCAGCTGCGCGGCGCGCCCGGCTGCTGCGCCTGCTGCTGCTGCCGCTGCCACTGCAGATGCTGCCACCGCTGCTGCTGCTCAGGCTGCTGCGGCGGCTGCTGCTGTTGCTGCTGCTGCTGCTGCTGCTCCAGCTGCTGCTCCTGCACCCGCTGCAGGTAGCGGCGGCGCGCGCCGGCTACGAGCAGCTCCTTGCGCCGCTGCAGCATGATCTCTCGCTCCGCCACGCTCTCTCTGAACTCCATTGTTGCTGGGTCCACTCTGGAGGAGAATAAATCGTGGCTATGTTAATGTAACTATTTGAATAACAGTAATTTATTTTAATACGACATGGCCTATTCCACATAATATATGTAATATAGTATAATAAACACTCAGCCCTGTCACCTATAGGGGTAGGCAGAGATTACTGATTTCCATTTGGGACGCCTCAGCGTAACCCAACGGCTTACTTTCCAAGTCTCACTTTTTGTCTCTTCGGGAGGGAGAACGTGATGCGAGCGCGGGTTCAAGCGCCGGGTGGCTCTCGGGATATGCCATGACATTTTTTAGGCTTTTTATTTAGACTTTTAAGACATTCACACGCAGCTAATATATTTTATTTAAAAAGATTTTCTACCGATCAGATACTCAATAATAAACATTCGAAACTCACTGATCATCTGTGGAAGTTGAGGCATTTCCGTTGATGGAGTCCCGAGTGTCTGTGGTGGTGGCGGCGGTGGGGGCGGTGGCGGCAGAGGTGAACGCAGTAGCATCGCTGGTGACGTTCGTGCCGGCCTCTGACATTACTGATGATGATTCATGTACACTAGACGCAGGCTCCTCTGTAAATGTGCACCATATGTTTAAAATTTTAACTTATTCGAAGCGATGGAAGGAAGCCAAACTAAAGACTGGACAACTTTATCAATCACACAGATAATTATTTCTTGTATTTTCACGAACACTGCACATTTAAAATGTAACCACCATTTACGGAAACTATCGCGTTTAATTTTGTTTTTATATTCCCGACTTGGTTTTTTTACATTTACATTTGTTTATTACTGGATCCCAGGCCGGTGGTAGAACCCATCCATCTTCTCTATTTAAATTAGGATGTTTTTTGATTTCAATAGCCATTATTCATCATCTTTAGAAGAAATCTTCTGCTGTAAACCAATCGAAACGACGGGAATGTAAAAACAAAATTAAACGCCATAAAATCCGTAAATGGTGGTTTGATTTCAAATCAAATAGATGTTTCATTCAGAAGTTAACCTATAAATGAAGCATGTTTTCTTCTGCAAATGAAAACTAGCAGTCCGTACCGCTGCGATGTGATTGAAGAGCTGCGGGAAAACGAATGAACGGGCGTACGGCGTACACTTGCACACGTACCTAGAAGCGGGCTCGGCTGCAGGTCTCCCATCAGGATGTTGTCGACAGTGAGGGCGGTGGAGCGAGTAAGCGCCAAGTCCCGCGCCAGCGTGTCCACATCGAATTGTGGGAATACCTGCTGCACCTGTAAGCGCAACTTGTAAGTAGTAAGCTCTAATTTGCTTGATGTTATTATGCAAGAAGTACGAAAAACCTTACGGCGAAATTGTTGTTTAAAGAACGAAGAAGAAAGAAGAAGATTTGTACATCAACGGCCACATTCTGTTATAATTTTCTGATGCATCATCCTCAGAATTGCCTAACCGACGCTTGAATATAAAATAAAACGTAAATAAACATGCACGCACGCACACATTCAACCCAAAACAAGTTTGAAGTGCTCTGCTGCAAACAATTATCATGTTATTTTTTGTAACAAATAATTTGAACGGTGGACTGGATCCCACTGCAAGTTTGTATCTCATCTATTTCGTGATCTTAAGTTGGATCCTAACGTGACTGTACATTTTGACTTTCCCAACACATTCGACAAAGTCAGCACTTCAATATTCATTAAACATTTTAAGCATTCAAGGTACTGGTCATTCATTATCATCATTACTTTATTTGTTCCATTCATATTTGGGGAGACGAATACAAACCGTTTCTGTAAATTTCTACAACTCGAAAGTTGCCATTATCCTATTTCTGGAGTACCGCAAGGGCTATATTTTGGATCTGTCTTATTTCAATTTTTTATTACAGATATCACATTGGAAAGATGCTGTAACTTATTGTTTACAGACGATTATGACTGAATAATAGTTTTGCTATATAATAGTTCATAAAGAATCGTTCGATTTTTTTTAAATTACTGATATATTTTGAGTACTGCGCAGCACAAACCGGACGTGTTGTTTAATTTCAATTTAAACCGTCTGTTTAAGGAAAAATAAACATTGGTGCTTATAGAATAACTGACTGTATTAAATAAGATATTGTGTCATCACACAGGAAATCGAATATAATAGCGGTACTTGTTTAAAACAATGTAAGCTCTCACAGCCACATACCCAATACTGTGGTGGCCAGAGCTCTAGAAATTTTGGTTGTTTTGACCCTTTTTTAACTATAAGTTATTTGGGTACACTGTGATGGGTCGTGCGACTGTCGCCGTCTTAGTCTTCAGGCCAGCGGCACAAGTCGTACATAAGTACGGAAGATCGTTTTCGACTCGCCTGATACGGAAGCCGCTGCATCAACTAACCACTTTGAAACCTAACCTAAAGAAACGGTAAATTAAACAAGGATGCGATACCTGTCGGGCCATGGCGTCGAGCTGGGCGGCGGGCAGTGGCTCGGCGCGCACGCGGCTCACCTCCACCGAGAAGCTCGGCAGCCAAGACACGTAGCGCGACCCTGGACAACATACACATTATACACCCCAAGCAAACTTCCCCACTAGCCGCGTGGTGATAGGGTTAAGGCGTCTAAACGAAACGTAGGCAAATCGCGTACATCTTTGCGCAATTTGAATCCGCAATCAGCCCGCGGTACGCCCTGCGCGCCAGTGCGAACGTCTTGCTGTCTACTTACAAGAGGAAATATACGTCCATTCTCTCTGAATGCTGACGTTGTACGTGGTAGAGCCAATCGGCGGCTCTTGCTGCTGCGCAAATGAGCCGCCACGACCGGGTGCCACGGCCTCGCAGAATACCGGCGTGAAGTAGAGGCATCTTGTGCTTCTGCGTTTCGTTCGGTCAGTGAGGTAACCGGAGGCTTACTCCCCCTCTCGCTCCTCATCGTCCCTCCCAACTCCCAAATACCCTTAAAGGCCGACAACGCACCAGCAGCACCTCTGGCGTTGCAGATGTAAGTGGGCGACGTTAATATCTTAACATCAGGTGAACCGCTTGCTCATTTGCCGCCTATCTCTTAAAAGAAAATACCTCGCCTTATCGTCGAAAAACCCTTCTATGCACGACATGCTAGGTTATGACGGAAAGCTTTCTTGGAAAAGCCTGTTCTCTAGCAGTAAACCAGATTTTGCGATTCTTGCACTTGGCTGAGTTTGTACACAGCTAATCATTCGAATTACCAGGCGTTAATTCTCAGACAAAGTTAAGTATTTTTAAATGAAGAAATTATGTTACTATTAGTGAATAAATTTAGAAATAACGATTTTGACTTTAATACGTAAAGAGAATCTGTGCTAAATCTATGTAGAGTTTATAGACTAGCAAAGTTCTTAATTCATTGCACGTTATGGTAATGGTAAGATGCCGGCATAGACAACTACATCGTTTACTATCAATGAAAAGTTGAAGTGTTCCCAATTCAGAGACTAACAAGGAACGATTAACCCAAAATTAACAATCCTGCAATTATCTCGCGGAATACCGGCTTTAAGTAGCACTATAATGCTGCTGAGCTTCCTGTGGTGAGTGATTGAACCGGAAACTCATTGACTGGTACCGTGGAGTTGGATCTCAGTTCTCTTGAGATGAATATAGATGCGTTAATTGCTTAAATTGAGATGCCTAAATGATGGTGAGTTTAGGCCACAGCGACCATTGAACATATGGTGGATCGAGCGTTTGTCTATTACCCGTAGTTGCATAAAAACAAGGAAAAATCTGTAACTCCTGTTCTCGTGTATTTATAGCACACAACAGTTCTATAGAGCGTCCGTCTACAAACTAATTTATGTAAGTTTAATTATACCCATTGTTTAAGAAATGTCGCCATTTTTCTTCGCATTTTTGTAAGAAATATTATGATTATATTTGTTAGTTTATAATTTAAATTAAATACTGACATACCGGTCAAATCCCATTCCAAAATTCCCAATCGAAGAAGCAAATGGAGCACAACACTAGTGAGTATAGAGAATAATACTATGCAGAGAATAATCCGCTGTTTCATTTAATGCATGGTATGGGTGCGTGTTATATAAGCACGGGAAATTTTGTTAATTTCAAAGACTATACGCCCACTACGCTTTAGTTACGTTTTCTCCTAAACGGACATCTTGACGTTGAGTGACGTTAACAATATGTTTCAATGTACGTAACTCTATCTGAGGCCAGGACAAATTTATCAAATGTCATTAAATTTATGCATAGAATAAGAACGCATACATATTGAATGCAACCTTTTTTGTTGATAAAACGTTTAGTACCAGTGGTCACAATTATTTGGAAATTGTAAAAAGGTTTTAACGAAAAAACAAAGTATGTTTAAACATTGAATAGCCTAATATCCAAATAAAACCCAAGCGCTAGTCGTCATAACTGATAGTTTACTGACCTCGGCAGGAGCGATGACATCGAAGGATTTCTTTATTGGCGAGTCGATTTCGACTCGGGTAGCGGACGCTTGCGCGGCCGGTCGATGGGGTCTTTGACTTTTGTCTTTGAGTCGACGTAATAAAAACTAAAAAGTGCCCTGCGACTGCTGTACTTATTTAATTCATATTCCGTAAACGACCTTGAAACAACCTGTAGAATGACTATTGTTCGTTACAAATGGCGCTTGCGTTTTATTTGAATTATTACGTTTTTTAAGTTGTCAGAAGAAGATTTTTGTTCATTTTAAAATAATTACAAGTACTAATCCAGTTTTAATTAAATAGTCATAACATCGCATCCAATCTGTATATCTCTATATTATTATAAGAGTTCCATCTGATGATATGTTGTTTCTACAGCTCATAGAGCAGGTTACAGAAGTAGAGTGGAATGATTCACAGCCTATAATTATACTGGCTCTCTGTACCTTTCAAACCGGAACACAACACTGGTGACACCTGAGTAGCGGCAGAGGTAGGCAAGCGGGATCCATCTACTTAGACGGCTCCTGGGTAAGAATGGAGTCCTAACCACTAAGTATATAAAGTTAGAGCGTTATCATTGTTAACGCAACACAAACGCGGTATTCGTTTAGCGTTGACTAGTAACGTCTTACATTTATAACTAAATATAGTGTGATAAAATAAAAGTCTATTTAATTATTGTTCATTAAAAATTCCTGAAATTTTTGTTATAACCGTGTAACTCTCGGTTTAACTATGGCGAGTAAATTGAATATTCGTGTAGATCAAAATATAAGGTGCACAAATTAATGTTCTTAAAGGAAAACCTATGTAGGGATAGAATGTAATATACTGACCGTCGAAGCGGAAGAAGTGATTGGGCGCGGGCGCGGCGTCGGGGGCCAGCTGAGCCAACTGCGCAAGCGGGGAGCGCGGCGCCAGCGAGGCCAGCGGGGGCAGCGGGGCGCGCGGCGCGTGCGGGCCCAGCGGGGAGCGCGTCGCGTGCGCGCCAAGCGCGGCGTCGGGCGCGGCGGCCGACAGCGCGCGCCGGCACGTGGGGCACGACGCGTCTTGCTGCACCCAGCGGCACAGGCACGAGCTGCGCCGAGTGTCATGTTATTTTTGATACCGCTGACAAACATATTGCACTGAACACAGCATGCAGTCGTTTATGTAGGTCAGAACTACGCCATTAATAGTAAAATTGTGAGACATTATTATACAACCCCCTAAACATAAGAATTGACTTTATTGTTAATATTTATATTAAATTTGTCATTCATACTGTTATTATCATGTCAAAACATATTCAAATTGTGATTAATGTCATAATATAATTTTTCTAAAAACAAAATTAAGTAAGCGTCATTTTTAAATAATATAGGTACACATCGCTTATCAGGCTCACGCACCGATCTTTTGTTTTCTTTCTTTATTGAACTGAGAATAGAATGGATATCTTTTAACGAAAATACACATATATCTGATATATACGGACGAAATAGGTCAAATGTGCAATTATTTAAACAGTGGCACGAAGCTATCAAGAGGTGGCATTACCGACCGTCGCTATCGCGCCACTGTACTGCGACAAGACCCTGCGCGACCGGCCTGCGCGCGGGGTCGGGGAACCGATGTATCTCGAGATAAGTCCCAAGTATTTGCAATATGCCGACCAGCATAAATGTCAAAGTAAATGCAGAAGTGCGTTTTCATTCAAATTTAGTTACATTCAAATTAATCCATCATCACCCAATTCCTATGTCACTTTCATGTGTTTGACTTGTTCTTAATTAGATTGTACTTTCATATGCATCCAACGCAATGCGTCACTGTGTCCATAATACGTGTTGCCTCTTCTACTGCGCAGCTCCGACTGGCGGTTAGTGGCGCGTAAGTGCACGCGATTCCCTTTCCAGCTACCTGGTTCCTCGTTTTCCCCAACGACTACCGTTCCGAGGGAAGGTCGCGCATGAACTTACCAGACCAGAACAAAATAATGCCAAGTGCCATGCTAGTTACTTGTGGAAGAGATGTGCGCAGGGAAGCTTGCGTGCCTCCTTCATGGGCTCCCAGCAGATGGCGCAGTTGTCCTCGTTCTTCTCCACCTCTTCTTTACTCGCCATAGGATAGCTACAACATACCAAGTTATTATAAACTCTCTGTCATATGAAATTATCGCACTTTTTCGGGATTAGATATTACTTTAACGAGGCCGTTGCCTGTACCGATTTATATACTGATATATACACGATATACACATAATTGGTGTTAAGATACTGAAAAAACAACCTATTAAATTATTAAAAAAAAACAATCGAACTTTATATACGAAAATTTATTTATCTGAAAGACAAAGGTATAGATAGTGTAATAACTACCTGAATATAGTTGATGAATGTCTTGAAATCTTTTTTGATTTTCGAAACGTATCTACAGTCTAGATATAAATGGTTATTTATAGAAATCAAAGCGTACGGATTGACAAGTTGCCAAGAGATATTACTTCATGAATGTACACGGTGTTGCATCGAGGGGCACACTGGGACCTACACTGTTTTTCTTTTACGTCAATGATCTTTGTTATGGTATCAGATATTGTAATTGTTATTTAAACCGATATAACATACTTTAGAAAGTAAACAGTGATTTTTGATTTTTTAGTATTATATTGTAATAGAGAATATATATATAATAATAAGGATGTAGACGCTACATACAAATTATGAGAGGAAATCAATAAAATGTATAGAGATGAGATTTTCATACACACAATTTTCTTCTACGTTTATATTCGATTAACCTACAAAATCCATTTTTGAAGAGAATCAAATCTCCTGTAGTTTTCGGGTATCTGGTATGTAATTTTATGCAACAAATACAAATTTGTTCAAGCATTGGAATCGATATTGCCACTATAAACAAATACTGCATAACACTGCATTACGAAATCAATCGTTTGGTAGGCTTACAAATAAAAATGACATCAGTTATAATCAATGAGTGAGTGTAATTGTTCATGGTATCATCTGTTGCAGACGCGGCGATACGGTTGAAACGCTGTCGCGGCGCGCTATAGAAAAGTTACAATAAATCGAAAATGTCATTAAAGTACAATTTAGAAAGATGATTCAGATGCTTAACGAAGTATTCGTTCCGTTTTCCTGATTTCATAACATTTGCAGTAGTTTACGTCGTCACGTACGTCGAAGATCATTGACGCAATGTTCGGGAAACAGAATTACGAAATTAATGAAACATTTTGGTGATTGCATGCAATAAACATTCGTTTTACAGCTTTTAAGTTAGATGACGTCTCATTAAATACATTTTTAATTAGGCAAAGTATAATAAAAAAAAACCGTCCGACTTCCCGTGCTTCTGTGCACTAGGAATCAATATATGAATGTGCAAAACGTGACAGTGTTTTCTGTTGGCTTTGTTTATGGTGCGACAGTAAAAGATAGATACGACAGGTCTTATGCAGATGTTTATAAAGCCGGTGACGTTGGTCATTGAAAATGTATTGTCTTATAACAAAAGAATAAAATATATATTCCAACACGTTATTCGTTTTTTTAGGATATTTCTGAATCCTGCCATAAGCCTGTTCTAACGCAGGAGCCACCGGCATCCATCGACCTCCCGGAATACTGCGCAGCTCGTCAGACATACCTCCATCTTGTGAAAATTACTTATTGGACACAAATACTATAAATATATATTTATGTGGTACGGTGGCGGCGTAACAATCTGTTCTCGTGGGTGGCGTAATAGGGGATAAGGGTAAGACTTGATAAGGTCATGGGGAGTCGAGAGTAATTGATTATAATTTCATGGAATGAGATGGTGTAATAAAAGTTATAATGAATTAATTATGAAATAAATATACAAAGGGACTTTTATTAGCATTTATAAATCAAAAGCTTTAGCGGATTTTCAGATATGATGTAGTTATCACACTAAATTATTACCAATATCGAAATTACTACCAATTTGAAATTAGTAATATTGATAAAAAGAAATGGAAGCGAAACTCAAATGTTAAAATATTGTTATTGTTAAAATTGGACTTAGTATTTATGACATAAGTGAAAGTCAAAGATTATCTTATCACATAAAAACAAATCATTATTACAAGATCAGATCAGTTGACTTAAAATTCCTGCGGCAGCGATGAAACTTTAGCTTTGTCTGTTAAACATACTCCTCAGGTTAATGAACACTATCTGTCTCTCTAGCTCCCCTCTTTCGCCTTCCTTCTCTTCTTCCTTCTTCTCCTTTTATTATTCTGTCATCCGAATGGTCAACAAGATTTTTTTTTATGGTCAAGGCGGCATACGAGCACCTGATTGACCTGGTTCACCTGGTGGTAAGTGATTACCGTCGCCCGCGTACACCTTCAACATCAGAGGAGCCGCAGCTACGCTGCCGGCCTTTAAAGGTATTTGGGAGACGAGCGGGAGGATGAGGAGAAGGATGGGGAGGGGGAGTGGGCCTCCGGTTACCTCACTCACCGAACGAAACGCAGAAGCACAAGGTGTCTCTATTTCAACGCCGGTATTCTGCAAGGCCGTGGTACCAACCCGGTCGAGGCGGCCCATTAGAACAGCAGCAAAAGCTGCCGCTTGGCTCTACCACGTCTACTTGATCTTGCTATGGGCCTGTTTTTCTAAGAAGAGTACATTGTTTATTGTACATTTTTGTTATATTCCCATTTGTATAATACCCATTAATCTAGAAATTTATGTGCAATAAGGCCGCTTTTAGGGGGAAAAAAGGCTCTCGAGTGGCAGCCACGTACAGGGAAACGCAGTTCGGGACGGCCCCCCGCAAGATGGAGTGAGGACCTGCGCAGTGTTGCGGGAAGTCGATGGATGCAGGTGGCACAGGACAGGGCTTTGGGACAATCCTTGGTGGAGGTTCAGGAGTAAACTTGTGATAGGCTGAAATTATGATGATGATGAAGGCCGCCTTTTGCTGTCCATATATATGTGTATGTTTTGTTGTATTATCTTCTTTGGTGTACAATGAAGTATAATGTATTTTAACCGTCTCTCATAGAGAGGGTTGTGTGCACTTATGTGCATGCAGCGCGGCGCGACACTCACTTGCGGCTCATGTGGTCCGCGAGCGCGGTGTAGAGGCGGTGCCGGCGCAGGCGCGCCAGTAGCGAATGCAGCAAGTGCCGCAGCTGCATCAGCAGCACCAGCGACGCCATAGACACCAGCGCGTTGCTGTGAACCACCATGTGCGCCACGTGCGCCAGCTCCGTCACCAGCGACAACGACTGCAACAATACAATATTACAAAGTTTTATTTTTATGACCGATGTGCTTTGATGACACTTCCGGCCACGGCTACAACTTCCTGTTAGTACCGGACTGTCAACCGAGCAAGAAAAATTACAGTGCAGCAAGAGTACGCGTTAACACACGAGGCGTTCACTGGTTATATCACTTACAACACCACTTTCTAGTGTGGGATGTGTTACCACTGCACTTTTCATTTTTATTTGGATACGAAATTTACCAATACACAATAATTTGATTTCAATACATTAGCTTTCAAGACACTATTCAGAGTAATTGACGCAAGTATAACTAGTTAAAAGTGCTGGTACCATAATTTACCTTGAGGAACTCTATTCGAATTTACTATACCAAGATACTGATACAAACTACTGACATACACAACGCAAAATATAATGTTAGGCAACAAAATAAAAACTAAATGGTTAAACCTACTCTCTGAAGAACTAAATAAGTATTCATCCTGGATACATAGAGACACCCTCGCACTTGTGTAAACTAGTTAGTAAGCGTAAGATGTACGGGTACTCACATCGAACACGAGGTGCGTGTAGTAGGCAGCGGGGCCAGCTGCGTCCGCGTCGTGCGCGCGCAGCCCGGAGCGCGCCAGCACGTGCAGCGCCGCCACGCCCACCAGCGCGCACTGCATCGCATCACATCGCACATGTTATGGTATACACACAAGGATTTTGTAAGTGGTAGAGTCAAGAGCCGGCTTTTGATGCTAGGATGGGCTGGCTCGACTGGGGTAGTACCATGGTCTCGCAGAATACCGGCGTGAAGTAGAAGCATCTTGTACTTCTGCATTTATGTGGGCACGTCTGTGTGCGTGGAAGTCGATAATCGCTTACAATCAGATAAGCCGCTTGATCGTTTGACGTCTTTCCCATAAAAAAAAATTGTCAAAAGAACAATGATGGAAATAAATAAAACAAAAATGATCCGTCCATGTTCCTGTGTCCGCATCTTTCTTTCTCTTTCTGTCTGTCTCAGTGTTAAAGGAAACTAACTGTCAAACTTTAAGGTCAATGTTAAAAACTTATTATTTCATTCTGGGATTAGGAACTTTGTTGTGACTAAGTTTTTGTGGAATATTAATATTGTGAAAGAGAAAAACAAATACAATAAGAAAAACAGTAATAATACTAATAGACTTAATTATTTAAAAATAACTGAGAATTATTCAGAGAGTTGGGGAATTCACAACCAGTCTGCATTTGGTTCAATGCATTCAACCAAATGTGGAGTGGTAAGGTCGCTTCGACGGGTGCCTAACAAGTTGGAAGCTCTGAAGCGCAAAGTCATTGCGAAGGTCGAACATACAAAACACTTTGGAAGCAGTTACAATATGCTTAGATCCTAAGGATCTTAATAAGTAATTAATAAATGAACGGCGCTTGATTCCTACCATTGATGAAATTCCATTAAAACATTGAAACAAGACATTTTTCACTCTGCTTCTGCTGTGCACAGTAATGATCATTTCAGGTCAGATGAATCTTATAATTTAAAATAAACTAAAGATTGTAATGATAATGATTGTGAAATCAATCAAATTCCACAAAGTATACGTAATTATCATAAATTAAGAGGTGAACAATTTACTGTTGTTTTAAATCTTGTGATTCATAATGGTAACTAAAAGTTAAAAATTAATATTTTATTAAAGTGCAAATAAAAGTCCTTCATGCGGCGAAGGACATTTAGGCATGTCTGAATGAAGCAGCAGGTGGACATAATTGATTTTAAAACTAAAATTACTCCACTGTAGTGATAACTGTTTTAAATGGTAAGATATTAAATATATAACTAATAAGAGTGCCGAGTCTATATGTAAGTTCCGTTTGACCCATACCCGGGGAAATAGATTGCTCGAGGTGACGGCCGAACGTGGAGTACAAATAGACAAGAAAATGTTATTAAAACGTCGATAGAAGTTATGCGTGGTTTTAAATGGCTTCTAACGTCTGGGTACTAATTACAGGCAGAGTCAATTAATAAGAATTTAAAGGTTGAAACGTCGGTAAGTTCCGATTATTTGTGACCAAAATTAAAAGATCATGTGAAGCAACGGTTAGACAAGACTAAGAACAAAAATGTAAGAAACTATAATAAAAATAGTAGATTTAAGAATGATTTTAAGCTTTGACAAAATGTACTCTTTAATGAGGATGGATGGAGGATAATAAAAACGTATAGACACAAGGTAACATTTTTAAATATAATGGTGATAACGTATTAGACAAGAACAATGTAAATTGTACAAGAACCTCTGTCCATATTCGAACAGTGAACAGTAAAATAAACTTAATGTGTTCCATTAACAAGGGATGCAGTATTAATTTTCTTTTTAAAAAGTTAGATATCGGAACACGTATTGAATAATGAAGTGTCAAACGTCAGATCGTTGACATCTCTCTTCTCGCTGACCTCTGATACAACTCAGTTCAGTATTACAAGAAATTAAATAAAACCAACAAAGAGCCATGAAACATTGTTTGTTTATAACGTTGCACCGCTAACATCATCTATTGAATCACGTACATACTTATTTGCGTACTTGCGTACTGTCTTACATACTCCCATTATTTGAGAGGGTACGGACTAAGCAATGGATGACACTAATAGATGGCACTAGTATGTTCAGCTAAGCTTAAGATGATAAACCTTTAAATTTGGATAATTAAATTAAAAATTAGGTTGGCAACAGTGATCACGTGAGCGTGAGCCACGAAATTGTTCACGTGTGTCGTGTTACAAAATTAATTCGTTAGGTGGCAGCACTCCTGTTCGGTCCACGTAGCACCCTCTTAACTTTTTCTACCGTATACCATCAGTGCAACTGCTCTTGTGTTTAACTAGTTTAGAGCTCAGGGGTACCAACGCTTTTCTATCCCCTTAAATTGAAGGTGTCAATGGACTGCATTAGCCACTTTCACTTGACACTCCCAAGTCAATATAAGAAACGTACCTCAGCGGCCATGAAGGCGAAGGTGTCGCGTCCGGCGGGCAGCCCCCAGCGGACGGCGACGGCCAGCAGCGCAGCGGCAGCGCACAGAATGCCCACCAGCAGCGTCAGCAGCCGCGCGTGCGCCCAGCGCGCGGCCTGCGGCGACGAGGACAGCTGTTGACAAGCATCACGCATTTAGCATAGCATCGTGGACCGGTTTTTAGCAAGAAAGAAAGAAGAGCCTTGAAAGTTGCAATGGCTACTTACAGATGACGGGATAAACATCAGGAAAAAGTACCACACTAAAAATAAACAGACCGACAACGGGCAACAGCGTTTAAGGTGCGAGTTGTCTAGCACTTCGATCGCCAATCCTGGCGTGGCGATTATGACAAATCCACCGTGTAGCAGAGCTCTATCTCCCGTAGTGGACTATTCAGGCTGTTAAAGTAATGATAAGTTGCTGCCGTTGTGGAAATTGGCCAGGCCAATATCATCAACATCCTGGCTCTTAGCCAAGACACGTTCCCACATTACGTCTGCTTAAACGCTTTCTCCTACGCTACACAATCGATGGTTTCTTCTGTAGTACATGTGATCTGGCCACGGGGTCTTTAGTATGTCATAACATATGTATGTCAGACTTCCGAGTATGCGGCACTCGGAAGTCTGACAGAGACTGGCTCCTTCATTAGAGAAAACCCGAACCTTTTTTTTTATTCTATTTATATATTAATTTCAATTAAAGAAGTCACCGAAACTGTCACTTTTTTAATAACACTATTTATATGCGCGTTGTTTCGGACCACTGCAGAGCTAACTGTAATTCGACCTAACGGTCCGGGCCGTCTCGAAACTGTCCATTTCCAGGAGGCCGTACAAAATAACTTCAACGTGATCATAAATGTTTAAAATTATCTTTTTAGTAAGAAGTGCAAACACCCATTGGTTTCCTTTGTTTATAATAACTAGGAAATATCTACAGTATCGTGGAGGCACTTTATTTATATAATAGACATAGGCACCTTAAAAAAAAACGTTACTCGACTCAATCCTTCGGACACCGTCGGGACAATTTACTACTGTAATTATCTTTATATTGTGTTCTTTTTAGAGTATATTATGTTTGAGGATTTTTGAATTTTTTTTATATGTGTGTATATATTCTATGTAAGTATATTTATATGTATTACGTATGTATGTAGTTACACACATGTATTTTATCATTTTATTCCATGTATTAGCTTTAGTTGTGTAGTATGTATATTTAGTTTACATTGCCACTACCTCCTATATACAGATATATTTTGTTAACTTTGTTTTGTTAAGTTTAGTTTGATAAGTTTGTTTTGTTGTGTACAGTGTAAGCATATGCATTAATTTATTCATAGACAAACGCCGCCCGTGCGACAATCGGGCCGCAACCCGCCCGCGGCCAGACAGACGCTTGTCAATTGCGTCACAGAATCGAGTGCAAGCAACAGCAGCCGTAACTTTGAGCCGTAACAACGAGTTGTTTATTCTACAATTTATTATTATCGAGATCAACGGCTTGCATATTTCAGTACCTGATATACAGGTTGCATAAGCTTATAGAATCGATACACTGAAACTCCGAATGTATCGATTCTGTAACATTTCACCGGAGGATAGCGGCCGACGATTTGATGTTCAACTTCGCATCCACTACTGTTAGTTGAACTAGAAAACAAAGATTTCTTGTATTTACGCGAACACTTCACATTAGAAAATGAAGGTATCATTTACGGATTTTAAGCCCGAGTTAACTATGACAACTGGACGTCTAACAGCTCAGTACCCCCGTGACCACGGCCGGTGCAAAGCGATCGAAACGTCGGGAATATAACAACTTAAATGGCGGTAGGCTCTTTCTCTGCCTTTTTTTTATAGGAAGCAAATTAACAAGCGTCTCACCTAGTGGTAAGTGATTACCGACGCCCACGTACCTAGTTTTTTCAGTTAATCCACCCGTAACATTTGACTTTATATATGTCAAATAAGTATTCTCCATAACAATGAAGATGAATAAATATAACCAAGCCTTGAACGTAATTTAATTAGGTAGCTTCCGGTATTTGCAAACATTAAGAAATTAAATAAAACTGGACAAGTGCGACACAGATTAGGTTCATTACATATATTAGTATAATATTATTGTTTATTGTATACTAAAGAGTATACAATAAACAATAACAATTAATATTGATTCCCTCAAAATATTTTTGAGAGAGACCTTGTATATTTAAAATACAAGGTCAATATACAATATTTATATATCTCGTCGGTTTCTAACAGCCAAAACTGTCAGTTCTCTAAATAGACAATAGACAGTAGTTGCATTTTAGTACAATAGTTTATCATTCGCCGTCGTCAGCCTCCACAGCTGGACATAGCTTCCAGCTTGGGACGATTTCCCGCAATCGCCACAAACCCCTAGCGGATTGGCGATCGCAGTATCAAAAAGTATTCACATGACGCATCATCATCATCATTGTTTCAGCCTACTACAAGTCCACTGCTGAACATAGGCCTCCCGCAAAGATTGCCATAAAGCTCGGTCCTGAGCCTCCTGCATCCATCGCTTCCCGCAACATTGCGCAGGTCGTCACTCCGTTTGCCTGTACGTGGCTGCAACTCGAGAACCTTTTTCCCCAACGGTTGTCAATTCTGCGAGATACGTGGCCGGCCCTTTGCCACTTCAGCTTGCTGATCCTTGCGACTATGTCGGTTACCCTAGTTCTGCTGCGGATATCATCAGCATAGCCCTTTCCATAGGGCGCTGAGCAACTTTGAGCTTCCTCATCCGGCGGGTTTTGTGACACATGACGCATGTGTATTTTTATTTAAATAACACACAAAGCCAAAATTGAGAATTACAACTGCAACATAAGACCGCCTACGAATTAAGTGAGCGACGCATACATTATGTTCTCCACCATGTATTTTAATGGCTTATACATAGACCTTCATTAGATTTTTCTCTTCATCTAAATAAGCATCACCAAAGTCTGGCATAATTTTCTTTGCTTCGCTCCTATTCGGGTTTTTTCTTGATGTTTGTGCAATTCTGGTCTGGACTTTCTGCGACCAGATCAGTATAACTATAGCGGCTATATATATATTCACAGCTAAGCCCTGCGACAGCAGTTGCTTAATGAGCTGAGGTTCTTTACTCAACCAGGGCTTTAAAATTAGTTGCCCAGATGATTGCTAACGCTGTATGCTGTAGGTAGGTGTGACGTCTATTCTTCGGGCAAGCGTGTCGGTGAGCGCAGTGCCGGTAGCTTCGCACTTTTTTTTTATGGGAAAGGCGGTAAACGAACAATAGGTTCGCCTGATGTTAAGATATTACCGTCGCCCACATACATCTGCAACACCAGAGGAGCTACAGGTGCGTAAGGGTATTTGAGAAATGGGAGGTAGGATAAGGAGTTGAATGGGGAGGGGGAGTGGACCTCCGGTTACCCCACTCACCGAACGAAACGCAGAAGCTCAAGACGCCTCTACTTCACGCCGGTATTCTAAGAGGTCGTGGTATTAATCCAGTCGAGCCGGCCACGTTACCACGTTAGGTTGGCAAGCATGGCAAGCTGCTCCTCATCACTAATCTACAGCCGATTTACTACCACCAGTCTGTTGCTGGCAGCATTCCTGTCGCTGGCGGGAAGCACCGCGTGCAGTTGGAGGTTGACAATTGAAAGACAAGTTAGTACAGCTGCAGGCAATACATGATCTGAAAATTTTCGATTTTTGATAACTTTTTAAGAGATAAAAAGCTATATAGATTTCAAAGATCTTTTCATGACTAAACATCTATGTTGTGACGTAGAAGCCATTCTAGAAACTTCCAATCAGCCGCGAACACGTGGCCTGCCGGCGCCACGCAGACCAGATGTTCAATTTCCACTGGATAATAGCGAAACCTTGTGCGCGATCACGTGTAAATACATGCGCGGAAATATCGATCTTAACCCCTTCCTATACGGCGCGCGCATTCAACATCCGTACGGTCTGTGTAAATCGGTAGTGAGCGTGCACACTACCATTGCGTCGGCTCCGCGATGCGGAGGCCGAGGCGGTCCCCGAGTACGTACGCGGACAACCGGACACCCGGACACCCGGTGCACACGTACACACCTTCCAATTAAGCACAGCCTGTTTACAGGGCAGGCTGGAACAAACCAACCCAACGCATGATTTAATGTTTAAAAAAAATTGAGACAGGTCTAAGTTTACTGATCGAGTGCAGGATGACGCTTCTGACAACAACTGTTATGTTTTTTTTATTGAACTTATAACTCTTACTTATATAAGAATTTGAACATTATATTTATTTAGCCATTCTACATTCGGCATTGTATTAGTACTGTTGTATCGTCAACATATAATATGCAGGAATGATTAGGTGCATTTGATAAATTGTTAATATAAAATAGAGCACAAAACACTACCTTGTGAAACTCCGCTTTTATTCATTTTCAAGTGCGATGTATTCATTGTTGTAATATTATAAACTATCTTCCTGATTTCCTTACATTGTTTGCTGTTACTTAAGTAGCTATAAACCCACTGATTTGCAATAACTCGTACACGGTATTTATCAAGCTTGTCCAATAAATTAACATGTTTTACAAAATCTAACTGCCATGAAGAAAACGTTCTGTAATAGGTATTTTGTTGCATAAAGTTTTCGTTTTGTTTTTATCAAATTAAAAGTTAAATTTGAGGCGTTAATATATTATTCTAACAACCAAATTGTACTTCTTTAAGCAATTTGTATTTTATAAAGAAATTTTGTATGCATTATTTTAGCAATTGACAGGGATTCGTGCGAATAGTGGGCAATTATTGATATTACACGAGTCTTTTTTAACGATGGCTTAACTTTGAACCTTGTACAATTTTCGAGGAATATTACTTTCGTAAAACGTTAGTTCGTTATGTATGCTAGAGGAGTTTATTATGCATATATTGACCACACTTGTTAACTATATATTGTGTCTTCGTATTTTGTGTTACTGAAGGTTTTGATTATTTAAAATATTTCCTTATTAGTAGTCGGGTAGAAGTATATTGTGTAATTAGTAATAACTAGCCCTTTTAATTAACTTATTTATGAGCAGAATGGGCTCATAAATAAGCGCAGAAAGAGCTTGAGACATGAATTCATGAAGTGGTATGCTTGGTCTTGGATTTAATTTTATTAATTACCAGATCCCCAGCAGGTGATAGCACCCAGCCACCTTTTTTTATTTAACTTAGGATATGTGGTCTGTCAAACCTAATGTAATGGTTGGGATGTTCCCAGAGCGCTTATGTTTTACATCAGCTATATGTTCCTTGGGGTGGGCTCTTGTTGATCTTTTTGTTTTCCCTATGCAAGAGAGACCTCATTCACAATCTACCTTTGTATTGAATTTTTTGACTTTCTATGAACTTTTCATTATTAATTTGCGGAGATTTATATATACCTACAATTTTTAAAGTTTTTATTGATATTTTCGTACATGATTTATTTTGTATTATTTTAATCTTTATATACGAATAGCACAGTTCATAATATAAGCGTAAAGTATTGTAAGTTCATCAAATGCATTCTTTAGATTTTCAAGCACATAGAGTTCAAAGAAACTGGGAGAGGCAGACATTCACAATTTTTTAGTATTGTCTTCATTTCTTTTACGGCAATCGTTAATCCTTGGGTAGTCTCGTGCTTCGACGAACCTGACTGATGAATATTTTAATGCGCCGATGCCATATTACTCACTGGCAAATCAATACAGGCCGAGTCTTCGGTTGGTGTTTATATGTGTGGTCACATTGTAATAGTCATGTATATATAAACGGGAATATAAAAACAAAATTAAACGCGATAAAATCCGTAAATAGTAGTTTCATTTCAACTGTGTAGTGTTTGCGTAAATACAAGAAATCATTATAGTTATGCATACTTTGTAGTTCTCTCGAAAAGTTACTTATCTTTAAGATGTCAAAATTCCAATCTCAGCTTAGGACAATTTTTTTTCTTCTGCGTTTTTAATTTTACATTATAAAATATACTTCTATTATAGATGCACCTCCCTGAAAATAATCCTGCGGCGCCCTTGCAGGCAGCGACTATGAATTTCCATTTGCACGACTCAGCGCACCCAAATATCTTGTCGTAAAGCACTTTTCTCCTCTTCGAGAGAGAGTTCATGTCAGGTTGCGAGCCTTGTCGCTGTATCAGGTCCTGGAGATCGTCGTAACATTTTTAAGACTTATTCCTTAGGTGCCTCTTATTACACCCACAGGAAGGACGAGGGCGGCATATTGAGCATGTTTGCTTTTAATCGCTTTCTAGCGGTTAGGTTACAGAAAATTTAAAAATTAGTAATAAAACGTCCTGTAGAAGCTTTGTATAAAAAGGTAGAAACCGCGATCAAGTCATGCTATCTTAGTATATTTTAATTTGGAGCACAGTTTTTGTTCATGCATTAAGTAAAACGAACAATACTTTCTACATAGTTAATTCATAATTCATCACGAGATACATTAGAATAGATACCGTACCCCGACCCAGTTCTATCTACTTAATGAGGCACAAAAATCTAAATGTCCCAAAAAAAAATAGAAAGAAAATTACTTTAAAATATTGCTTCACTTAAGGCTAGAGACAATATTGTTAAAAACATCTAATGATCTCGCAAGGTACACAAGCTATTGGATGGAGAGCTACAAATTTTACGCATACATTCAAAGGGACTGTGCATGCACATGCAAAGATAATTGTAATATTGATAAACATTTTGTTTTTCTTTTTTGGCAAACTTACAGCCATTGCTTATTCTAAAAAATATATAATGGTACGAATATTTATAAATTAATATTATATATAGCAGATGAACATGGTGTCCGAAATGCGGTGTCGAGAGTCAGAATGGTTGCTAACACAACATTCGACACATAAATAATACCGTTGTGAAGGTTGATATTAATTTTGTAAAATAAGTTACCGAGTCGATTACCTACAGATAATGTTTGCTGTCGAATAGAAAAACGCTTGCTAAAAATAATCGACTACAGTTATATGGAGAAGTGACTAATACTTAGTATAAACGTTAATTTACATACTGAAAAATGGAAACCGTAGACACCGGGGGGGTGTGTCGGATCAACGTACAGTCGTGCGATACAGCGTTTGAGAAATGGCATTGATGTACGCGTATTTGCAAAACAATTGAACGTCATTAGCATATTATTTTTTTTCGGAAAGGTGACGCAGACGGTCTGAGATTGATTTTTATTTTAAAAATTTCTAAGTTTAAGCCGGATCTGATGTGATACGATAACGTTCGTGACGTGAAAATAAATCCAGATTATACAGGTGGTATGGATATATCATGAGAAACTGTTGAGACCAAATCATAACAAACTCTCCCCCACCAAGCTCACGACTATTTACTTTGCAGAAATTAGAGAGAGGAACAAGCCCGCGTTCAGACTATTGTCAAAGACATCTTTAAGTAAATTCGTTCATACATGCAATGGTGTGAAAGTAAATAAATGAGCCCCGTAATAAGAGATCACATCGACGGTAGCTGTACGAGGAACTACCCGAGGATCGGTTCGGCCCTACCTCCGACTGCCCCATTTGTATTTAGACGATAACGTGGTACAGATTTCAGAGTGCCTGATTATTGAGTGACAAGCTCAGTCGAAGCACATGTTGACAATTCATTCCATAACTAATAATTTATGTACCATAACTAATAATATTCCATGTGGGTGTTGCATCTGCCTCCCTAGTGTTTCCGCTTTGACACGTCCTGCATAGACGATCTTTTGGCAACCTCCTTCGTCGGCGTAATCAAAAAGACCGAGAGCACATCACCATCATCATATTAAGCTTAAGTTGACTAAGACACTTTGGTGGCAGGTTGCCGTTAACCGCTACGCTCACTAACTCATTGACGCATTTGCCTTAAAAACAAGAGATAACTCTACCAATACTAATGTGTTAAGTCCTGACAACTACAAATTTGCGTTTTGTCGAACTGGCCACTTTGCTCTCAAATTATATGGCGTTAGGTTAGGAATTCCAAATTCTAATGTATTTCAAATTAAGGCACGTGTATTTGTGTTTCTAATTTAGTGATTCATTTGTTTTCGCACCATTTGTTTTTTCCCTGGGGCGATGACACATCTGTAAACTTTTTTGATTGAAGTTGTTTGCAGGTGTTCATGGATTGCAGAAGTCACTTACCAACAGGTGGACTGTTGGCACATACTTCAACCCAATCCAATAAAGCAATGTTAGTCAAGCTTTATAATTGTGTTATCGTTGAAAAACGATAAACGGTGTCGTGGAGGTTACCAGGATGTCTTACTAGTTTTTTTTATGGGAAAGGCGGCAAACAAGTAAGCGGTTCACCTGATGGTAAGTGATTACCGTTGTCCACGTACATTTGCAGCACCAGAGGTACTGCAGTGCGTTATCGGCCCTCAAGGGCATTTGAAAGATTGGACGGAGGATGACGAGGGGGATGAGGGGGGAAGTTGGCTTCCGGTTACCTCACACACCGAACGAAACGCAGAAGCGCAAGATGCCTCTACTTCACGTCGGTATTCCGCGAGGCCGTGGTACCAAACCGGTCGAGCCGGCCCATTCGAGTAGCAGCAAAAGCCGCTGCTTGGGTCTACCACGTTAAAAAAAAAAGTTGATTTCTACCAGGATCTCATCTAAGCAGATCACGCTATAGTGCCACAAGTGGCCGCGCAACACACAGCGGCACTCGCTCAACATCGCTGTTTCGTAAACAACGCTTGTGAGATAAGAGTCCGATCTGTTGTACGTGCCACAAATGTAAATACTTCGACTGGGATTTGACCCAAGAGCTTAGATACAGTGATCAGATACGCTAATCAAGCTGAGCCGTGAAGACGTAAATAACTTCTACATAGCATCATCATTATTCAAGACATTTGGATTGAAAGTCGACCTCAAAACACAAACAAGGTTATTTACCTGTTATTAGAAATTCGTGTTGTTGAAAGAAAAAAAACAATCAAACAAATCTATTCAAAACCTAATTTCAGATCACCTCATTAGTAACGTTGATTTTTAAAAACAATGATCCATTGTTTTTCAGTTCCTTCACTTTTCAGCGTCGCCACGAAACCAGTAGGTACGGTGCGATGTTTCGTTTGTTTCTTTCAACCATCTCGGTTAAAACAACACAGCGGGCGACGTCCTCCGGCTTGTCCGTTAATGGACAGACAGGCCGTAGTACACGAGGAAGTTGATCATATTGACCGTATTGTCATTGGATTAAAGCGGCGATGACAAATTCTCAGTCGATCGTTCTTTATTTAGATGCTCTTGGCCGAGATTGATGAGAAAATTAGTCCGATCCGTGAAAAGTGAGCGCGCCGCTCCATAAAGACGAATTGTGTTTACGACCACGTTGAGTGGTTTTCCAAATATGTTGTCGAGTCATCGTTACATACCATTTCGTAAACACAGACTTTTCCACGGATAAATCGCGGATGGCAATTGTCACACTTGTCACGGCTGGATAGCAGACGTCCGTGGACAGTACCAAAGACATTCTCTCATCGATCGATGGTAACTGTTGAGGTATTAGTAAGGGCGCAGTCTTCTCAAATAATAGGTTAAAAATGTTGTAAAGCAAAGATTTTGTACAAAGAGTTACTACAGTGAGAAGGAATACAAGGATGATAACAACTCCTGGGAATGAACCGGCCGCTGTCAAGCTGTTTCTAAAAGATGTGTATTCGAAAAATGTAAAACTGTAATATTAAAAAAAATATTAAGGCTAAAAAAGGATATATCTACAGAGAAAAGATACAAAATAGAGCGTGTAACTCAGTTTACGTGAGATAAGTTAGATTCACTTCTTGAAAATAACTGACTACTGTATAAACAATTATTAATTAATGAATAATTATTACTCACTGTTGAATTACATACACACTAATTAAATAAATTAATTGTTTTTATATTCCAGACGTTTCGAGTGCTTCACAGACACCGTGGTCCCCGGTGATCAATATTGAACGCGGTGGAATCCGTAAATGTTGCCTTCACTTCAAATTAATTAATTGACAATTCAAAATGCAACACAGCCACAGCTAAGCGAAAAGACGTGCAAGAAAACGTTGCTCTCCACATTAGATCTTGAAATTGCACCCTCATCGCGACCAAAGAAGTTTCACATCCAAATGACTCGCGACAAGACAAATTTGTGTTCCTATGTCGAATAATAAAGATTTGGAATAGATCTTGTTCTGTCTGCGGCCAGGGTCATACTCACTCGATGGCAGGACTTCTTCTACGCCTTGCAGTCGTCTGGGCAGGGACCACCCTAATACTCATTTCCGCTGGCAATCAGCAGTTCAACCACTGTTGTGTTTCGCTTTGAAGAATATAGAGAGCCAGTATAATAACCGTTTAAAATAAAAAAAATATACAACAGCGAGGCATTTCATCTTAGTCCTAAGCGGTGATAGATCTGTAAGCTTCACCGATTGGAGTTGTTTGCAGGTCACTCACCATCGGGTGGACTGTTAGCTCGTCGGTCACCCCAGTGTAATACAAAAATATTTACTTAAATACAAGCTAGAATCGAATCCACTCACATATTCAAAGCGATCCTTGCACAGCTGACCGAGCAGGTGCAGGCAGCCGACGAGCGTGAACCACGAGCACCAGAGCAGCACCTCGTCCATGTACTGCACGTTGACCACGCCGAACACGAAGATGAACTTGTAGAACAGGTAGTTCCAGAACTTGTCCTTCACGCGCTGCGCCTCCGCCACGCGCAGCCGCCCGAACACCAGCCGCTGCACCGCGAACCCCAGCACGGCCAGCGTGCAGTACGCCATGTTTATCACCGACTGCAACAAACGGATAATTATTTATTTATAAAAAGTACCTTGAAATAGTGTACAAGTACCTAACGATACAGTTATTAAAAAAGTACCTTGAAATAGTGTACAGGTACCTAACGGTACAGTTGTTAAAAAAGTACCTTGAAATAGTGTACAAGTACCTAACGATACAGTTATTAAAAAAGTACCTTGAAATAGTGTACAGGTACCTAACGATACAGTTATTAAAAAAGTACCTTGAAATAGTTTACAGGTACCTAACGGTACAGTTATTAAAAAAGTACCTTGAAATAGTGTACAAGTACCTAACGATACAGTTATTAAAAAGGTACCTTGAAATAGTGTACAAGTACCTAACGATACAGTTATTAAAAAAGTACCTTGAAATAGTGTACAAGTACCTAACGATACAGTTATTAAAAAAGTACCTTGAAATAGTGTACAAGTACCTAACGATACAGTTATTAAAAAAGTACCTTGAAATAGTGTACAAGTACCTAAAAATACAGTTATTAAAAAAGTACCTTGAAATAGTGTACAAGTACCTAACAATACAGTTATTAAGAAACTAGAAGCCCGACAGCGTAATTTTATCCTTCTGCCTCTCTTTTTTTATTTGCCGACTCCATTTATACATATTATCCCCCATGTTACACATATTATACTCCCACAATGAAGACGAATTTAACAACACCTCATATGTTGAAATCCATCAACCCTTTTACATAACAGAGCGTGCTAAAGAAATAGACAATAATATTATAGACACTTGCAAAACATTACCTCCATTCTGGGACCGTCGTGTAAAAATAAATTGGCAACAATCCGCGTCTATGTCTGAGTGTTCGCTTATAAACTCTAAACTTCAACGTAGATTTAAATCTTGTTTTGACCATGATTTAGAACATTTCATGAGGAAGGTTTATTTTTATAACGCATTCACATGAGTTTATATATTACTCATCTGACCGGACGGAGCCGTCGCGGATCGATAGTATTCGTACAATGTAAGAAAAATAAAGGCTCTCATGACCGTATACCCAATATTGAAGTGAACAGAGACCTTGAAATTAATTTTAGTTGATTCAGCACAATTCTCACCATAGCCCGCTTGGAACAACACGACAGACGGTGAGTCAGTCGCCGTCCCTGTGTTCAGATCAACGATACAAATCGTAGATAAATTTATGCAACTCATTGAATCACTGCCCTACCGTGCCATATCTCTACAGCCAATGCTTTTCAATCAATGTAGACTTATACAAAGGTCCACTGAACGTCAAAATACTACACTGGTTTAAAATAAGACGTTCACAGAAAAGATCCGGCAATAAACTCTGGCGTCTTTTTTTTATTGCCATGTCACAAATACTAATTTGTTATGAAACAATCCAACACATCATATTTAAGATTTTATCCATCCAAATGTTGCCTGGATGTGATCGCTTTCAGCGACAAGGCCGCCCATTGCACATTTAAGTTTCGGTTTATTTTCCTTTTTGTATTTGTTTTTATGGTGTACCATAAAGTTTCGTATTTAAGTTAATTTAATCATCCAGCTCCTAACTAGGATTCCGTCTGTCTTGGTGACTAAAGTGATAAGAAAGATGTAAACATACCTAAATATAAATTCATCATAAAAATGTTTGGCCTTTGCGGGATATAAAACGGCAAACCCGTAGTCACAGCCAACTAAGCAATCTTCTAAACCAGTGCTTCCCAACCTTTTTGTTCCCGTTCGTTTGAGTACCCCTCCCCTGATAACTCCAAACCTACTCCTAAACGTGTACTGAATTTTACCAACCCAACGCTCATAAACTGGCACTTTAGTAAGTTATTAGTTTTAAGGTTCATTTTAAACCACATATTGTAGACATAATCCGTTGTTAGATTAAGTTAACTATTTTAACATCTCTGTATTTCCGCCGTTACCAATATAAATCACGTACCCCCTTCACGCTCCCCAACGGCCACCCAATGCGTACCCCCAGGGGTAGGCGCACCACAGGTTGGGAATCGCTGTACTAAAGTATCAGGCCGGCAATGTCATTTACAATTAACAATAAAATCAATCATATCTGCGCTCACCAATCCGCTCGCCGAGCGTGGTGAGTGCGGGCTAATCTTGCACGCATAAGACATGGCTTTTATTGGAGTTCTCGTGGAAAGACCTAAATTATATTAGTGGATCTAGATTACGTGGCGATCGATCGTTAAATATACGCTTTGTTCTTCGTTACTGGTGGTGGCCACCTTCCTTGCCACGCAGTCGTCTGGTTTCCAAGAGCATTGCAACTAATGCTGTGCTGTTCCGGTTGGAAAGATATTCAGAGCCGGGTATAGTTAACACTCACGCGAGGCATTCCATTACGCCCTCGGGGGGTGACAACGCATCTGTGACCTTCTTCGATTGGACTTGTCTGCAGGTGTCCGTGGGCTGCAGCACGTAGTGTGCAGTAGCCACTTGCCATGAATATTTCAGTGAGTGTATCTCGATCGATCGTTACGTGTACGGTTTCTTCTACTCAATCTTTTTCTTTAATATTATTATGATTGTCAATTAGTTTGTCATCACCAGGTGGCCGGCGCCTCCTGTGCCATGGAGTCGTTCTGCCACCTAACGGAAATGCAACTAGTGCTACTAATGAAATAAAAAAAAAAAAAAAACAATTTGTAGGATATTAGCTATTTCCGAGCCGTGGTAGCCTAGTGGTCAGGGCGCTCACTTTAGTGTCATAGAGCGTGAGTGACCTGAGTTCGATCCCCGGTGCCGGCACCACTAAATTAGTTAACAGCAATTTTAAGTGCTGTATTCATCACGTGCTCGTATGAAAACATCGTGAGGATACCTGCATGTCTGAGAAATAATAAAAAATATTATTACGAGGATATGCGTGATGAAGCTCGCCAACCCGCACTGGAGCAGCGTGGCGGGTCCTTTCCGACTTCAAAACCCTCCAAGCAGTGGACTTTTCTGCCGAATGGGCCGGCTCGACCGGGGTTGTACCACGATCTCGCAGAACACCGGCGGGCAATAATACATCTTGAACTCAGCGTTTCGTTCGGCGAGTGAGGTAATCGGACCTCCACTCCTCCTTCCCTTCCCCCGTCCTCGTCCTCCCTCCCATCCCGAATATCGTTAAAGGCCGGCAACGCATCTGCGGCGTCTCTGGTCTTGCGGATGTACATGGTCGACGGTAATCACTTACCATCAGGTGAGCCGCTTGCTCGTTTGCCGCCTTTCCCACAAAAAAAAAAAAAACAGTGGGCACTTACAGGCTGCTACTTGGCTTCGCTCACTTAAGCTATGTCTTAAGGAGACATGGCTAAAAACATCGCTTGGAAATAATGGAACGTGACTGGTAGCTCGTCCATGAGCTGAGACCATGCCGCGACCGCATGACAGTGCAACATTTTTTTATGTTATCATTTACACTCAATGAATCAACCGATCACTGTATTAATAGGTCCGGTGCTAACGATTGTCGATACTGATCGATGTGTTCCGTGACTCAAATAAAAGACCCTATGGACTTAGTTAATGCATAAGACGTACTATGTGTTGTAGGATTCGTTTCCTTGTCCAGGGTGTTTGGGTAGGTTTGTCGCCCCACCCTCTTTTCCTTCGTTTGTCGTCGTTACATTCAAATGTGTTCTCAGATTTCAGCCGAAGAAACGAGCTAACGAGAGTGTAAAACATAATAGGGTCAGATGCAAACGACTTGTAAACTGAGGGATGCTGAATATAAATTTATTTTGCTTGTTATGTTTTGATCTTTGCAGAAACTCTACAGGCATCAGCGTTGCTTGTCACCTACTGTTCAAGACGATGACGATGTCCTCCCGACCGGTATTAACGGAGCAGAAGATATTGTAACGGCGCCAAGCATTCAATTTGTTAAAAAAAAGAACTAAAATACATGAATAACTTACACTTACAACATACTGACGGAATAAATACATATAAACATTTATGAATACATATAAATATATATATATATATTTATATATATTTATACATATATACAGCATACAAAATAATATTATAATTACAATGACCGATGATATCAATTCCACTAAGTGGGAACGGATGTCTTTAAGAGGTGTTCACGTACCAGTCTCTTGAACGATAACTAACTGGACACTTTCCTAATGTCTTCAAGCAAGGAATTCCAGAGTAGTGCAGCCTGAACAGTAAAGGAGTTGCCAACAAAATCGGTGAAGTGTAGCGGAATGATAATCTTATGATTAGATGAAGAGTGAAGGACACGGTCATGAGTTGAAAACACAAACTGAAAGTTATCCTTTAGGTAAGAAGGAGAGGTAGTATCATTTAAGATAGAAAAGAGAATGAGCAGGATTCTGGAGTTACGCCTTTGTTGAACAGGGAGCCATTTAAGGCGAGAACGGTACGTTAAGTAAGTAAACTTGACATCATTTTCTCATCAAAATTTAATAAAATAAATAGACATATAATTCAGTAAATATCAAGTGTAATTATGAATACAAATTACGAAATTTTTTTTAAAAGTACTACAATGATACTTCCTACTAAAATATTAGTCATTCTTATAACAAGTTGTTGTACGTACCACGTACCACAACTTATACAATATCTTGAAAGTATCAAATAAGAACATGTGTTAATTAATAGGGGTCGTTTTTTAAGACCTCGTCGATCCCCAAAATCAGTTTTCGTTTATGTCGACCAATGGGTTTGCACGGGTCTATATCTTTCTTTCGGAAACTGACCTAGATCACCTATATGAGAACATTTTATGCGTGTTTTACTTTTTCGTGTTTAGCGTTATTCTGTTTAGTGTGCTTCAATAAATAAAAAAAAAGAACGTCGAAACACTACGAAGTATTAACATTTATTTCCGCGAATACCGCGATGACGAGGAAAGACATAGCATTTTCCGCCCCAGCGGACCGCGCTCGTCCGGCGTGTGGTTTACTTTTTATTTGTCAGTGCGCACGGCTGTGTTTTATAATTTTAATGTTACTTAACAACTATGGATTATACCGTCGTCGCCTAGTGTTCAGAGCAATCGCCAGAACCGCGCCTGAGGGAGACATTCCGAAAAGTCTCATGACAATCTGCCGCTCGCTCGGACAGAACCGCGCCTGAGGGAGACATTCCGAAAAGTCTCATGACAATCTGCCGCTCGCTCGGACAGAACCGCGCCTGAGGGAGACATTCCGAAAAGTCTCATGACAATCTGCCGCTCGCTCGGACAGAACCGCGCCTGAGGGAGACATTCCGAAAAGTCTCATGACAATCTGCCGCTCGCTCGGACAGAACCGCGCCTGAGGGAGACATTCCGAAAAGTCTCATGACAATCTGCTGCCTGCTCGACAGAACTGCGCCTGAGGAGACATTCGAAAAGTCTCATGACACCCGCCGCTCGCTCGACAGAACCGCGCGCCTGAGGAGACATTCTGAAAAGTCTCATGACAATCTGCCGCCTGCTCGACAGAACCGCGCCTGAGGGAGACATTCCTGAAAAGTCTCATGACAATCTGCCGCTCGCTCGGACAGAACCGCGCCTGAGGGAGACATTCTGAAAAGTCTCATGACAATCTGCCGCTCGCTCGGACAGAACCGCGCCTGAGGGAGACATTCCGAAAAGTCTCATGACATCTGCCGCTCGCTCGGACAGAACCGCGCCTGAGGGAGAGACATTCTGAAAAGTCTCATGACAATCTGCCGCCTGCTCGACAGAACCGCGCCTGAGGAGACATCTGAAAAGTCTCATGACAATCTGCTGCCTGCTCGACAGAACCGCGCCTGAGAGACATTCTGAAAAGTCTCGCGACAATCTGCCGCCTGCTCGACAGAACCGCGCCTGAGGAGACATTCTGAAAAGTCTCATGACACCCGCCGCCTGCTCGACAGAACCGCGCCTGAGGAGACATTCGAAAAGTCTCATGACAATCTGCCGCTCGCTCGGACAGAACCGCGCGCCTGAGGAGACATCTGAAAAGTCTCATGACACCCGCCGCTCGCTCGGACAGAACCGCGCCTGAGGAGACATTCTGAAAAGTCTCGCGACAATCTGCGCTCGCTCGGACAGAACTGCGCCTGAGGAGACATCTGAAAAGTCTCATGACACCCGCTGCCTGCTCGACAGAACTGCGCCTGAGGGAGAGACATTCTGAAAAGTCTCATGACAATCTGCCGCTCGCTCGGACAGAACTGCGCCTGAGGAGACATCTGAAAAGTCTCATGACAATCTGCCGCTCGCTCGACAGAACTGCGCCTGAGGAGACATTCCGAAAAGTCTCATGACAATCTGCCGCCTGCTCGGACAGAACCGCGCCTGAGGGAGACATTCTGAAAAGTCTCATGACAATCTGCCGCTCGCTCGGACAGAACCGCGCCTGAGGGAGACATTCTGAAAAGTCTCATGACAATCTGCCGCTCGCTCGGACAGAACCGCGCCTGAGGGAGACATTCTGAAAAGTCTCATGACAATCTGCCGCTCGCTCGGACAGAACCGCGCCTGAGGGAGACATTTTGAAAAGTCTCAGTCTCAGAGAAATTCTGGTGAAGGAAAGCACCGTGACGAAACTTGGAATGTTTGTGAAAAAATCAAAATAAAATTTCGTGACCACGATGAGTCTGCCGACACGGGTCGGACCTCTCTCCCGGCTCAAAAAATATTCTCAAAAATCGGGAGGCAAGGAGGCATGCGCTCAGTAGCCCACTACTAAAATTACGGACACCTAATTTCATTTCATTTTACTACAATATACCATAAAAGTTCATCACACCATAGGTTGACTGGTATAGAATGCCTACAGGCATTCAGTACGTCTCATGTGTCCTTCTGTACAAAGGAATGGCAATAAAGATAAAATATACACATAAAAAAAAAGAAAACAACAGATAAAATTTAATTGTAATTTGGTGCAATCAGCGGCTATCTTATCATTAGTTTTATCACTTTAAAAAAATCTCTTCCCGACAATCTTTGTGTTGAGAACTCATTAAATAACGTGACGGTGAAAGGTAATCCCTATTGCGCCACAGGCTCGAGGGCACCTTTAACTTGTAAAAGAAAATCGACTTGAAACGATCGATCTCGGAGAATCGACCTTCTTACTAATCGTCTGCGTCATCACGGTTAATCTAATCGATTGTATTGAAGTCGCCTATTTAGATGCGTCCACATGAAATATTAACAATGGAGAATGCAACACAAACCCTAGTACATTTAAATAAATCGATTCTTAACAGATTGATTGTTGAGGTATATAAGTGTTAGTCCAATTATAATATCAAATGCAAGCGGAGGTCATGCCAGCCTGAGCAAGGAAGCTCTGGTGGCCGGGTAGAGGACACACGAGCAAGCTCTGATGGTTAGTGATTACCGTCACCCGCGTACATCTGCAACGCCATAAGAGCTTGGGGGACGGAGGAGGAGGGCCTCCGGTTACCTCAGTCACCGAACGATAACGCAGAAGCAAAAGAAGCCACTGCTTCACGTCTTCGAGGCCGTGGTCTACCACTGTCCCCGGTCGAGCCGCTTGGCTCTACCGCGTACAAAATAAGAAATCTCTCCGAATATGTCGAATCCAAATCCAACAACTGCAGGAGTTGCATCACTACGAGTGCCAATCGACCGCTTACCGAGCAGCCTGGCTGGATACGGTATGTGCAAACACTTCCAGATAAGGCATGACCGGCTTTAATGACCCTACGTCCAGAGATAAACAGCCCGATATTGTGAATGAGCCTCAGATATTTTTTTTTATCTATTTACTACTGCACTTGTTTTTAGACGTAGCCGACGAAAGCGGGTAAGTCATTCCCAGGTGTGTTGCAATGAATACTATTTATACGAATACGAATACATGCTGAACGTAATTATTTGTGAAATAAGATCAAGAGAAACGAAGATTATGATTGAGGCAAATATCCTCCGTGGTAGCCTAGTGGTCAGGGCGCTCACTTTAGTTTCATAGAGCGCGAGTGACCTGGGTTCGATCCCCGGTGCCGGCACTACTAAAATTGTTAATAGCAATTTTAATTGCTGTACCTACTACGTGCTCAGCGGATAAGGAAAACATCGTGTGGAACCCTGCATGTCTGTGAAATAATAAACATAATATTTCGAGGATATGTGAAGTCCGGCAACCCGCACTGGAGCAGCGTGGCGGGCCCTTCCCGGCACCTAAACCCTCTCTGATACAAAATAATTGAGAAGGAGGCCTTTGGCCAACAGTGGGCACTTACAGGCTGCTATTTTTAAATATCCTCCACGAAATAATCCCAGTCAAACGTCATCAAGTATGTTCCAGACACATTACGGGCGCGTTCCGTTTTACTCAAACTCGCGGCATGAGTCCATCAGGTTTGTTTGTGAAAACAATTCAATGAATATCGACGCTAAGTGATTGCGACTTGAGGATTAAGTTCATTAGGTCCGTTGGCGCGGGACCACGAGCTCGCAGTACATTAAATGATGTTATAAAAACCCACGCGACGGCCAGCGCCCGGACCGCTTATCGATTGGGATTATTGCAAAGCATCTCGGGCGTTGTAAACAAGATAACGTGTAAAAATAGACATGGTTATATTACGATCCGAATCCCAGAACGAGTTCGTTGCATTTGAAACTTTGTTTGTTAATTCAAAGGTAGTACAGAAGTCAAATCACGTAACTATTATAATCGGAGGCATGCACAGGGGAGAGCTAACGAGTTCAATTACATTAACGCCCTAGGAAATGTTCACTGCAGGACATAGACCTCTCCCATATTGATCGGCGATGGCTGCATCAGACACATAGCACCTTAGAGACGCCGCTGTCCGGTAACGGTCTGTTTAATTTCGCTCTGATAGTTCCCGCCATCTTACGGTACCCATTGCTACTCTTACTAACAGCCACGGGAAGAAGGGGCCTGTTAATGTAATCGATTTTTTTTTTTTATGAAAAAATAGGCCTGCGTTTGACCTCAATCTTGCCCGATGGAAAGCGAAGATGAGGCCTAGGATGGTACACGCTTGCCTAGATGTCTGTTCACTTTGGCCTTGAAGAGGTCCAGGTTATAGGTTTCCGGAAAAACTGACCTCGGCAGAGAGTTCCACTCCTTAGCCGTCCGCATAAAGAAAGAAGAGGCAAACCGCTTCGTGCGTAATGGAGGAATGTCTAAAACATAAGGGTGGAACTGCTCGCCGCGTCTAGTCGTTCGGTGATGGAAAGGGGAAGGGGGTATTAGGTTATGCAAATCGATTGTCCCTAATTGGTGTCGTTTCTATGCTATGTACCTTGAAGAGCAAACTAGCCGTTTATGTAATTGAAGAAGGTCAAGGTCAATGTTAAGGGTCAGTGCGCATTTGCATGCACAGTTTGAATGTGAAAAAAAGAAAACCTTACTAGTTTATGTTCAATCTTAACTTGTGTAGGTAACTTCATGTGTACTTTAACGAGGGGTGCGTGCAAACATTACAATTATATTCTAGCGTATGTTTTTATATTAGAGCGGGGCGACAAACGCGCCGACAGTCCACCTGATGGTAAGTGGCTAGACTTCAATCGAAGGTTCCAGATGCGTCGCCAGTCAATATATCGTCTCTGTATACCTTTCAAGCCGGAACACACCGGTTGTGCCCTGCTGCCTGAAGGCGGAAATGGGTAAGAGGGTATGGTATCCAGAATTGACTGTTGGATAAAAAGTCGTCACGGTTTAAAATGAAACTATTATTTACGGATTTTATCGCGTTTAATTTTTATATTTTTCCGACGTTTCGATTGCTTTACAGCAGGCGTGGTCGCCGCGGGACTGGGGTGTAAGCCTTCAGCTTTTATTTATTAATTTTTTGTTCAATCTACGCAGAATGTGCTCGCAGTAACTCGAGTTCGTGCTTGGTTTTAGATTTAATTTTGTCTATTACTGGCTCAAGCTGGTGGTAGCACCCTGCCATCTTCTCTATTGGAATTAGGATGTTTTTTTGATTTCAATAGCCTCGCGAATCATCCTTGGCAGGAATCGGCGTTCTTTTGCGAGGATTTGTGGTCTATCAAATCTGATGTAATGGTTGGGGCGGTCGGTGTTTCCCGTCAACAATATGCTTTTCCATAAGGGGTGTCATTGTCTTAAGCTGATAGAGTACAATAATAAAGAAATGTAGGTTTGTCGAAAGTAGTCAGTTTTAGACCGTTTTTACGGAATGTTAACGCCTTACGCCTAAAGGTGGTATATGGTTGGGGCGATCATGAATATGATCACAGGCTGCGGACTTCCTAGAGCGTCGGTGTTCCACGTCAGCTATGTCAGCTATAAGCCATTACGGTATCATATACGACGTTTTATCTATTGCGGTAGTTTATTTTTCACTGACCGCATCACTCTCGTGCCTAGCCACCCGGTTATCGTGGTATCCCATCATGGTATCTGTGACCTGTGGGATTCGAGTTCGTCCTTTTTGTAAATGCCATCCTGGCCTGAGCCACGTTTGTGACCAGCAGGGAGGGCAGCGCCGCGCGCAGGCGTGGTTGACGTTAGGAGAAGCCGGCAACTTCCCGGGACAAGAACTCCATCTTCATAATTTAAAAAAAGAAATGATCTTGGGATTTTAGAAAGTCGCTTCGGAACAGTCGGTAGCAAAACGATCTTACCGGACTAATTAGGTAAGCTGACCTCGCTTTACTTTACCTCCTGCTTCATTTACGTGTTTACTAATAACAAAATAAAATAATGAAAACAAATTAAACCATACCAAATAATTGGTATGATTTAAATTAACGATGTATATTTAACGTTTATACACTACCTACGCACGGACGGTTCTGTAACATTATCGTGTAAATTGCTTAAGTATATATATATATATATATACCACATATACCGTACGGCCAATGAACAATCAGAAAGTTAAACATTATCTTAATTTATCTAAATACAAAAGATCATTTGAACAGTTAGAGGAGTTTCCGATAAATTAATTACGCACACTTATACATATATTACATACAAGAATTAGACGCTTAAAGTATTAAGATAATAATAAACTCATTTGAAGCTTAATCGAAAAACAATTGTCACAACGTTAATTCTAATTAAATAATATTCGCCAAACATTTCGTATCAATAATTATACAATAAGAAAAACCAAAAAGTACTCGCTACATAGTTCCAGTACCCACCATCGTTCGTACCACATTACGTAAAAGTAGCAGCCTGTAAGTGCCCACTGTTGGACAATGGCCTGTTTCTCAAATATCTGAAGAGATTTTAGAACCGGGAAAGGCCCACCACGCTGCTCAGGTTCGGGTTGGCGGGCTTCGTATATCCTCGAAATAATATTTCTTATTATTTCTCAGGCATGCAGGTTTCCCCTCGATGTATTCTTCACCGACGAGCATGTGGTAAATACGGCACATGAAATTGGTATTAACAATTGTAGCGGTTGCCGGCACCGGGGGGCGACCACCTGCCATGGCCAGCGGCCACATTACTTACCACCCCACAATAATATGTTGTCATCATAATAACATTACATCTGATTTGACGGTTGAAAATGTTTAGTCGGCTTTGGTGGAAGAGTTTTATCGTAACCTTGGATAATGTTAATGAGAATGCTTTCGAAAACCGGTCGGCGATCATTAACAACGACAATTAATACGTAAGTGCATGTCATCGCTTCGGCCAACAGATATTATTGTACATACTTATATACGCGGTCCACCCAGCGGCGGCACTTGCTGATCGAATGCGCCGGCTCGAGCGAGGTAGCACTATGGCCACCCAGAATAACGGCGTGAAGTGGAGGCATTTTGTGCTTCTGCGTTTCGATGTGTGTGAGTAGTGAGGTAACCGGAGGTCCACCCCCTCTCCCACATCCCCACCCTAAATATATTTTATGGTCCTCTGGAGATGCAGATGTACGCGGGCGTCGGTAATCACATATCATCGAGTGGGCCGTTACCTAGTCTGCGGTCTTTCCCATAAAATTACAAAAAATATTTGAGAGTTCCGACAGACAGCAATCGCGAGAATGCAATAATTACATATACTTGTAAATGCGACGTCAGTAAGAAGTGAAAGAAAATTGAAAAACTTCCAAGACATCCGAGAGTTACTGGTTATGCTAATATTATAAGGCGTGGTTAAAACTGACGACTATTTAGCACTGTAATCGGGGAACTTACCTTCCGAGTCATGGGTCCTAGGTTTTTTTTGCAATACTTCTGCAGTACAATGCAGTTTTTGGTTTTAACTGTATCGGGAGTGTATTGTCCGCTGCATCAGCCCGAACAACGATTCCGATCATAATCACCAATATTAAATAGTATTTTAGAGTAAATTAGCCGCTTGTATTGTCCCACAGCTGGGCAATGATCTTCGATTGTAACTAAAATAAGAATTACATGCATATTTTTTATAAAAGAATAATATTTATGAATTGCAGATAATATAATTATCTTAAAATAACAACATGGAAAAAAGAAAACAAGAAACTTATGTTTACACGCACGTTTCAGATTTTTTTCCAATTAAAACATTGGTGAATTAAAAAAAAAGATAAAAAATTTATTAAGTTTACAGAGCATTGTACTGTAAGACAAATTTGTCTTACTTGTATGTACAAAACAAGGTGATAAATAATGTTCTTAAAACTATATGTCTTACGTATTTAAATAATCAAGTTGTTATCAAAATGCACGCACAATGTGACGTTCAAGCACCTATACCATATTGCACTAATACATTACTCGATGTAGCCTACTGTTTTCATTGTAAGTGGTTACTGCAGCCCCTGTACACCTGCAAACAACTTTAATCGATCAGCAGGTGCAGACCCCTCAGGACTAATATGGAACGTAAACCTCACAGCTAATTATGCTGGCCCTCTATGTCTTTCAAACAAGAACACAACAGTGGTTGCACTGGTGCTGTACACGCTCCCAAAAGACTAGGCCTACTAAATGTGAGTCCACAGCTGAACACAGGCCCCTCCAAGAAAGCGCTCGCATGCATTTCTTTGAATGTTTACCCACGCTGGACACGAGGGTTGGCAGGTGCTGCTGTGCCAGTACTCTCGTACCTGCTGCTCCCCCATCTCTAGTCGGTTGGGATTTGGGATGGATTACCGACGGGGGGGGGTATGGTGATTGTGATTCACACAGCGTGCGCGAAGACTTTACTTTGAATGAACCCCGGAGTGACGTCAGCGACCAGCGGGGCGTTCCATATTGAGCACGATAAACCCCGACCGAGGGAAGGTCACCGCCGCGCCCGTATTGCATTGTATGCCGTTTCCAATGGCAGCGATATCATCAAAATTCTTAATAATTTAACGAGACACCGAAGATGCCGTAAGGTGAATCCGGTCGGTGCTTAAATAAAAAAAAAATCTGTTGTGAGAATAGAGTGTGTTTAAGCGTGGTAGAGCCAAGCGGCGGCTTTTGCTGCTGCTCGTATGGGCTGGCTCGATCGGGTTGGTGCCACGGCTTCGCAGAATACCGGCGTATATTGTGCTTCTGCGTTTCGTGGAGGCTCTCTCCCCTCCCCATCCCCTTCTTATTCCTCCCTCCCAACTTCCAAATATCCTTATAGGCCGGCCATGCACCTGCAGCACCTCTGGTGTTGTAGATGTACTTGGGCGACGGTAATCATTTATTTTACCATCAGGTGAACCGCTTGTACGTTTGCCGCCTAACGCAATCAAAGTTAGCAAATAACTTATCTACATGACTTAATAATCTTACACTAACTTTTAATATTATTTTGCTTATGTTCATATATTTACTTGTTATAATCTATCGCGCAAGTACGCCTGTACTGTATGATAACAATTGTACAATCAACGACGTAACATTTATTTTTAAATTAAATGTAGATAACATTTCTTTTAAATATTTTGTGATTCCTTTAATGATTCGGGCACTCTAACCTTAACAGCCCGCCAATAGATCACTGCAGGACCTCGCTAAGACCTCTCCCCTGCGGAGTACTTGCCGCAAGCGCAGAAGCAGACGCCTCGAGCTGAGGACGCCGCTGATTCGGTGACTTATTTTAATTGACATGACAAAGTTTAATCTTATAAATAGTGAGTATTTTGTGTCTATATCTCGTCTTTTTGTGTAAACATGTGAGAATACTGAGAACAAACTTATGTGTAACCGAAACGTAGATACAGAGCAAAATGAATAGGTATTTGAAATGAATCTATTATTTACGGATTTTATCGCGTTTAATTATGAAGGAATTGAGGACCCGTGGCCACGGCTGCTGTAAAGCAATCGAGACGTCGGGAATATAAAAACATAATTAAAACGCGATAAAATCCGTAAATAATAATTTCATTTCAAATGTTCGCCTCAATACAAGAAATCATTGAGTAGGTATGTTGTGTTTTCTGAAGTGCGGTCCCACAACTATCTGTTTGTTTTGTATTCATCGATACACACATCATTTCCCTAGTTAGTTTTGTCCCCAGAGCACTCGATAGCATAGCATCATTCTACTTTTATTAGTAGTCATTTTTATCTCGCGAAGAGCTTATGTAATTTTTGACATTTTAACTTGTGACAATAATTTCGGCACGGTGTCTGAATTGATATATTCTATTTCGTCAATTTGTTACACATTTTTAAAACCACATAATCCTATTCTATATGATTTATTCAAAAGTATTTTATACTGTACTTTATCATAGTCTTTCAACATATCTAACAATATACCTAAAGGATACTTTTTATTATTCAATAAAAGCTGAATAAAGCTCGCCATATATGGCTATATAATACTTATTTCAGTTGCGAAACAGCTGTGTACCTTCATACAGTGAAATCGTAGATTGTAAAAGAAACCCTTTGATAAACAAATTTATATTCCTTGTATATCGAAGAAAAAATGTTAAATTCTGTTCCCTAAAATATTGTTTTGGCGTCACATGTTAAGGTACGATATTACCTAGTATATCTAAACATTAAGTTATTATGTATCTTTAAAAAAAATTGCCATATAGATAATAGTGTGTTTAAATCACAATCCCGTCGCGAGGATACCCGCGTTTATTATTCATTTCACATATAAGATACGGCAAAGCAATTACAATATGTTCGTGTTCGGTGTTCGACCTAGAGCGGTCGCGTTCAGTGCCGCGCGGTGGCCTTGCGCCGCTGGCGATGGGCGTTAGGGCTCTGTGGGTGCAGTAACTGGAGCAGAAAAAATATGGTTTAGAATAGTTGAGATTAAGGTTAACCTTTTGTAAGGTTAATAGGTTAAAATTACTGGGCACACAAGACAACCCAGACCGTATGAGGAAGTTCAAATTTGCTGTGGGTTTTGGAAAGGGCTACGCTCGATGTTTCTCTGCGAGATAGAATCAGGCAAGACGATAATACGCAGCAGAACAAGGATAACCGTTGAAGCCGTTAGGATCAGCAAGCAGAAGTGTCAGCCACCGTTGGGGAGGGAAGGTTTCTTTTGGGAGAGGCCATCGTTCAGTAGTGGACTTGTTACAGGCTGTAATAACAGACAAAGACGCATCTCCTGTGGGAATAGGTGGACTTCACGCGTGTCTGTCAGGGAAAGCCGTTCGAACCACCAATGCTTGCTTGCCCCTCGCAGAAGTACAAGGGCGTACGTCTGCGTACGAGCCCTAACTGATCATGAGCCGGAGTGTTCGCTGTTTCGATTCGTGTCATTGGGTCGGGGTTGATCGTGCCCGCACAGTCCTCATCATGGCGTCCGACTCCTACCACCGAGTTCCTCGCTGTTCACTGAGTCGCGCGTTAACCGCCACGGTCTCTCGAACGTAATTAAAAGATCGAATGGGGGCCGACAAATTAAAATCTAAAATATAGTAAAGTAGCAGCCTGTTATTTCCCACAGCAGATAGTTTGGAGCCGGGACGCTGCTCCAGAGCTGGTTTCACAAATCCTCGAAATATTCAGCGATTACGTGTGTTTTATATTTGTACATTGAATTCACGCGATTGTCGTCACGTGTGATAAGTTATCTAGCCTCTCTAGCCAGTGCAAAACAAAAGACGGCGTCGCGCTGCGTGCGCTGCGCGTGCGCAAACATTTTCATACACAAAAACACATCTGCGCGACGTCACCGAAGGCTTGGGACTTTTCTCGTTTCGGGCTTTTAGCTCTTTTTTAACGTAAGCAAAGTGAACACTTCACGGTGTATACTTTTGGGCATTAATATTTAAAAAAAAAACATGTCCAGCAATTTAACTCTTGATAAGACATGATCCTGGTAATGGAGAGGTAAGAATTTGTACAAATTAATATTTTTAGCAGTTGTCCAATCTGAAACTACTTTCAGATTGGTCACTGTACGCTCGCTAGCTCTCTGTAATCCACACTACATAATAATAAACGTATCTAAAACAAACACTATCAAAATCGGTGCAGTGGATTTGAAGATACGCCTGCACAACCAAAGTACAGTTAGTACGGATTGCAAAACAACAATTTTTTTTTATATAGGAAAGGCGGCAAACGAACAACCGGCTCACCGGATGGTAAGTGATTACCGTCGCCCCCGTACATCTGCAATACCAGAGGTGCTGCAGGTACGTTGCCGGTGAAGGAGAGGGGGAGTGGGCCTCAGGTTAGCCGGTCGAGCCGGCCCATTCGAGCAGCGGCAAGATCCGCCGATTGTCTCTACCACGTACAACGTTGAGCATTCATAGAAAAGGAAGTATATTTCCTCTTGTAAGTATACAGTAAGACACCGTTCGTGTGGTACCACCCGTTTCTATTCGAGCAGCAGCAAAAGCCTCCGCGTGAATATTGCGTCGCTGAGAAGCGCTACACATAATGTTACGTAGACAGCGATGACGGATTCTATTGGAACCTTTCGTGGCTCGTAACGCAACTATTCATTTAGTACGTGCTTACATTAAGAGCACGCGACTCTGCGCCGCTTGCACCCGACGTCCAGTAACGTTTATCTAAGCTATATTTCAATAAATTCCCCGACAACGTCGCATACGATCATTAACATATTGGGCATAGTGTGTGCAAATGAAATTTAAGATGTACATAATATCTGCACGAACATATTTGTTGAAAAATTTCACTGGAAAATATATTTGTAATTAACAATTAAAAAAAAAATAACATAAAATTTCAAATTTACTTATGGAATTAATTCAAAAGCAATGTACGAGTAGCAGCCGGTCAATGTACCCACGGCTCCCCTCGCTACTTGGAGCATGTGGCGGAGTGCTCATGGCGGTCGTCTGGATAATATAATATCCTACAGCTCGGACTAGGCAGGTTTCCATTCCACACGAGGTTCAGTGACGCTCGCTCAGGTTCGTAAGTCAGTTCACTAGCATACTAGTGAATTTAAAGTCATTACGCTGTCGCGGCGCTTTGTGTTAGATATTTTTTTTTTTCTCTGTATTAAATGAATAAGGTTTTGTCACGAAGTGACCACGTCACCCCAATCGTGCTACTTATAACAATCTTCTCTTAAAATACTTAGACACTAAGTACTTTTGCATCTTCTGCAATTTGAAAAGCAAGAATACTGTTAAAAACACCCACATTTTCTTGTTTAAAATTTGGAAAACGTATGAAAAAATTACATCTTTCATCTTCGGACCGCAGACATTCGTTTAACATATGATATACATCTTCTACACGCCCGCACTCTGTGCAGTTAGGTGTATTTGTTTTACCCATCAGATGCCCGAAACTATTCAGTGGCACATGGCCAGATCGAAGCCTATGAGCAATGACTATTTCCTCCCTACTCAAACCAGCACCATAAAACCAGGGATTTCGCGATAGATATGGTTGTATGGTCTTATAGCATATTCCTTTACTTAGTGATCTTTCGTCAAAATACTCCTTCCAATTATCCTGGCACCAACTTCTAAGAGAGCCTAATACCTCTGTAAAATACGGTTGGCAACACGTATTTATACCCTCCGAAATCGCAAGTCTGGCTAATCTGTCTACTCTATCGTTCCTGTGATGCCGATGTGAGAAGGAATCCACTGAAGTACTACTTTTTTATTTTGTGCCCCCAGTTCATGCAAGGCTTTCATTATACAGTAGGCTATCGGTGCACCTCGAAAATTCGAGGTGCAACGAGCCACACGTTGAATCGCGCTTTTTGAGTCTGACAGAACAACAAGGATATTTTTTTTTTAAAAGCGCGATTCCAACAATATAATACAATAATAACAAAGAGCTGATGCTACGGAGCCGCGATGAATCAGAAACCAGTCTCGCTTTCGTTGGCACAATACCGGATTGCGTTCATCTGCTCGTTGCATTTGAAAACAGTGTTATTTATTTATTTATTCTTCATTGAACCATAAACAAAATAGGATCAAATGATGGACATAATTTTTAAATCATTCGCTGCCTATTGACCTTTGGGAGTGGTAAATAATTCCAACGTCAATTAATTACAGCATTAAATATTTAATCATTTAAACGAGGTGCTACATTTAAACTAGAATTTAAATAAATGTCCACAATGTAATAGGAAACGTGACTCCCGCGCGTTACTGCCCATAGATTTTTTTTCACTAAGTAACTCATAGACATCGTCTTCATAACATAATAGAGCATAATTGTAAAAGTCGTATGATCATATCTATTAGAGCGAGTTCGTAAATGGGGAGCTAATAGTGAACTTAAAAAAAATTATAGCTTGTTATATGTGCGGCGTGGATTGTATGTATAGATTGATTTTTAGTTAAAGTAACGAACGAACGAAAGTTCCTATAGATTCCCACAAGGACGGCTAAAGGGAAAGGTGTATGTATAGACGTATTTAGCAACACTGGACGAATGTTCGAGACTATCGTGCCTGTTCGTAGGTATGTGCGTCGGTAGGCAGGCAGAGTCGATTGCGTTGCATCGTGTAGGCTCGCAGAGGGAAACAAATTCGTCATGGCTTATGTAACTCACGAATATACTTTTAAGAGTGAATTTTTAAAGCCTAAAAAATAAACACACACGAATTATACACCCAATGCAGGGGTGGTCAGAGGTTCTAGACATTTATCGTAGTCTCTTATGTACTCAGTGTCACCACGCGGTTATCTGGGACGAAGAAATGTTATTGCAATGGAAATTGTGTTATTTAAAAAAAAGAATACTAGTAATACTATTTTTTAAGTTACATTACTAATATTCCTATAAACCACTCCGACTAAGCATTACAGCTTGTAGCTGGAGTGGTTCACGTCAATGGTCGAATGGCGGCTCTGAACATACGTCGTCATGTTCCGCAGTCCGCAACCAAACCCATTAGGCTATTGGCGCTAAATGGTCACGGTCACTATAACCTTCGTCCAAGCCCAAGACACGCCAGTTGTCAGAACTTCGGACTTCGCTTATCGAGTTGCTAGCGCCCACCCATTGACCAGTTGCGAACTGGTCACGAGCGTCCCACACAACGTATGCCAAGACCCGGTCTCTACATTTGCGCGACCACTCCCAACGCGGAGCGCTATGCGACCCTGGTACTCCGGCCGATTTTTTGATTGCTTCTTAACCACAAGAGAATTACGAAGTTAAATGATCTAGTAAGAAACGTTATTAGTATAATTTCAGAAGAAAATAAATGAATTTCTTTAAAAACCTTCACACAAATATAACTCATTGCAAGCGACTATGACAGTCAGGTAATTTGATACAACCTTGCATCTCGTCTGTATTTACCTCGTGCTCGACGGTGAAGGAAAACATCGTGAGGAAACCTGCATTTACTTTACTACTTCTCTCCTGTGTAGTTTGTATTTGGCGTGTCGTTTACTCTTATTGAAAACAATATTAATTCATATTTAATAGAATGACGTCTAAGTAATTAAGCTGGGTTTTTCAAAAAACACAACGTATTTTGCTACTTGTACATTACTTGTGCCCACGTTGGGTAGATCTTAATTACTTTATCGCTATTCATCGGAGTCTTCATCGGCAGTGGTATTAGTAGTAATGGAGAAGCATAAATTATGTGTTAACAATTAGCTTAATTAGTTTTGTATGTGCGCGGCCCGCCGTGGCGCCGTCCGACCTGTTGCTCCCGATGCACAAGGTCACTGACACTGCGGAGCTCTTTTAAGCGATTAAGTAATTTATACTTATGTCACACTCAAGCTTATGTGGATCTGTGACCGGCGGCGCTGCCGTGCGTTCGCGGAAGTAAATCGAGGAGATCGCAGGGGGATATTTTTGTAACGATGATGAAGATGTTGTCCTACCGGCGACAACTTTAGAATACTGTCGGCAGTTGTCTATTCCGCAGGAGATAATACAATGCCGCGCGTACAGGCAGGCACACTCGCTCGATTCTACCTTTTCATTTAATGTTTGTGCGGTAAGATCAGAGGAAGGTTCAGATGCAGTGTCGGAGACACTGGACGCACGCAACACGACTAGATCCTAAAAACAATTATTTGTTTTCTGCACACATATCGGCTTCGGCTGGGAGTCAAACCTGTTTCTAGGCGGTGTCCCATCTGTTTTCATGAGAGAGTATATTAATTACACTGCTTGTTATTATGTTAACACGTGATCCGCACTGCACCGGGTTCGAATTCGAACACTACATCGAACCGTTCACCCGATCTTATCGCATAAGCGCTACATAGACTGATCAAAAGTATAACAACGTCTGGCCTAGAGATATTCTTGAGTATTATAGAAACAACGAGCCGAGGTTGCCTAGAGGTCAGGGCATTCGCTTTTGTTTCATAGAGCGCGAGTGACCCGGGTTCGATCCCCAGTGGCCGGCACCACTAAAATTGATAACAGTAATTTTCAAGTGCTGTATTTATCACGTGCTCGGCGGTGAATGTCTTCACTGTCTGTCTGAAATATTAAAAAATATAATTTCGAGGATATGTGAAGCACCCTCGTCAAAATCCTCTCAGGTATTTGAGAAGGAGGCCTTTGTCTAGCAATATTTGTCTTGCAAAAGAGAGCCAGCCATGAGAGCGATTTATAATCCAAATTCGAGGGCATCTCGAAGAGATAAATTAAAAGAAATGGACATTGGTATAGATATTGCCTGTATATCAATGGGTGTAAATCCAAAACTCCGATCAAAGAATACGCAGGCATCCGAACTGGCGTTTAATTGTGTTAGATAATTGTGTAGCAGGAAATTGATTATACTTTTATTTTTTTTAAACTCCATACTTCACGTTGTTTTTTTTTTATGGGAAAGGCGGCAAACGAGCAATAGGTTAACCCGATGGTAAATGATTACCGTCGCCCACATACATCTGCAACACCAGAGGAGCTACATGTGCGTTGCCGACCTTTAAGGGTATTTGGGAAATGGGAGGGAGGATAAGGAGTGGAATGGGTAGGGGGAGTGGGCCTCCGGTTACCTCACTCACCGAACGAAACGCAGAAGCACAAGATGCCTCTACTTCACGCCGGTATTCTGCGAGGTCGTAGTATTCATCCGGTCGAGCCGGCCCATTCGAGCAGCAGCTAAAGCCGCCGCTTGGCTCTACCACGTTAAAGTACGTAAGTTGTAAGCTTTGGAAAGTACCTCATTGAAGGTACTAATCGCCTTAAACATTTATTTATTTATGATCTTATAACAGTTTTAAAATACAATGTCAATTTCGAACGCTAATACCGGCTGATGGAAACCTTACTAGGATGATAGAATTTCCAAAAAGTTCAAAAATCCTAGTCTAACATGTTGTATTAGATTATTATGCTCTTTGAGACAACAAGCTATTTCTAAACAGTTTTCACTTACAATACGGTTCACGTTTACATATCTTGAAAAATGAACAAAAAAAAAACGCTCCAGTTCAAATTCCGTTGGAAACGTTACGTTGTCTGATTGAGAGTCGCGCAGCGTAGTTAAGTGTGTGCGGTGTTTTTCCGCGGACATGACTCACCCGGCAGCTCGCGTGACTTTTTAATTCATTCTACATAATTATATAAAATAACTACGTTTAAGCTGCCCCGCTCTGCGCGGGATATTTTTTTATAAATAAAAAATATTTAACCTTCCCCGTGATGAGTGGAACATAACCCATGAATGTGAGCTCAATCGATCCGAGTGGTTTGTGAGAGTTCGAGGGACAAGCAATACTACACAGAAGTGAGTAAAAGAGGAAGAGAAAAGGAAAGAAAAGAAGAGGAAAAAGACAGGGAGTGAAGGCAAGGTGGCCAGCGCAGAACAGAGGATATGTTACTGGCAGGAAGACCCGTGGGAGATCACGTGCCAGGGAGAGCACATCGAGGAAGGAACTCTGCACCCCGTTGTAAGTGGCCAAAGAGACAGAAGTTTAAGAAACCGCCCTTATACACCCATCTCGCAGCCGGTAACTCGTAACAGTATTAAGAAATAAAAAGTTAATTATACTTAATATTTAATTGATATTATACAAAAAGACAAACAAAACAAAAATAAATTATCATATGACCTAATAATTGAGATAGCTTCGGAGCTAATTAAGGTCCGCCACGCTGCTCCTGTACGGACTGGCGGACCCCAGGTGTACATTTTGATGACATTATAGATAAAAAAAAAATTCCGACATGCACGTTACCCCGCGATGTTTTTCTTCACTTAAAATTGCTATTGACAATTTTAATGGTGGCGGGAATCGAACACAGGTAACTCGCATACTAAAGCGAGCGCCCTGTCTACTAGGCTACCACTGTTAGGTTAGACAGTATTTTTAGACGGATTGTTATTAGCGTAAACAACACTCCTTTATTGTAAACATGTTTTTCCTACAGGTATCTGAACCGAGTCATTAAATTCGTTATTTATACACAAAATGACAGGCGGTGAATCAGTACTGCTGTGTTAAGTAGACATCAGCTTCTCGACACACGGTGGGTTTTACAAATTACGTTAATCGACCCAGGAACATCATTTTCCCCGTCGGTCGTGTGGCTCGTTGATTCGCGTATTATCCGCTAAGTCCTAGGTTCGGTTCGGATTGTGCCAGAAATTAGACGGGAACATTGATTTTCATCGATCTTAACGGATGAGCGTTAAGTTGAAGAGTCGTCGTTCGCGTTTGTGCTAAAACTACTACACTGTAAGGAGCCTACGAAACAAAGGTCATCCACTGCTGAACGTCTCCCAAGCTCTCAATTGGAAGATGCGACGTAATCGCCACGCCACAGCACCAGATACGGTACATCGCAGACGCTGCTGCCATACAACGGCCGGGATAATAAACTAGCTGAGAGATTCATCTGGCTGTCACGACGTTCCGGCTCTTTGTTCCGCCACCAGTCGGCTGGTACGTCAATTCAATATGTTAACAACAAAGCGTCGAATTTATTCTAGTGCTAAAACGTGAAGCCGCGCACGAGCAGGAAGCGTCGCAGACTGCGCCCGCAAACTGTGCGTAAACCGGAGAAAGCAAAGATGAAACAATTGCGTAACGCGTGAAAGTTGTCCGCGAGACGCTGTCAGAGAGATGGAGCCCGGGGCGGGGCGCCCGGCCTTCGCACCCGCTAGCCCCGAGCGCCCCGAGCGCCCCCGAGCTGCCCCGCACGGTGGACTGCAACCATTTGAAAGTTATTCAACTCAAGCTCGGCAGTAGAGGTCGCGAGAGATAACTTTGATTGAGTGTCTCGTTATTCATAAAAAAAAAAACGCTGTCTACTTATATTATTTTGTATTACATATACACTAAATGTGCTACCTTATGGAAGAAATAACATTGTTTACATTATAACCTTGCTTATTTATATTGTTTATTATTAACCGTTAAAACCGTAAGACAAACGAGTACAGTTAAAAGTCAGACCTTAGGCGGTCTCGAAGCGACAATTGTGTAGAGACCCTCTGAGATATAATACAACGATGAATTCTAATATTTACGCGAATACTGCAGTTGTATTAAAACCATAGTAACTTAAGGATTTGATCGCGTCTCATTTGAACAATTTCGACGAACAAGTCTCGACGTTTCGAGTTCTACAAAGTGGACGAAACATCGGGATTTGAAAAGTTTCCATTGTACTTGAGATATATAATAGTACAAAAATTATGAAATCTTTGTAGTCGAGATATTGTCACTGTTATGTATGTTTAACAAACAAAGGAAATCCAATTGTATTAATTCCTCATCAACACGATATATGAATGCAGATTAAAATCATTTGGAACGATTGGCGGTACATTGTGATGCGAATCATAATGCCCACTTATCTTTATAATATACAAAAAGTCAGCCTGGGTATGCGAGTGCGCAAAACTTCGAAAGTAGTCCGTGGATTGAGATCAAATTTTAAGGTTATGTTTAAGTCATTTACACCATTACAAAAATGGTCAGGCTCTCAGGCCAGTTGGAAATAAAAATGGATTTTGTTTTAAACGACCAAAATGATGACGTCGGGAATAATAAAAATAAAATTAAACGCGATAAAATCCGTAAATATTACTTTCATTTCAGCTCGTTTGGCTGGAGAGAAAGAGAGAGAGCGAGTTCGTGTGCAAAAAGAAAACGCTTCAGCAGATTTAAAAAATATTCTCACTATTGTACTGTTACGTTAACCGTAAATGAAAGTGAGGTGTGTTTGATTAAAAACGCGATTATGATTTCGTAAGATGTAAAAGGAAATAAAAAATTGATTTCTATTAAGCACATACTGAATTAGACAAGAAAGTCAATTACATTATAAGAAGTCACATATACCCTTCACATCCTTACAATACGATATTATGTAACTATATAATAAAATTATGATTAATAAATATAGTAAAAAAAACTAGAAACTTCACGGTATTTATCTCAAAATTGCCAATTACCATTACCTCCTGTAGTATTTCCGCTGTTGTGTTTTATTTATTTATACAACTAACTGACAGTCTCGCCTTACGGCATCTGCTGCGCATTCAATTATAATAAAAATTGTTATGATTAAACACTAATGTCCAATGTAAACAAAAGGCGAACCCTGGTGGTCAGTGCACTCGCTTTCAGTTCCGGTGGCCTGGGTTCTGTCCCGGCTGCGGCCACCGCCAATACTGTTAAAAGCAATTTATGTGCTGTATGTCTGTGAGATTATAGCATATGTTATTTCGAGTGCGCGTGATGTCCGCCAACCCGCACTGGAGCACCGTGGCGGTCCCTTCCCGGCTCCAATTCTTTACAAAAATATAGTATCATGGGGATCACGCTTCCTCTCCCTTTTTTATCCGCGTGATCAAGTGAAATGAGAAGGAATCGTTCAGACAAATATAATGAGCTCAAACATGATGGAAAGAACACGAGCAATCGGCTAACCTGATGGTAAGTGATTACCGTCGCCCACGTACATCTGCAACACCAGAGCTGCTGTAGGTGCGGTTCCGATCTTTAAGGGTATTTAGGATATGGGAAAGAGGTGAGGACGGGGGATTGGGGAGGGAGAGGGGGCCTCCGGTTACCGCACTCACGAAACGCAGAAGCACAATATGACTCTACTTCACGTCGTTATTCTGCGAGGCCGTGCTACCACGCATTACCAGCCGGGCCATTCGAGCAGCAGCAAAAGCCGCCGTTTGGCTCAACCACGTACAAAGATGCCTGATACCTGATACCAAGTACTAATAACCATTCAAGGGTTCCGTCACCCATCTATCGGCTCCAGCATCAGACCAGCTCGATGTAACCTCGTTGTTACTGTATTGTCATCGGTTCTTAATACCGTGAGAATATTAAACAACAATGAATTAAATTGATAAAGTTTATACGTAATAAATAATAAATTAGTATTTATACATTATAAAGGTAAATATATTATAAATACACAAAACATACAATTTAATTCTTTACAATTTGTAATTCTAAGATTTAGTTAAAGCATAAAAATAAAAACGTTATTATGCAAATAATTTTCAACCATGAAAATATGAAAAAACAATATATAATTATATTAAAAACCGTTATTACCTCCATTATTTGCCAACCATAGAATCTAAAGAAATTTTATAATCTGTGATTAAGTTAAAAAGTGTAGAAAAAAAACAGTATGTATACAAATAATTTAATAAAATTTTCAATTGCATAGCGTACTCTTTATGTGGCTCATACTCGTAATGGCCAGAGGTCATTGACGTTTGAACATATTGTACATACATACAGGGCAGGCGTATAAAAATCGTGTAGAAATAAGCTCTCAGGACCGTGTAACCAATACTGGGATGGCTCATTTATTTAAGTATGAACCCACTTTTCACTAAAACTGATTATAGTATCGAATGGTTACAGAGGTTTCGAACTCGGGTCTCGGTCGTAATTTGCGTCGGGTAATGTTTGTAATATCACGAAGACGTGGGAGGGTTGATGTTGAAAATCATCGAATCCATTCCAAAAACTATTTCACAGTTAGATAGCTTAGCAGGTGATTATGGTAAACTAAATTGAAATGCTAACGAGATAGCTATCAGGTACAGCCGCGGTGATACTATGAATAATATTATCTCGTAAAATTAAAGAGGCCAAGGTGGAGACGATCGAAGCCCAGTCCTCTCTCACATTATGATATAATTGTCTATTTATGTTTCTATATTTTTTAATTACGCAGTCTATGAGCGGCCTGTTAATGTCACCTTGCTGAAGGGAAGGGTCGGCCACGTCGCTCCAGTGAGGGCTGGCTGACTTCACATCGTGACCTCGCAATATAACCAGTCTGGCCATAAATAAATGTAAGTTCTTTTTTTTCTGATTTCAAATTTGGAATGCGTTTATTATGTACTCTGTATTGACGATTGACGAGCACAAAAACAGGAATTACAGCTCAAAAGTGTAAGCTCGCTACTTTTGACTCTGAGTAGGCAGTAGGTATAAAAGGCAAAGTATTCATATCACAAACAACCTATAATTAACTTTTATAATGAAATTAGCTAGGGTCGGCGTTGCCTCTTTGCATACACGCACGCCGCTGGCCATTACCCTGCATCAATCTTGGCTTGTTGTGGGGTGTCCCTGCCAAGGAGTCTCGAAGCTTAATTTTGAGAAAATGGAGTAAAAGACTTCGGTCAAATTTCATCAAGAGCCTGTCTAGGATCGTGTAGTGAAGCCTCTTCGTGATACATACATATACATACATATTTTCACGCCTTGTTACCAACGGAGTAGGTAGAGATAATCTCCTTCCACTTGCTACGGTCCTGACATACGTCTTTCGCGTCTTCCACTTTCATCAATCTGCGCATGCATGCTCTTTAGTTTAGAGTACTCTCGACCTGGCCTTTTTCTAGAACCGTTATGTATGTGTAGGCCTGAACCCTTAGACGGCAAGAGACTCGCCGCTAATCCCGTTGTCCCAAACAAACTCTGGTGAAAAGTTGATTAAGACTAAGCGTCTACACCTGTGATCGAACCAGTATTGCTTGTAAAGTTGGCAAAGCTTTATTTTATATTTCAAATGTAGGTTAGTTATTGCCAGCGCTTAATATGGCAGTTAACATTTTTTTTACAATTAAATCAAAGTTTACTTCTTACCGGGTAAAGAACTAATTTCCATATTGTGCTAAGTATACTAAGACTAAAGGGAGCCACGATCGATCCTGAAGTGCTACCCTCACACCTTATTCCCACAACACCCACCAGGACGTGGCTGTTATATATTTAAAGAGAGCCAGTATAATTACAGGCTGTCGGGCATTCCATCTTAGTCCAGAGGGGTGACAACGTATCTGTAACCTCCTTAGATGGAAATTGTCCATTCATGAGCTGCCGTAGCCACTTACCACCAAGGGGACTGTTAGAATAATTTTCACCTGAATCCAACGAAAAAGAAATCCTTATACTGTGATGACCTATTTATATTATCTTTGCAACAGTAGCGTTAAAATAAAAAACAATGCCGCGCAAATAAAACTCAACGCAATTATTTCTGCGCAATACATACAGACGTAACCAATGAAAGAGTGATTTATGTACAGACTCGTATAATACAATAATGTGTTGTTAGACGCGACACGCCGCAGGGACCATTGTAAACAAGTTGTCTAATCTTAAACGGCAAACATGACTCTGCCAACTTCCCACATCCTGGTGATTCGTTTTGGCAAAACACTAATGAGATGCATGTGCCAAAACTTCACGACTCTGTATTCGTTTTTACTACAGGCAATACGTTACAATAGTGTAATTGGATGATTTACGTACCCAACTTAGCTGTTAAGTGCGGTTCTAATTTTTGCTGTTAAATACGCCAAATAAAAAAAAACAAAAACAGAAACAATATGTTAAATGGCGTGGGACCGCAGTAAGGATAATTTTTTTTAGTTTTTATGCGAATACTTCACATTGAAATGAAAGAAATTTTTCATAACAACATTAGTTTCACTTCATCGGTTTCAATTAACAAGTTTAGTTTACGAAGTGTGCGTGTGTGTGAGTACGTGTGTAGTATAATAATAATTAATAATAAGTGGCGCTGGTGCCTATGAGTAGTCTGTGATTTGCGTTTGGCAAATCCGGACAGACACATTCCTCTCGTTCGATCGTCGGAGCCTCGCTTGTTGGCTTGCCGGACTCACCACGCATAGGTGAGATTAACATTTACCACCTACCTATTACAATTACCCCGTACATCCCATCCCAACTACCAACAGGCACCACGCGCATTGGCAGTCGGCGCGCAAAGATCAAGCATCAATCGATCATAGATCCTTCTTACGTATCCATACTAAGGATCGCGTACGTTTGTCTTCCTTGCATATTTCGTCGTATTAAGGGTCGCTTAGTTTTGTGTGGGCGAATGAATTACACTAAACGATCGAGGCCAGGGCGGCCCGCGCCTCCGTCATCTTTTGTTATTACGAAGCGAAACCGTGTCGAGTAGCTTTTATTCACGAGATGGACCCAATACGGGTCTAAAATGCATAAGACGCCAGTTTTATAACATACAAGTGCACACTAACGATATAGATAGACAGATTAGATAAGGGTTTCCCAAGGGGTCGACATAAAACGAAAACTGATTTTGGGGGTCGACGAGGTCTAAAATCGACCCTATAAATTAACACAAGTTCTTATTTGAAACTTTCAAGATACTGTATAAGTTGTGGTAGGTGTACTTATTATAAGAATGACTAATATTTTAGTAGGATATATCATTGTTGTACTGTTACATTTTTTTACGTAATTTGTATTAATAATTGTTAATTACACCTGACATTTACTGAATTTCATGTCTATTCATTTTGTTAAATTTTGATGAGAAAATGAAGTGAAATGAAGACGGCGTGAAGTGGCGGCACCTTGTGCTTCTGCATTTCGTTCGGTGAATGAGGTAACCGGAGGCCCTCCTCCTCCGTCCCCCAAGCTCTTATGGCGTTGCAGATGTACGCGGGTGACGGTAATCACTAACCATCAGAGCTTGCTCGTGTGTCCTCTACCCGGCCACCAGAGCTTCCTTGCTCAGGCTGGCATGACCTCCGCCTGCATTTGATATTATAATTGGACTAACACTTATATACCTCAACAATCAATCTGTTAAGAATCGATTTATTTAAATGTACTAGGGTTTGTGTTGCATTCTCCATTGTTAATATTTTCATGTGGACGCATCTAAATAGGCGACTTCAATACAATCGATTAGATTAACCGTGATGACGCAGACAATTAGTAAGAAGGTCGATTCTCCGAGATCGATCGTTTCAAGTCGATTTTCTTTAAAGGCATATCATTAAAGGCCGGCAGCACACCTTCAGCTCTTTGCAGATGTTTTTGTCCCTTTGGAGTGGTGATGGAGTTTGATCCCTTTACCATAAAGAAAAATGGATCACCGATTCAATCACCCGCCGTTTCATACTAGCATTCCATGAGAGTGTGGACCTTCCCCGGCCACTCCGTTCGTGCTGCAGTGTAGCTTTACCACATATAAAAGGTGGATACAACCTTTGGACATTAAATGTAACCTTATATTTTACACGTAATATAAATTGTCCTAAGTGTAGTAGTTTATTTACAGGATAATATTTTCATGACAATACTTGCGGTACTAGTTAACTAGAAAAACGACACCCGGGTCAAAGACAACTGCGCCGGCTGCCGCTGTCCGCGCCGGAAGTCGACGACGTACCGACAATGAATTCCTGCGATGTCACTAAATTATTAGCCGATTTCGATTTGAAAAAGGTTTTTATTCGTTAATTTTTAGAAAATGTTTTTACTATTTTCTAGTATTGAGAAACTTTTCATTGAATGTCATTAAGGTATAAGGTCGCATACAACCTGTATATGTAATAAATATGAATTAATAACATACTACTTACTATAAATGTAACTGTTTGTTTGTACGTTTGTCATTCAATTACGCATAAAAGACTAAACTCATTTCGATAACATTTGGTATTTCCATACCTGAAAACCTGGGGAAGGATATGCTTCTACGTTTTTGTCAGCCAGGTTACTTTTTTTAATCTTAACATTACCAATATTGAATATAACCCACAAATATGAGCTCTATCGGATGATCTTTTTCATAAATCATCACCATCATCATTTCAGATCACAAGTCCTTTGCTGGACATAGGCCTCCTCCAAAGATTGCCACAACGCTATGTCCGAAGCACATTTATACATAAAAAACTAATTTATTTCACACCTTCGGGAGTCGCAAAGTTGACTAGAGAATATGCAAGAAAAATCTCATTGCACACGACTGATGGGTGAATAACCGCCTCAAATATAACAGACCTAGATGATCATGACTATTCACGGACAGCAGCGTCTTAGGTGCTAGCTGTCTGGTTCTGCGATCGCCAACCGCACGTTGAGTGTGAGAATTACGACAATCCCGATTACGATTAACTTTAATAATATCGATTATAAAATACAACAACATAACCGCATGTATCGGGAGTTAAAATCGAATAACAAAATAATAATGAATGGACTTTTTTCTTCGATACCTATGAGACTAAATCTATTAAAAGAAAACGCGCATCTCGTTTAAGCTCGTCAACTTTCTATTAACTACGATAGCAGCGATAAGCGATGAGCTAAACGAACCTTTCATTAGCCGATCGAATTAAAACGAGTTTAAGAGGACGCGCAAGACTGCACACTAATTGAGTTTGAAAAACGCCTCGGGAGAAAATCCTATAGTGAGGTAACTAAACTTCAAGAATCTTTCCTGCCAGTTTAACTCGACTGTTCGTTACAATAATATTGAACTACAGCACCCACCCGCATCGACTCTATTATTTCAACCCAAGACTTGGATTTTTCATGGTCTTCACTAAACTACATCAGCCTATTCTAGTCCACTGCTGAACATACGTTTATACGCGTTTGAACCAAGCGGCGGCTTTTGCTGCTGCATGAATGGGCGAAATATCGTCGGCAAGTAGAAGCATCTTGTACTTCAGCGTTTCGTTCGGTGAGTGAGGTAGCCTGAGGTATTAAGTACATCAAAACTTTAGGAATGTCGCCTCTTCGTTTTAGGCAGATATCGCCAAGATTTAGGCTGATACTTAATACGAGAAAGAACGTCAATCATCTTCAACGGTCTGTAATAACGAAACAAGCCAATAAAGCTGCGACGGAAGCTGGCATACCTTCCGTAAAGTAGATTTGCCCATGCCCATCAGTAAAAGCTGGCGGGATGGTGAGCGCAGTTCCGGTTCCCCTCGCACTAGTGATGCTGCTCCCAATGATTAGTCTACAGGATATATGGGTTCCATATATTCTGATGGATTTACCGTTATCAAACAGTAGCCAAAGCCTTGGCCGCTGAATTAATGGTGTGCAGGTGAGATTGACAGTAGGAGTTGGTATATTCTCCTTAATATAACATAAATAACAATAATAATAATTCACATAGTCAAGGATGACTGCACTGTTAGAGCTGCCAGACTTGGACTTGGTACTGGCGGAAGAGGCTAACAAGTTTCCACATTATGGTAAATGGCTACTGCAGACTACCTTCAAATGAGTCCATTCCTGAGTAATGACTAGAATGACTTGCAACCTGATATTTTAATTGCCCTCTCTCTTAATTGCTGTCTAACTGCCCAACAGGGTCTATAATGATCTCAAATAATTTTACATCTTTTATACCACCATGTACATACATTCCGGAATAAAATAAAATATTGAGTATTGATGTCATAGCTCATCTAGTTATCTTGCTTGAGTATTATGAAAGTTGACAAAGTGAAATGGCAGAAATATCTCATGGTCACCTATAGATAGTGGTATTACACTTTTCCCTGGCTCAAATATTTGAGAGAAGGCCTTTACTCAGCTCACTGCTTTTACAGGCTGCTTATATACTTTTGTTTATGAATTTTCTCTAAAAAATGCACATGGTGTGCCGAGGTCGGTTTTTCCGGAGGCCTATAACCTGGATATCTTCAAGGCCAAAGTGAACAGACATCTAGGCAAGCGTGTACCATCCTAGGCCTCATCTTCGCTTTCCATCGGGCAAGATTGAGGTCAAACGCAGGCCTATTTTTTCATAAAAAAAAAAAAGATCCCTATGAATGACAGACAGTTATAAAATATTTCCTATTTGTGTTGTGAATTTAGTATACTGGATATTTGTTAAATGAAAAGGTTCTTATGATGCATCATAATATCAGATATTAGGTTATTTTCCTGTTTGTCTTTTAACCGATAATGACGACAACAATAATAATCAATTAATTAAACCGAAAAAAAAAAACATTAATGCAACTTAGAATTGCTTATACACTGCTATATTTTACAGAAAGTGAGGACTTTTCTCATTTGGTGATATTATAATAAAAAAGAGAACTATGAAATAAATAAAAAAAACATAGCTTTACTAGTTCCGTTGCACATTTTTATATTTGGTTAGAAATTATATATTGTGCAAGTATAAACTCTAGTACTAGTTACACAATAAATTTTTAAATTTTTATTAAAGAACCAATTAGTTTTACCTTATGGCATCTTCAGGGTATTTAATTTTCTTGTTATAAGTTACATAACCAAATGACTGTACTGTATAGGCAGATGACTCAGTAATCAACTATTATTCTCGTTTTCAATGATAACCTTATTATTGCTGCAAGCTTAATAAAAACAATATTAAAAAAACATCCATTTAGATGACTTATCTATAATTCCTTGCCAAAGACTATGATTGAACATCCATTTTAAAAAAAAGACTAGTACTTTACTGAAATGATTAATACAAAATTCTTTTTATTGCAAGTATTTGTTAGTGTGAGAAAGATAGTAATTCCACATCTAATGGTAGGCAACAATAGCATAGTATCTGTAGTGGTCCAGTTCTCTTTTTTGTGTGAACAATGCTATGTAAACAAGTTTTGATAATTTGTTTATTCCTTTACATAAAAGTCTTTATTACATTGTGAAAATAGTAACACATTTTGTATTACATACTAAAGTCTTTAGAAATGTGTTCTTTACTTTTCACAATTTTCCCAATAAGACTGTCATCAATACTGTGTGAGTGACTACACTTGTTAATAAGAATCTTATAGGAATTTTTATACAAATTGCAATGTTGTTATAGTTTAATGTGGGTATAGTATTCAATATTGATGATTTACTGACAAGAGGTGCACCACCTGTCAAACTGTCAATATAACCTTGACAAGCTTTCAAAAGAGCTTAAATAACCCTGTATTAAATAAAAAAAATTGACTTAAACAACTTAGATTTAAGTACCTGTCAATCTGTAATTATACAGGGTCTCTATAAATATGAAAATTAAACATGACAAAAATATGATACCTACAGACTTTCGCCTTTTTCTTCTCTGTCAGACAAAACTCATCACTTAATGTTCATAAATTTGTATTCCTATTTTGAAGAATTAAGATTTTAGTTTTAATTCAATTCCCAGAATTAAACCAGAATACACAGAGGTTGCACTGGTGCTTAAACAGAGGGTGGTACCTTCCAAGAATACTCTTTGGAAGAAATTATAATTATGTATTTTATTGGGTGATGTTACAAAGTAATATTTAAACAAAATATTTTTCTCAAAAATGATCATGCCATTGGATTCTACAGAAAAACTTACAAAACATTGAATGTGTGATATGATTTTAAAATAAAATATGAAAATGTCATTAAAACTTTCCATCAGCCTTATCTCAACAACCAAAAGAAAAAGAGACTTCGAATTTGTACATAGATTTCTGAAAAAGAAGCAGTTGATGTCAAAATGCAAACAGTATATTTTGTAATACTTTAAGCAATTATTTAATTATGTGTTATGAATAAATTATACAAATACTTTACGTAAATATAAAATTATCAAGATAATTCTCATTAAATTGGTGCAAACATTCCATACATAGTTCTCTGAACAATGTGAAATCTGCATATTCAATATGAAAACTAGAACTCACCCACATACAAAGCGGCTCCTGCATCATGAAGGTCATCACCTCGACGAACTGCTCGGTCAAATTCCTGGTGTCGTTGATGGCATCTAGTGGCGCCAGCGCCGCAGACGACGTAACAGCTGTTTCTCCATCAGGAGCAGCAACAACGGCGTCTTGCCGTTGCAAAGTCGTATTTGTCTTCCAGTTCGGGTCATTCGTTACACTCACAGCGTAATACACGGCAACCGAAAGTAGCAACACACTGCCCGCCGTATAAACCTTGAGATTCGGCAAGGGCAACCTGTCTACTAGAGTCACAGGCATCTTGAAAAATTTGCAATGACTTACACAATCAATCAACAAGCTTTCACTGCGGATTAGAACCTGATTGACAATAATAACATTAGATTTTAAAAGCGCAACGTTAAATAACACAAGCGACAGACTGCATACGGCAACACATTATCGAATCATCGCCAACAATGAAAGAAAACAAATCAAACTTTTATTTGTATTGCACCAAGTGACAGGCAATGAGCCAGGCTGTAACAGTGTAGCCATCTACCAAAACAAAACTCACTAAATCAGTTCTCAAAAGTCACCAGATTTTACTAAATTCGTTATACTGAAAGTCGCCACTTATGTTAGGTACATATAAATAGTTACATTTACTTTATTTTTTACGTCGACGTTCGTCTTATAAAGTTCCAGTTTCATTAAAAAAAAAAGCATGAAAATGTTAAACTTGCAAAACGCAAGAAACATCGTATATATATAGCCAGTTCCACAGGGTTTTTGAAGCATCAATATAAAACATTATTTTTCGATGAAATATCTACACAAAACTACTAACAACTAACACAAAATCTATACAGCTGTTCACAGCACAATGCGATAGAATGATAGAAGGAACAACAAGATGATTAAAAATCAATACACTGTAAATGTTTCACCACTTGGAGAACTAACCAACTTATCAACTAAAATAAAATTGCCAGGAGAGTTCCATAAATATTGTTTAATATGAGGTTCTTAATATTATTCATACTGAAAATCAACTTCTTTCGTAACTTGTTAATAGTAGCAACGGTAGCAAATACTGGACGAGCAACATATGTATTAGAATGAGACTTGGTATAACTAATAATGGAGGTCAAATAGCTACGATAAGCGAGTTGTTTTGGGGATCTGCCTCCTAAAAACGAGACTCGACGTCTCTTATGTGGACGGCTAACAAAGAGTTTTTGAAGCTGACGTACTATTTGGAACGTTGGTTTGGACATTGAAGTGGGTTAAATGGACTAAAAATTCCTTGATCTCTGACCACTCTTGTACGTGGTACAAGTCGTGAGGACATTTTCTTTTACTTTTATTATAAATGACGAACGATTGAAGAAAGTGCATAAAAGTCGCCAAATCGAACGACAAAACTACAAAGGTTGCAACACTGGGCAGTAGACGTAAATGTAAACCACAGAGTACTATTTACTATACCAATAGACAGGTAAAAAGCAGATTTCTTTTCTTCTTATGTTTAGCATTACTCGAAAATTTCTCAAAACTAGTTTTTGTTTTATACATGTAAGCAGTTTCTTCAATTCGGTAATATAATAGTGTGTAATATCGTCCATACTAGTCACGGAGTGCACCATCACTACAGAGAGGGTAAAGTTCACCAACATTCTCGGTAATTTTTCTGACGTGGTATAGCCAAGCGGTGACTTTTGCCGCTGCTGGATTGATGGGCCGGATCGACTGGATTGGTACCACCGCTTCGCAGAATACCGGCGTGAAGTAGAGGCATCATGTGCTTCTGCGTTTCGTTCGGTGAGTGATGTAACCGGAGGCCCACTCCTCTTCACCCATCCCTCTCCTCACCCTCCCTCTCATCTGCCAAATATCCTTAAAGGCCGGCAACGCCCTGCAGTACCTCTGGGCTCGCAGATGTTGATCAGGTGAACCGCTTGCTCGTTTGCCGCCTTTCCCATAAAAAAAAGTATTGATAAACTTTCCAAGAACCTTCCTATCTGCCGGCTTTGGCTTACGCTTTCTTGGAGAAGCCTATGTTAAGCAGTGGACTCTGGATGACCGAAGGATGGCGGAAAAGCCTTCCATATTTGCCGAACCCAAATACCACAGGCTAACCACAGGAGCAGCATCACAAGTGCGAGTGTTGCCCAACATGGTGTGCAAATAATGGGTTAAGGGCTCAGTAGTGGATTTAAATAGGCTGATGAAAAAAGCCGAACATACTTTTACATAATACTACTCGTTGCGTTTATTTAATTAAATTTCGTATATCTGAATAATTGAGCATATTTAATTTTTATGATAAAATTAGAGCAAATGCCCGGCCGGCTCCTGAGCCAGCACGCGTAAGTTAACTGTTAAAGTAAGGTAAAGTTAATTATTTAGCGCGATATTATTTCAATTTATTTTTGAAGTTATTTTTATCATAATTAATAAAGGTTATAACCATATAATGCATTGCATAATTCTTAAAATATAGAAAATCAGACAAAATGAAGTTAGAAAGTATTCTTAACAGCAGAAGTAATATTAACAGCATTATTAAAAAGAAATAAAAGTAAATAAATCGTAAATTTCTGTATCAGTTCCACCAGAAGTGTTCGGAATTATGTGGGTAGTCAGACGTACATAGATTCTATATCAGACAAAATCGCCAGGTCTCTTAGACGCAATAGCTTTCGCGTAGCATTCAAAACAAACAACACGCTTAAGGATATATAATACTCTAGATAAGATACATAAGCGCCAGAAAACAGGCGTTTACATGTGAATGCACCGCTGTATATGTGGGTTAGACTTGCCAGTATTAATACACGTTAGAAGGAGCACTTAGCCGCGTACAGGAATACCCATTCCGATAACTTTCATTTCACGATAAATCTTTTGGTAACTTGGAGATAATTTGACCAATGATCATTTCTTTAAAATTTTACGTATATGTAATTAAGGTTTTCGGCTTTGTGTGTTTGAATAGTTAGAGATAATGAAAAAAATAACAATAGTAACTTTTCACTGATGAATGAACAAATAAACATTTCAAGCTCATCACTCTTAAATATTTTTCACTAATATTACGTATCTAACGGCACGTGACTAAATGTGGCTTACATAATTAACAAAGCCCGAAGCAATCGATCGTAGTCGAAATGGACTGCTACCGACTGTGTCATAAGAAAGTATTAGTTAAAACACTTGCGGCTTCAAAGACGCAGGTGCAAAATCCGATGAAGTTGTAACAGCCAAAACAGCTAACAGCAATAACTACACCGAATACATACTAACCTTGATACCTCTAATGGTAACCTCTATGTAAATGATAACCTCTAACCGGTTGATAAATGATGTTGGGAAACTTGTGCCACATTTTACATGTTGAAATGAAAACTCTTTATTTGACGTAAGAAAATCAAATTTCCTTCATTAATCGTAATTTTTTTAAATGTACCACAGTTTGGTAATGAGGTTACTCTGACGGAGAAGAAACAAGTGAAAGGAACTCCGTAGTTATCCCCTTTTTTTAACCAAATTTTATACATTACAAATAATACAAAATAAAATAAAGAGCAACGAATAGCATATTTTAAAGCATATTCTAAGATAAAATTAAATAACTGAAAAAACGAATGCAGGATTTGCGGAGAAATTCCAGACAAATTAATCAAATTTAAATCTTCCTAACATTCTGTAACGTCATTTTCAAAGGTTTCAAAAAATTATGACGAACGCAATCCAAGTGGTACCAAGTACAAACAAGGTTCTGTGACGTTAGTGAGATTGTTTATAAATGTCAACGTGACACTTGACATTTACTGTCTTGTAACTTGAAAATTACCTAAAAACAAATCTACTCCCATCGTTTCAAACGAATTGTTTTGTTACTATAAAATAAATCATATATATAAATATGTCTGAAAGAGACTACGCGCCTTTAAGCACAGCATGCGTCCGAGGATTATGTGACAAACTGTACGAAAAGAGAAAATTTGCTGGTGTCGAAATTGAGAAGTATGTAAATTTAAATAAAGTAGTTATAATTCTCAAAGAAATGAAGTAGCAAAATTTTATAAATATTCGTTATTAATGTTATGCATTTACTGTGCCTTTTGCACAATTTTGAGAATTTCTTTAATGCCATATCAGGATTTTATTTATCGGATTGTGTTGACTAACGAGTCAACAGTCCACCTGATGGTTAGTGGCTGCAGCAGCCATGAACACCTGCAATCAACTGCAATCTATGAAGGTTAAAAATGGATTATTTTCCCATTATACTAAGATGGAATGCCTCACAACCTTTTCATACTATTAAGGTTACACTGTTAAGGTTGTTAAGCTATTTGAAATAGAAATTTGCTATCTATTACCTGGAGATTGCAGATGTCAGAGATCTGTTGCTAGGTCACAGGCATACTTCTTTCCATCTATGGCCTCAAGTTCTTTTTACCTTCTTCAACCAAACATTTTCTCGTCCTATCTCAAATTTTTCCATTATCCGACTATCCCGAGGTCTGTCTCACTAATATTTCTCAGGTCTAAACAAGTTGGACAGGTTACTTAACAACTGCATATGATTTCTTTTTGGCTGCGCAAATATGATCATGTGTTCTGCTTTTGCTCTCAGTTTAAGAGGTCCAAGTCTCAGTTTGGGGGATTTTAATCAACTCAGTGCATTACACAAATACACATGTAAGCATTTCGAAAACTCAGTTAATTTTCATCTTTCCTCATATTACAGACTATGTAGTTTTGTGTAATTTAAGCAGAGGTGTAAATTTAACAATGATATCTATTGTAATATATACTATAATAAAAAATTTGCCAATGATAAAGAAAATAATTTTCTTAACGGAATTTAAGTAAAAATAACATTCTCGTGGGTGAGATAAAGACTCACCATGCTTAGCACAGAATGAATAAGTGAGATCAGGCTGAGAGGAAAGACATGTAATCAAGTTGTTGTGTGATAAGAGGTTTTATTTTTCTTTCCAGAATGGTAAAAGACTTCAATGATGCAAATAACACAAGTCAGATCAAGAAACTGATTAGAGTTTTAGGACAAGATTTGATGTCATCTACCAATCCCAATGTGAAGAATGGGGCTCTAATGGGCCTGTCCTCTGTTGCTGTTGGCTTAGGCAAGGTTTGTAAGTTGACTTAATTATGAAAAAAAAATTGGCGCTGCTGCCTAGAGCAAGCAGTACAGTAAGTGAGGAAGGCCTCCAATTTCAAAAGTGTTTTTTTTTACCTTTAAGGATCCACAAACTGGATGTTAGGACATCTGTAGCTAAATAAAATAATAACTTTAAAAAAAAATAACAGGAACATCTTTTATTTAGTACACTCTTAAAATTCGACAGGCCAGTGACTGGTTGCAGCATCACTAGTGCAACAATATCAGCACTGCATTCACAAGCCCACTCTCCCTGTAAGTATACAGTATACTCAGTAGAGTATGGGCAAACTTTTCAAGAAGCCTGTCGAGTTTTGCTTTCGCTTTCTTGAAGAGAGATTAGGGAAGAGAGTTGGCAGGAGATAGGAAACTACACCATAAATAGATCATAAATTGGTTTTTGAACCGATAATTTTCTGCTATAAATTTTTCACAGGGTTGCGCGGGGCACCTGAGCGAGCTGCTGCACCCGATCGTGGCGTGCGTGAGCGAGGGCGAGTCGCGCGTGCGCTACCTGGCGGCCGAGGCGCTGTTCAACGTGCTAAAGATAGCGCGCGGCGCCGCGCTTCCGCACTTCGCGCTCGTGTTCGACGCATTGGCGCGCCTCGCGGCCGACCCCGAGCCGCAGGTCCGCCAGGGCGCCGAGCTGCTCGACCGCCTCGTCAAGGTACGTCGCGCCGCACCGCTGACCGACCATCACTGGAGCGGAGTGGCGGACCCTACCTGCCACAAGATCAGGCTACATTGAAAATGTGCCCCACAGGACATAGTGACGGAGAGCGGCGCGTTCGACGTGTGCGCGTTCGTGCCGCTGCTGCGCGCGCGTCTGTACGCTCGCGGCGCGTGCGCGCGGCAGTTCGCGGCCGCCTGGGTGTCGGCGCTGGACGCGCTGCCCGCGCTGCCGCTGCTGCCACACCTGCGCGACCTGCTTGACCCCATGCTGCACATGCTGGACGAGCCGCACCCCGAGATCCGCCGCATGTACGTTTCTTATTGCCCTATAGTAATAAACGATCTTGCAGTCCACCTGGTGCTAAGTGAATACTGCGGCACAAAGTCAGTCAGTCAGTCTTCAACCGAAGAAGAATACAAATTTGTTATGTTCTCGGAATGCGCCAAGGATCTAAATGGAATGGCTCACAGCCTACAATCACACCAACCGCTGTTGTACAGTTCAGAACGGAGCCCGACAGTGGTTGCCCTGCTGATTACCGCCAGAGATAGATGAGAGTGGAACAAAACAGCTCCTACCAAAATACGCCAAATATAAACATATCCACTTAAAACCTTATATCCAATACAGAGGCGGACAAAGGCTATTTAATCTTTTCAGACGACTTTTCACCAGAATTAGGTGAAGTGCGAGAGTCTGTTTCTGTCTTAGGATCCAAGCCAACGATATGAATCAGACTCCACATAAGGCATTGAACTTGAATCTCCTGTTTCGAAGGCAGATCCCCAAGCCACATAGCTGCCATGGTTATTTCTTCATAATATTTTAAAGATGTTGGAAACAATTATTTCGCACAATTCTGCATGAAATAAACAATAAAATGCCATATATTACTTAGTCCGAAGAGAATAATATATATTCTTATGACAATAAAGATTATTATTATTATTAAAAAAAAATAAGAGCACCACCTCCCTCACCACAAGTGTCACTCACCAGATAATGTACACCCAATGTTTATCACACTATCAAGCGATTAGAATCAGAAGGTACGTCGCAATGGATTCCCGCAAAGTAGCGCCTGGTTCTCTGTCATGCAGTGTCCGCCGGGGCGGAACACGGGGCCGAGCACCTAGCTCCCCGAGGTCACCGGTTACCTTAAAGGGTTCATTGAGTTTCCTCGAGGAGCTCGGTTGGCTTGAATAGTTGATATTCCTGCCCGCAAAATACGCATAATACGCGCCACAGTCGTGGAGTTGCGGATACCAGTCCGTCATAACATAACACCTGATTCTATTTACTATCTTTTACATGAAAGGTTGACACCCCTTCCAAACCATGCGGATGTTTTGTAAATAAAATATTTAAAATGTTTTCGTTCCAAACGCGAACTTCACGTGCACGTGATGCATCCTGCCAGCTAACAAACTAGACCCTTGCGACCGGCTGACGACGGAGAATCGACCCGGACCTTGTTTGTCGAAACCCAACCTCAATGACCGGTGATGGGGAGAAGCAACACTGCGCTCAACGATCCGTGTGCGCAGCGTGCCGAGAACAATTTCAAGAGATGCACCTCTGGTGCTTTCTGAGTAAGGCCTAAGTTCTGAGTGGAAGGAGAACCTGTGAACAGGGCGGTTACTGCATCCCATGGACACCGGCAAACAATTTTAATTTAAGAAAGCCTCAGTAGCATGGTCAGCCCTGATCACTAAGATGGAACGCCACGCAGCTTGCAATTATACAAACATTGCATTGCTTATTAGCAGCAAATAAATAAATAAATCAATGTTTCTGTGATATGTTTATTTTGTGATGTACAATTAAGTATATACACACATACATACACACATACATACATACATACAATTAGCAGAAAAAGTCTCATCGCTTTATATACATATGTACTTGTTGTCTGCAACATTTTCCATTCTAGGTGCGAAGTGCAACTGAACGAATTTTTAAGGAGCATTAAAAAGGATCCATCGCAAGTAGACTTCCAATCAATGATCAATATACTTATAACGCATGCGCAGTCCCCGGAGGAATTGGTGCAGGTGAGACAGGAGACGGACCGTCTTCCTCCATTGTTTTCCTTTTATCTTATGATGTTGATGTAAACTCTTGTGGGTGGTTACGACCACGGGGGCGAGTGACTGGTGGTTATCGGCGGTGGTTCACTGCGCGGCCGAGATCACAGTGCCTTCGCCTTCCCGCATGCGACGTGTCGCTTGGGCGATAAGATCGGAGGCTGGGTGAGATACGGGGGGACGCGACAAGACGAGCACGTATCGACTTCGGCAGGGATCCGTGCACGGGAGCCGTGTATCGGCAGTAGCGTGCTGGCGACCCACTAACGCCGTCGTCTCGTTTTATGTTATACTTTAATTATGACATGTAGCATTACTGTAGAAATTACCACCGTTGTACGTATGATATTGATACAAGTAAAAAAAAGTAAAGTAACAGCCTGTAAGTGCCCACTGCTGGGCAAAGGCCTCCTTCTCAAATACTAGTATCATAGAGGTTTTAGGAGCCGGGAAGGGCCTGCCACGCTGCTCCGGTGCGGGTTGGCGAGCTTTCGAGCACATATCCTCGAAATAATATTTTTATTATTTCTCAGACATGCAGGTTTCCTCACGATGTTTTCCTTCACCGTTGAGCACGTGGTAAATACAGCACTTAAAATTGTTAATAACAATTTTAGGGTCCGGCACCGGGGATCGAACACAGGTCACTCGCGCTCTATGACACTAAAGTGTGCGCCCTGACCACTACCACGGTTCGATATTGATAAATATCAGAATATTTAGACTTACTTAGATAAATCTGCTCATTTATCCAAGTTCTGTTGGTTAAAATTATAAGTGATTATCAGAGTGTTCTTGTTTCCGCAAAAACACAACACATGCAGATGAAACGAGGTACTCTGTTCACTGCTGGTCTCACTGAAGATCAGCGTCAAGGCTGTGACAACAGCCGCAGCCATAGCCGAGTGAGCTAATTTTCACGTAACGTCACAGCGCAGATAAATCATGGCGAACCAACGCACCTGTAGCACCTCTGGTGTTCCAGATGTACGCGGGCGACGGTAATCACTTACCATCAGGTGAACCGCTTGCTGGTTTGCCGCCTTTCCCATCAAATATATATATTTATATATATATGTATGTATGCTCTGCTACATTCATCTGCCGAGGCACACAGCTGCAGCGAGCGTCGACTCAACATTGCAGCGACGTTGCTCTTTATTACATTTACTCCCGAGCCTCACCGTCGAACCCTTAAAGATAACCGAGCCGTAGGGGATATCTCGGCCGTAGGGGTCGGTTTTTAGTCGGTCCGGCATCTTAAACGTTGATCCCCACATAACAAGACACTGCTTTGAATGGTGGGTGTCAGCACCGTCCCCCCATGTGAAATAAAAATAACCCGCCGAGACTCGAGTGTCGCGTATTAAATTAAACGCCGGCGTGGGTGCATGTTGCGGTGAACGAGGCGGTGCTCTTCATCTCCTCGGTCTGGGCATTTTATTATTTTATGTGTGTTATTGTGCGGAGTGATTTATTCCAACTTCTTAAAAACATTGTCCAATTGTTCTTCAGCTGACTGCAATAACGTGGATCAAGGAGTTCGTGGAGCTCGCCGGGCCGAGCATGTTGCCGTATGCGTCCGGCATTCTGTGCGCGGTGCTGCCGTGCCTCGCCTACTCCGACGAAGCCAGGAAGAGTATCCTTTGAAAGAGGACGTAAATCAATTGATGGACCGAGCTTCGTGGCAATCTTTGGGGGAGGCCCGTGCTCAGCAGTGCACTTGTGATAGGCTGAAATGATGATGGTGCTATTATATTATCATTTTATTTAGGGTATTTCTATATATTCGCATCTGGTTGGGTTTTATATATAAATACATATAGATAAATGCCGTAACATAAATAATATTTCATAAATTATATATAATAAAATTAAATAGTAATTATTGTACATTATTGGTGTGTGTTATCGACGTAAGAATCATTGAAAATGGCAATGCCTGCCGACAGATGGCGGGGTAACATAAGGCAGACCGATGGCGGGCAGCGGCGTCTGAGGAGTCCGGTGCTGCGGTCGCCGATCCCCTCGCCGAGCGTTTATGGCGAATCCTCCTCCCGGGGAGGCCTATGTCCCGCCGCGGATTGTTTCTAGGCTGTAAAGATGATATTATTTATATACAATTGCAGTATATGAATGCTATACAATGGGTTTGATAAAAAAAAATAACTCAGTTATGGTTGAAAGATTAATTATAAGGCTGTATTTTACATAAACTCAATGTTTGAAATTGTTTTAATAACTTCCAAGCCGTCCCAACAATGTAGAGTCTGTGGATATTCAGCCTCACCTGTATTGCCTTAGCTCCGTCGAGCAGACATACGCGAGAGCGCGGCGACGGTTAACTTCCAACTCACTAAACTCGCGGCGCTCAGCTCGCCGGAGCCCTCGCCGGAGCCCTCGCCGGAGCCCTCGCCTCCAGCGGAACAAGCGGGCGAGGGAAGTGTAGAGAAGAGCGAGGAGGAAACGGAAGCTGCGGAGGAAGATGAGCTTTTGAACAAAGATGAAAAGTTGAACCTGGAAGCTGTCGTGAGGGTGCTCACACAGATGTTGCACCACAGCTCCGTGCACACCAAAGTCGCTGCCCTGGAATGGATTCTGCATCTGTACAATAAGTTGCCTAATGAGGTATGTTTACTGTTGTGTGTGTGTGTGTGTGTGTGTGTGTGGACATCTTCATTATTTTAAGATGAAACATTCAGTTAACTCTAACCGATAATGATCAGAACCAGGGTGGTTATGTTTGCGTTGCCGATAACAAGGTGTACAGCCGTACAGATAAAGGTGTGACGTATCTGGGCGCCATTTACAATCTGTCGTGTGTCTGCGGGCGCGGCAGATGCTCGCGCAGACGGAGGCGGTGTTCGGGCGCGCGGTGGGCAGCCTCACGGACGCCTCCGACGACGTGGTGCGTCGCGCGCTGGCCGTGCTCGCCGAGATCTGCTCCTGCCCCGGTACGCTGTGTGAGTATCGTTTTTCATTTACACACACTCGCACTAATTTACACACACTCGCACTTATTTACACACACTCGCACTTATTTACACACGCTCGCACTTATTTACACACATTCGCACTTATTTACACACACGCACTTATTTACACACAATTGCACATTTATTTTGTGTTTCACGCACTTATTTCACTTCAAAAACTCTGTTGCATGGCTTGTATATTTATATTAGAAACTCCAAACTGAACTTGTTAAAGTGTGAAAACACCAGAAATAAACACACAATTGACCAAATAGTAATTTTTTTTTAATTATTATTACATTCATATATGAACGTTTAACACTCGCAGGTGACCTGGAGTCCAGTCCGTATTATTACAAGTTCCTGCAGGCACTTCTGCAGCTGCTGGCAGCCGACGAGAACTTGTTGGAAGACAGAGGGGCTTTCATAATAAGGCAAGCGAACCAAAGACTTTACAAAATATATTTTCAATTCCGGTATAGGGTTATTATAATATAAAGGAATACATTGATGAGTGTAACCCCCGGGTATGAGTTAATTGCACCCAAGCTGTTTATAAAAGTACCGTGTGTGTGTAATTATGTAGGCACGTAAGAAGTTATACTTCTCCATCGTAACAAAACAAAAATAACTAATAATAATAATTTATAATGTGAACAAATAAAAAAATACATACCGACAGTTAACCTCAAATCTATCAACCTACTTAAGAAAGTTTATAATATAAAAAACACTTTTATCACGAACATTGATTTTCAATTATATATTGTGACCACGATATGTAATTAAAAATCACACATGTATATTTATGTATAAATACATTTTTTTTATCTCCACTCATATAAAACACGTGTTGTAGATTCATATATATTTGAATAACTACCTTGAATATAGTTATCAGTTCTCACGAAAACTTGAGAGACAATGACGAACCAACTTCATGGTGTCGCTTTTAGGTGTCGGTGTGCGCGCGCATTGTAAAAATTCACTCTCATAATTTTTCCCTAACTCGTCAAAAGAAGTTAACTAAATGCTGCTCGCACCTGTTTCTTCTTCGTCAGAGAAATCTCATTACGAAATTGAAGTAGATTTAAAGATATGTCGTGACTATTGACGTGGTATTTATGGTTCTCCGACGAAGAATAAAGGTTTTGACGCGACGACACAACGAACCGCTGCAGCTTCAATGATTGTCGGCAGTGACAGCATGGACTGTCTGTTGCAGGCAACTGTGCGTGTTGTTGAACGCCGAGGACATCTACAGAGCGCTGTCCAAGATCCTGCTGGAGGAGAGGAACCTGCGCTTCGCGGCGACCATGGTGGACGTGCTGAACACCATCCTGCTCACAGCCGCCGAGCTCTACGACCTGCGGCTGCAGCTGCGTAATATGGATAAGCCTGTTAGCTTACTAATATTTTCATTGTGCTGCGTACGGTCTTGTGTCGTGAATAAGTTGCATAAATACAATTGTACTGTACGTTGAACAAAATGTAATTATTATTTACGGATTTTATCGCGTTTAATGTTTGTCATCTTGTCCTTCTGCGTTTCGCTCGGTGAGTGAGGTAATTGGAGGCCCCTGCAATCTCCCTAATACACTTAAAGGCCGGCAAGGCGCCTGCAGCACCTGCAGCACCTCTGGTGTTGCGGATGCGACGGTAATCACTTACTATCAGGTGAACCGATTGCTTGATTGCCGCCTTTGCCATAAAAAAGAAAAATATTATGCCTTAATGGGCCGCGTAAACAGGCACTGGTGAGCATTTGTCGCTGTGGCAAATGACCGGTATCTTAGCTAGCTAACCCGGTGACATAATGCAGAAACCTGTGAAACTGTTGGGTTACGCCGAGTTGACTCAAAAGGAAATCCGTTATCTCTGCCTAACACTACAAGTGGCATGCGCGAGTGCATATTAAAGTTGATTATTCTGCGATCTGTCGGAGTCTATTGGTATTGTATCATGCTCTCAAAAGAAGGTCCACTAACGACTTTTACGATCTGCAAGACGAAGGAACAGGGTCTTAGGCTTAAGAACATGGCAATGTGCAATGCGAGGTGCCACTTTTGGTTCACTTATTTTGTTTTTTCAGTGTGTTCCGATATTTGTAGTGCATATGTCGCCAGTTCTCGTGAATGTGCACAGTGATTGGAATTCAATCGAAGACTGAACTTTCGTTTCAAATAAATCTTTAATAATAGAGGACTATCCTCAATTTACTGTCGATATTTGAACAAGATTTCAACTGGCAACTACGGCATTAACCTAAAATTGTTCAATGCTTTGTTATTGGCTGAAGGCCTTGTAGACAATGCCACAACAAATATGAGCAGCATTGCTCAGCAGTAGTGCGTTGTGTCGGGTGCAGGGGTCGGGCGCGCTGCTGACGAGCCTGTACCGCTGCTGGTGCCACAGCCCGGTGTCGCTGCTGGCGCTGTGCCTGCTGACGCACCACTACGTGCACTGCAACCGGCTCATCGCGATCTTGTATCCTTTGCACGCGACTTGCTACGATCAGTAGTACTTCAGTGAAGTATCAGCCTGTAAGCTCACAGCTGAGCGAAGGCCTCCTTCTCAAATATCTGAGATGGTTTTGGAGCAGGGAACGGCCCGACACGCTCTCACGTGCTCTGAGAAATAATCAAAATATTATTTCGAGGATATATGAAGCTCGCCAACCCGCACTGGATCCTTTATGACTCCGAAACGCTCCAAGCAGTAGACTTTGCTGCCGCTCGAACGGGCCGCCTCGACCGGGGTTGTACCACGACCTCGCAGAATACCGGCGTGCAGTAGATGCATCTTGTGCTCCGCGTTTCGTTCGGTGAGTGAGGTAACCGGTGGCCCAAATCCCTCTCCACCATGGCTCCTCCTCCCTCCCGTTCCCAAATATATTGAAAATCCGGCAACGCATCTGCAGCTTCTCTAGTGTCGCAGATGTACGCGAGTCACTCGGCATCAAGTGAGCCGCTCACTCGTTTGCTCCTTTCCCTTAAAAAAAGAGAGCGGCGTAGCAGAACCCGCCCGGCTGCAAACCCCTCGTGGAGCAGAAGCACAGTCACCAGTCTTTGTTGAATACAGTACATTTACTTCGACGCGCCTTCACTCTCACTCAGCGGTGATTTGGAGATCACGGTGGATTTCTTGACGGAGGTGGACAAATTGGTGCAGCTCATCGAATCACCGATATTCGCATGTAAGTAAAGTAATATGTGTTTATTTGACCACTTACAGGGGGTTCAGAGTTTCCTCCTGATGTGCTATCCCACGCACGTGATCTGTTCACGGGTCTTCCTGCCGGTAACCAATCCTCTGTCGCTTCTTTAACTGCACACTTTGCCTTCACTTCTTTTCTTTATCTTCCTTTGCTTCGTGATCTTCCTCTTCCACTTACTTCACCACTCACCACTGAACTGTCCTTAGTGCGCTCCAGTGCTCCTTATGTAGTCCCGAATTTCTATCATTCCAGAATATTCCCGCAATAAAAAATAGACTTATATTTCAACCAGTGTAAAGCCAGAGTGGCTATTTACCTCTACCAAAGAGTGTCGTTAACTTCGACTGGTAAATCTGTTTCTCTGCTGTCCAATAGATACTATCCACCATATTTTTTTATCTTGGGTAATCCCCTATGGATACCCAGCCCCCTGGGGGATAGACGGGTAATGTCGGACTCCCACCGACTTAAACCACACGGCGGCCGCCATCAGCGGGGGTCACGGGATCTCCGTTCAGAACAGACAATGGTTGTCCACGACCCCAGGGGCTCCGTTTCTGGTGGGGAACACCATCAATAATTGGAGGGCCATGACGAGACGCACGCACGCCTCTGTGGCTGCGTCTCCGAGCGGAATCTGTCCTCTCGCGTTCCCGCTCAGCAGCCTCCCTCTCCACACTGCCCCCCCAGACCTCCGCAGTGACACACCGCAGTGCTAGCCACTGTGCTATACATAAGTTACAATGATTCACATAAAAACCTAAAAGAAAATCCAATTTGAGAAAAATGTACTTTCGTGCCATTGATAAGTTCGCACTTACATTGGTCGCTCAGGTGTACGTCAATGTCAGGATGCGTTGTGTGATGTTTTTAAAAGAAGTTATAATTGTAATAACGGTGGTGCGATGCAGACCTGCGGCTGGAGCTGCTGGGCGGTGCGCAGAGCGAGGCGCTGCGCGGCGCGCTGTTCGGCTTGCTCATGTTGCTGCCCCAGAGCGACGCCTTCCACGCGCTGCGCCACCGGCTGCACTGCGCGCCGCACCAGCCCTACCTACTGCGGTGCGTGCCCGCCGCTCGCCGCCCGTCGCCCGCTCCCGTCGCCCGCTCCCGTGTAGCACTGCGCTGCGAGATGTGGTGTAGTGCTTAGTGGTAGAGCCAAGCTGCTGCTCGAAAGGGCCGGCTCGCCCGGGTTGGTACCACGGCCTCGCAGAATACCGTCGTGAAGTAGAGGCATCTTGTGCTTTTACGTTTCGTTCGGTGAGTGAGGTAACCGGAGGCCCGCTCCCCCTCCTCATCCTGCCTCCCGTCTCCCAAATAACCTTGAAGGCCGGCGACGCACCTGCAGTACCTCTGGTGTTGCAGGTATACGCGGGCGACGGTAATAACTTACCATCAGGTGCCGAGCTTGCTCGTTTGGCGCCTTTCCCTTAAAAAAAAGGGTTTTTCCAATAGGTAATTAAATGTCGTAAAAAATTTAAAGTCCATGGTGGATATTAAGAAGTAAAAGGGTAAATTGCTTTAAAAAACCTAATTTAGAGGTAAACCGTGCGCTAATGTATCCTATAAGGATAACAGATGTTCACTTCTAAAGGCCAGCGCAAAAAGATCGGCAGATACTGACTTGGGCATTCGCGCGTGCAGAGAGGCGAGCCGCGCGGGCTGCCTGGACGAGGCGCAGCTGGAGCCGCTGCTGGAGCAGTTCCGAGCGGTGCAGGCCGCGCAGCGCCGCTACCGGCTGCTGGAGCACCGGCGGCCCTAGCGGTAAGACCCCCGGCCCCCTGGCCCCCCCGGCCAGCAGGACATAGAATCATTCTTATTTATTAAATGTTAAATACGTTTCCTAATTTTCTCACTTTTCCTTTCGTCGAAGTACCGTTTGTATTTCATGGTATTTTTAGATCAATCTGTAATGTAATTATGCTCCTACTCAAAAACTATCTTTATAGATATTATTTATTTATGAAATTAGTAAATCGATATTTTGTACGCTCGTGGATAGTGAAAATGTACATGGTTGCGTGTGATCTGGAATTTAGAGTCCGGCGCCTGCACCACTGCAGTTGTCGATCGTGGTAGTGAACTCCCGGTGCTCGGCGGTTAAGAAATCAAAATGAATATGCTAAGTAAAACAAAAGCAAATAATGGGAAACCCTTCTCTGCTGTTAAACACATCTCAAATATTAGAGGAGGCCTTTGCCCAGCCGTGGGACATTAATTTAAAGGCTGCTTTACTTCACTATGAATAGAATACATGCAGCGCCGCACTCGGGGGTAACAGAGCGCCGATAACTGCCGTACTTAACGTACATCCGATGAGAGAGACACGAGCCTTCATCTGATAATACACAAAAATATAACATAGCCATTTGTTTTATATACTTTTCTTAATTCATTTAAATTGTGGCTTAGTAAGAGCTCTTGAGAACGTCAAAAATCTAGATCCGTACGCTTTTGCTTCGTAAAAAAGGATCTTGAACATTCTATATTTTTCACAAGCGAACATTGAAAATCGTTAAAAATGAAGTCGGTCTGAAAATGTTTCAGGAGCGTGGCGCGTCGCCCAATGCCTCGCGTGCTGTATTGCTCCTTGTATATCATTATTTATGAGTTATGACATACTGAAGTTACCTGTACCAAGTAAATACATCGTCTGTTGAGATCGATCTGCATATCCAGTACCTAATGCGTGTAGCCATGGATACTTAATAGCCGTGGTAGCCCTGTGGTTAGGGCGTCCACTTTACTATCATAGAGCGCGTGTGTGACCTGTGTTCGATTCGAGCCGACACCGCTAAAATTGTTAATAGCAATTTTAGTGCTTTATTTACCACGTGATCGGCGATGAAGGACAACATGGCGAGGGAATCTGCATGTCTGAGAAATAATAAAAAAATATATAGATTATTTCAAGGATATGCACCGCATTGGAGCAGCGTTGCGGGCCCTCCCCGGGCCTTTGTCCAGCTGTGGGCGCTTACAGGCTGCTACTTTACTTTACTTTTATGCATACTTAATACTAAAGTTGATTCAAATAAAAAACGCTGCAAAGCATTGCGAGAGATTCGATCGATTCGGACGATATTTTTGCATCGAATGTTAGTACTACATACATTTAAGTCTGTTAATACAATTTGTAAAATAATAGAAATATATAAATAAAAAATGTTAAAAATCATAGAATTATAAGATATAAATATCGTAAGATTGCATTGTAACGAAATAAAATTGTTTCACATTCCAGTGTTTATTTTTCTTTTGCTTCCTTTCTAGAAAAAAATATTATGTCATTTGCTATTGTGAGACATGATAACCGTCCATTCCTGTTCAAATGATATCCGGAGTCGCATTTCGCAGCTCGAGTAGACGTCCTCAGACCTGGCTGTATGGACTAAAGTCCTTTGCCTTTCCCATTAGGGATAAATTAATATCATCATCATCAAATGATATCCAATACATGTTCGACCTTTATGTACAAACTTCAATGCCATCGGAGACGCATAGTGGACTTCGTCTCAGTGATTTTTTTTATGGGAAAGGCGGCAAACGAGCGAGCTTTTCACCTGATGATAAGTGACCATAGCTGCTCCAGGTGCGTTGCCGGCCTTTAAGGATATTATTAGGAGATGGGAGGGAGGAAGAGGAGGGTGATGGGGAGGTGAAGTAGGCCTCCGGTTACCTCACTCACCGAACGAAACGCAGAAGCACAAGATGCCTCTACTTCACGCCGGTATTCTGCGAAGCCGTGGCACTACCTCGAACCGGCTCATTCGAGCACCAGCAAATGCCTATAAATGATAAAATAACATAAAACGTGCTCCTACTATCCTGCCCAGACACATTAGACGCTATAACGGCTTCACCTAATACCTTCTTCACTATTGCTGAGTTTCTAGATTTACAGAAAGTCGGCGACGTTCGACCGCTTCCGAAGTAACGCCGTAGTCTTTCCCATCTCCCAAATGTCCTTACAGAGCGGCGATGCAGCTTCAGCTTCTCTGGCGTTGTATATGTGTGAAGGCGGCGGTGTTCAGTTGCCACCAGGCGAGCCGCTTCATCATTTTCCCCTTGCACTACTGTTACAAAATATCTTGCTTCGATGTAGGTTAAGTGCGTGATGTGAATCTATGAGCACCGGGGCACTGACACACGTTCCGCCTTACATCTCAACCACACAGCTTGGTTCTCTTTAATATAATTAGTCGGTTAACGATAGAGATACGAATTATCACATTGTATGCAAAAATTGGCATGAACGACGATGTAGTGACATTAATTGAGAAAGGGATGCCGAGCTGGTTTGGACATGTGGAGAGGATGAATGAAAGTAGGTTGACGAAACAAATATATGAGGAGAGTGTAAATGGTAGAGTTGGGAGAGCCTAGAGAGAAGACCTAGGCGAACATTTCACGATCAATCACAATCAATCGGAGACGTTCTGAAAAAAAGCCAGGTCAAGAGTACTCTAAACCAACGAGCATGCATGCGAAGATTGATGAAAGTGGAAGAAGGTTGTCTCTGCCTACCCCGTTGGGAACTAGGCGTGAATATAAATATATATATATATATAAGCAATGATTTCTTTTTTAAAAGTAAAAGTAAAGTATAAATTTCATAGTAATTTATTGTTCTTCATAAAAACACATATTCTTCAAATACATTTTAATAGGCTTCGATAACAATGAATAACTAAATTGACGTTTATTTACAAAATTATTAGCAGGAGAGATGAAGAGCACCTTTGATTTACTGTATAGGCCTTGCCTTGCCTATTTATATAATGAACAATGTTTAGAAAACAAATAACAGGCCGATTAATTCAGTAAAATCCAAGTGAAATAGTACCTCCTCTATGTTTAGATCGGCCGCCCCAGATTTAATTTTAATCCTTAACACAGTAAACAACGAAACATACAATCCTTTAGGCGCGATTGAGAGACAGACATATGTTCACATTGTATTGCTATTGGGATAGGCAAACAACACAAATAAACCGGGAGTGTGATTTTAATACAGTCTTCATGAACCTCTTCACAAGAGATCAAAATTGATTTCTTACGATACATTGAAATAATTAAATAATTTTTGTTAATATTCAACTATTATTTTTAATATTAACCGCCAACTTTGATCTAACAATTCATTTTTGCTACTGTATTTAAAAGTAATATGAGTATTGGCTGAATTTGAACTGTGCTGTTGTAGTTACGAAGAGCAGTGAAATGTCTGGAATAGTATATAAAGAGTGACAGACTACAGTAGTTAAGAAATCTTGATGTACTACACTAACTACACATTACGAAATATATTTTATGACATATATAATTTATGAACTGTTTTACAATTCCCATAAACTGATGTAGAACTAGATAACAGATCACATACAAAATTAAAGCAAAATGCTGTCCGCATTGGCATACTTAAATAGATACATTTGTTTATTTTATTAACCCAATATCAAATGAGTTCTGCGTTTTGATTTAAACCCAACAAATAGATTAGAATGTAGAGAACCATACCACTTGTGATTACATACCAATCTGTAAAGACGTAATTTAATAATCTTTATTGTGAAATCAATCTTATTCCACAAAATATAAAAATTAAAATAGCAAGAGCACACTTTGAATGAGGTTGGGGGTCATTTGTCGGGACACTATTTGAGAGCTGATCTGTTATCTAGTCATATATTATAAATCAATGGAACTAACTGAACAAAACAAACAACTCGCATATTGCAGATGCTTAAACGTGACCACTTTTAAAATTGGAAATTAGGATTTTCAATTACTACACTAGTTATACATTAATGACCTAAACAAAAGTTGGAATGGTTCGTTAACAATGTTGGCAATGTATGCATTTGCTCGCAGAAAAGTTATTTAACTAAGCCAAAACACAAGACGACTTCGTACTTGGTTTTACAGTTTCATTCATTTTTAACTGTGGGTTCACTTCATTTTGCGGTGAGTCGGAATCTCTCGAGCCGGCCGACTCATAGATGACAGTCTTCACTCCCGAATCCAGTGACGTCACGGCCTCCTCCGAACTTGTTATTGGCAAACTGTCCGTCTCCGACAGCTCCGTGTCATCGTCCAAACCATATGCAAGTTTGTTTAATAACGAATTGACACTGCTATCTGTCTCGCTCTCACTTTCAGTGCTGCCATCACTTTGTGATGCACATTCAACTTTATTGCCATGCGAATAAGTCCTACAATCATTAGGATCGTTGTTATTAACATAACTAGTGGCCACGCCCACCGAAACAACATTGTGGTTTATATTCCCGATTAAAGTGTTGCTCTGTGTGTCGCATTCATTGTTAAGTTGGTCTCTGTTGTAATTTGTTTCTTTTTGATTATTCTGACTTATTAGTACATTACCGTACCTACATTTCTGTACAATGGATCCTATTTCGAACACGCTGTCATCGGCCATGTTATTCTCGATAAAGCATTTGTATTCACAGTTCAAGTCTCTTTTCAGTGCAGTGTGCTTAATCTCTCTATGCATTGTACTGCCGCTATCTTCACATCTGTCTGTGTCGCCACCGAGTCTGTTTTTATAAGTGAGATCATTATCTATGGGCAATCCATTTCTAGCATAACCTGAATTGCAACAATTATCAATGGTATCACCGATCCTTTGATCCAAGAAATTAAAATTCTTCACTTCTCTATCATATTCTTGGTTACAGCTACGTGTGAAGGTCGCGTATTTATCATTTGCTACTGTACCCTCACTAAGTGCACTAGATTTGGAGTCTAAATTGAAATTATTATTGTCAGTTAGATTCAAAACTATACTATTTGGGTTCATATTATAATCATCAGAAACAGAGTTATTTTCAATACATTCACATGTAAATTTATATTTACAAATATTTTCTAAATCATAATTATGTGTACTCTGTGAGGAGAAATCTTGTAATTTTTAGGTTTCGAATTTTCACTGTATACATTTTTGGAAGCAATTACTGAATGTTGGTCACTATCATTAACACAACTATTGGTTGTTTCGGGTTCAGTACAATGTTCACTTTTTGAAGAAACTTTAGGCTGTTCGTTGATCAAGTCACTGGTGGGGACACAAGTGGGGGGAGCAGTGTGCTACGGACGCAGTTGGTGCGCCAGCTGCGAGAGCCGCGCCAGCAGCGCCGAGTTGCCAGCCACAGTGGCTGCAAGGTCATCCTGCGCCGCCAGTAGAGCACGGACTCCCGCGCCGTTAGCAGACACCCCAGCTGCTAGCGGGGCCCCCACCTGCTTGCTGCCATGTTGCTTGTGTCGGTCTTCCTTCTCTTTTTCCTTTTCTTTCTCTTTATCTGTCGTTTCATGTTTGATGTTTTGCTAGAATAGTCAAATGTAAACTTTAGTATTAAATCTGCATACCTAATTAATGACATTTTGGAGTCTAGATTGTCTGTGTCTAATGAAAACTTGTAGAATACACAAATCACTAAATAGTTTATGGGATCATTAATGTTCCGTATCTCTTTTCTTGATATGACAATTCCTTGTAGTTAAACAAATATATCATTATTGGGATCCAAACAAGGACAAATTGAAGTAATTTATTTCTGGTTCAAATTGAAGTAGTTTCCATAGCATGTTTTTAAATCGCTTACTGGTGGGTGCGCATCGCCGGCTGCGGCCTTGGCCTTCTGCTCGGCGTCTTGCAGGCGAGCGCTCAGCGCCAGCAGCCTCAGCTCCGTGCTCGATATGTCCTTGTCTAGGATTTGCGTCTGCAGGTACACGGTCTGTGCCATCTTATACCTACGCAAGATTGTGTTTAGTATTAACATAGCATGAGAGTGGCGAATGTAATTTTATGTTATTAACAAAAGAACGGCACCATCGCCATGTGACAAGTGTTTTTTTATGGGAAAGGCAGCAATCGAGCAAGCGGTTCACCTGATGGTAAGTGATTTCCGTCGCCCACGTACATCTGCAACAGCAGAGGTGCTACAGGTGCGTTGCCGGCCTTTAAGAGTATTTGGGAGATGGAAGGGAAGATGAGGACGGCCTCCGGTTACCTCACTCACCGAAAGAAACGCAGAAGCATAAGATGCCTCTACTTCACGCTGGTATTCTACGAGGCCGTGGTACCAATCGGGTCGAGACGGCCCATTCGAGCAACAGCAAAAGTCGCTGCTTGCCTCTACCACGTACAAGATGTTCATAAAAGATAACTAATAGGAAATATGGTTAAAATTTTATTCAGAATTCGAAGAATGGCTGTTCTAGAAACTTGTTACGTTTTGAAGTTGCTCAACAATTAACACGGGAGTGAGAGGTGCAAATGCCGATAGATTAAATGTTTGAGCCAAAGCCCGTGAATGATTACATGGTGTCATGTCTACTAGATATGTCTACTAGATTTTCTTGACCCTATTGTGTCTATACAGGTATTGCCTATGTCCTCCTGGTGTGCGTGCGTGTCTCACCAGTCGGCGATGCCGTCGGCGCGCGCTCGGGCGAGCGGCGCGGCGCGCTGCAGTAGAGTGCGCAGCCTGCGCCCGGTCTCGGCCACGGTGATGCGTTCCAGCACGTGGAACTGTTCGTCGTTGTACGTGAGAGAGCGCGTGGCCCGGTCGCGCACCAGGTGTTGCCAGGAGTCTCGCAACCTGAAGATAAATATCAATTACCCGTGAGAAGTTGCCTCATCCCGTATTCCATAAGCGGCTGACGGTTGCTCTACGGGTGCCGGTGAGAAATCAACGTAGATCTAACCTGGTTGTATTTGGACGCAACCTTCAGTCCCCATCGATACCGGTAATCGGGAAAGAAATTGATAATCCACAGCACTGTATCCGGAGAAGGGGAAGGGGAACGCCGCAGTTTCGCTGCTGTGATAAAGCTGCTTCTACCACCGTATCACATCCGAGGAGACGCGTGGTCCCAACACACAAGGCTTGCACGCCTTACGCTATTAAACACTGCTGATAGGCTCGTAAGTCAGAGAGGTGGAGGACGGAGGGATCTGATGACATATCCGTCTCACAAAAGAAGCGACAGCAAACAATTATTTTCAGGCCGTAAAAACGATAACAGAACCGGTTGTCGAAATATAAAGGGCGATGTGAAGTTAGACGAACCTGAAGGGGAAAGAGCCGGATGCATTGTTTCTGTAAAACATTACGGAGTTGCGTGCCGCATGAGTGTCGGCGCACGTTCTGCTAGCGCTAGTGCGGGGTGGGCACAGGTATGATACTAAAATAATACAGGTCCGAAATGAGAGCCACAAGGCACTCCTGGTGCTAATATTTTAGAGGCAGATTTAAACGCGAATTACGACGAATTAGCATGCTGTGTGCACAACATCGAATGTCTTAGAAAAGTTAACATACTCGTAGATGCGTCTTGCGTTGCTTCCACGAGTAATGCGGCGTTAGCGTACCCAGGAAGGCTGAAGTTCGTATCGGCGCTACGTTAAAAATGGAATCTATTGTTGTACTAGTGACTCAAACAGTTTTTTGGTAGTGACGAGGTTCTATAATTCTTTGCATTTGCATATCGTTCCATTTCATAGGGAAGATTTCAAATGCTAATGGATGATAAAAATTTTATGTGGGTAAGCTAAGACTTTAAAAAAATATCCTTCCATTTTTCATCATCATTTGATATGGTCGAAGTCCTTTTTGATGTCCACGATTGAAGTGGTAATGCTTTATTTGAGGAAAGAAAAAAAATAAATGGGCGGAAAGGGTCAATGCGCCGACCTGTCTACGAGCGTCTTCGCCTTGAGGTGCAGGCGCAGGTCACTGGGGCAGGGCTCGTGCGCCGCCGCCGCGTCCCACTCGGCGCGCAGTGCAGCCGGCGAGTGGCGCGCACACAGCGCCGCCGCCGACGTGCGCAGCCCCTCCGCCTCCGCGCACAGCGCCGCGCCGCCGACCGCCGGCCCCGCCTCGCCCGCACCTGCCCCCGCCCCTGTTCGCCCCGCCGCACCCGCCCGCACCGCCCGCCCAGCCGCGCACAGCTGAAGCGCGCGGGCGGCTTGCGCCAGCGCCTGCGCTCGCGCCGCCAGCGACTCCGTGCGCGCAGCCAACCGCGCCAGGCGAGCATCCAGCAGCGCACCCCAGCGCGACACGCAGCGCGCGCACAGCACGGCGGCCGCGCACAACGCCTCCACGCGCCGCTTCATCGCGTGCCCCACGCTGCACGCCGTCTACGGTGACAGGATACGATCAAGCGCTACAGCATCGCCACCACACCGTAGCAGCACATTCTCTACGGTAAATAAAGATCGAAACCCAGATCACCGGCGACCAGACCAGCGGCCGGTGTACCAGCGCACCCATGACTTTATTCTCCATCGAATATCAACATTTGCCACCTCAGTTATCGTCTGCTGGACGGATTGTGCTCTTTTGTCAACCTTGCTAACTTCTTAGGAAAGACGCTACAAATTTTACAATCTTGATCTATCAAGTTATAAAAGTTGTTATACATTTTGTATGAGACATGTACATGCATTCATTTGACTAATACTAAGAAAATTGTGTGACATTCATTTAACTAAGCATAACTAGTAGCATATTGAAATCCACTGCTACCACGTACACATTTACACAAGAGCGTCACTAAAACCCACCAAATTGTATGTGCGCTTTAATTGTCGCCTCGTCCGCGCGCACGCAATGAGACGTTCAAGACGTAACCATATCATCTGTAATTACAGTTTTATTAATCATCCTTTTTATTTTTGCTAATTTTGTTGAAGAAACTTTCTACAGCAAGACAGATCTAGAGAAACTAAGATAATCTAGTTCATATGAATTCTCTTTGATTTGAAATGAAGCAGATAAAATATTTAAGGTTCTCTCTTCTTAATTTGTTACAAAGCTCTACTCAATTCTGTACTCGTCCAGTTTCGAAAGGAAGTCAGGTCTATTCCACCACAAATTGTGGTGACTCTTGAGACACCATTTGTCGAATTTCGACTTGTGCCAACATGATTCCATGACTCACTATCGATGTTGTCACCATCACTGCGAATTTTGTCTGTCGGCTGTATTCTCCTCTCGACCAAGCGAGTGGCACAGTAGATGTATATATATGAATAGACTGTCCACGCAAAGAGACTCTCTTTGGGAATGTATAGTATCTGTGACACCTCATCGATCAGACCCACACCCACGATCGTCACGAGTCAGACTGATCACACCGACGTCAAATACCAGCGGCAATTTTTCTGTTCTTAAAACTAAGTTGTTATTTCCACATTATGCCTTTAAAAAAATTATCACATTTATTTTCTCTAAACTATTTCAAAAATCTTGTGCATTAATATTTTAAGCGTTCAATTCAAACCTAAATTTTGTATGACGAGACCTACAAGTTTCGGTAATGATTAAAAAAAAAGTTTGGTACCTTGGCCTGGCTGGCGTCGTTCTCCACCGAGACGATGTTGGGGAAGACCGGGAACTTGGGTATCTCGGGCTCTGGCGCCATGCTCACGTTGTTGTTGTTCTTATTGAACAACATGAAGGGCTCCTCCGCCGTCGTCTCCGGGTAGTTCACGCCTGGGACGGTGCAGTTCAGATAACGTCATGAAGTCGTGAATCCATTCGAGTGAGGAAGGACCGCGTTATCACAGATCAGCGTAAAGTAACAGAATGACACTGATGAGTTGAACAGCCCTGTTAGTTATAGGAACTAAGGAGACGATTGATGGCTGAATCTTAATTCTTCGAAGAGGACGGAATCCCTGTGTGACATCGGTGATCATTTACCGTCAACAGGATAGTGTGCTCGCTTAAATATATAAAACAACATAACTTACAATCGCAACTCAGTCGACTGAAATTGTTTCCAAATGTCTATGGACCGCAGAAGCCACTTATCGACAGGTGGACTGTTAACCCAGTCGTCACTCCAATGTTTCAAAATGATCCAAGAACCTTACAAATATAACTCGATACTAATTATTTTTAACTGCGGAAAGATCTGAAAATCCGAAGTTGTTAACTAACCGAGCGTGTTGCCGTCGATCTCCGTCAGCAGCAACTTGTCCTGGTACAGCAGTATCTGCGACTCGGGCACCACGCTCGTCTGCTCGCACATGTACGTCTGCAGGTGCTCCAGCTTCTCCTCGGGTTTGAGAAACACCTGCCAAGAGTGTGCACTTTTCGATTGGTCTATTTATGTCATTACTAATTCGAGAATACATTATTTTTCATTTTGCATCCCACCTTTGGACAAACGAGGCTCTGGCGCCATCTAGTAATGACGTCGACATCGACAGATGTTGGTATAACATTACCTTACCTTACCGCCCTGTCAATAGTGCACTGCAAGACATAGGCATCTCCTACAACCACCACGCTTGATATATATTTGACATTATCACCAATCTTGATATATATTTGACATAATCACCACTCTTGATATATATTTGACATAATCACCACTCTTGGCCAGCGAATTGACGATCGCGCTACCTTTGACCCTGTTGCCCGTTAGGGGGTTAGGGGATTCGATTCTCTATCTAAAGGTTTCATAACCTGGAGTTCATGAACGAGGACAAAATAAAAATAAAAGAAAAAATTTATATTTCAATAAACATATGACGATTTTTTTATGTACTTTTATTATTAAGGGGTCTGCGGCTATCATAGTAGAAACTCTTTTAGGGTTCCAACGTTGAAAATGTTGTGACCCCTAACGGTGACCAATAAGCTCTGATGAAAAGTGGGTTCGAAAGACTACAACGTCTGGACCTCTTGACAAGTATTGGAAAGCAGTATGTAAATTATAACACTAATTATGTAATCATTCATCATCATCATCATCATTTCAGCCTATCACAAGTCCACAGCTGAACATAGGCCTCCCCCAAAGATTGCCACGAAGCTCGGTCCTGAGCCACCTGCATCCATCGACTTCCTGCAACACTTCGCAGGTCGTCACTCCATCTTGTGGGAGATGGCCTAACCAGCGTTTTTGTTATCATTAAATCCCCCCTATATTCATAGTTTTAGTTGTTCATATGAAATACTTATATAAACTTGCATTGAGTCGACGTTTGAAAAAAACGAATTAAACACAACAGTGCTTTAAATCTTGAATGTAGGTCGACGGCAACAAGGCGTAACGAAACTCGACAGCGCGTACAGTAATTGTTGTTAATAATCCGAGATCCGTTCTTCAACGTAATCACTAAACAAATGCTATTCTATTTGCAGCATGTATAATTGGACACTATGGTCCTAAAACTGAAAATCTACTCTATAGTCTTTAAACGTTATGTTCTGGTTATCTTCGCCAGCCTATTGAACAAACTGAATGAAGAACTCTCCGAGAAAGCGTCGCCAGAAACGGGTCAAGATTTAGTGCTGTGCTCCCTTGGCAATACCTGCTCGCCATCACCACTCAGTGGGCCTTAGTTTTGTCAAATTCGGATACATATTCCGTCATCATTCGGCCGCCAGAACCTCGTTTGTTTGCTCGCCGGGTGCACCATGTGCAGGTGGGGTTGCCGTTGGAAAAAGAGATGATACATTCCACCTCGCACTTCTGTTTTGATTTCATATATTGTATTCAATAAATATAAAAACATAAGCATGCATATACTCACCCTATTACGAATGGGGGTAGACAGAAACTACGGATTACCATTTGGTAGAGTCAAGCAGCTGCCCGAACGGGTTAGCTCAACCGGGGTAATACCACGGACTAGCAAAATACCGGTGTGAAGTAGATACATCTTATGCGTGTGAGGGATTCGGTGAGTGAAGTAACAGAAGACCCACTCCCTCCTCATTTTCTCTTTGATGGCAACATGAGAGAAACTGCCACCTTAATGCTAGCGCCTCTGGAACTGAATACCCATCTTGAGTATACCAGAACTAAATAATCCATACATGTGATGGGCGATTATGGAAAATTTTGTCACTGGGATGGCATATGTTCAGCTGAGGACTGTTTAGACTGCTGAAGTTAATTGAAATGGTACTTCCTACTAGCTATGGGCAAAGGCTAGAAAATGTTCTTGATGTTCCCCTTAGATTACTCCGACAACTCCCATGGGAGATTGAGGTTATTGATTCTCATACACTGCTACCACCTTACCTATCTCTACAATATTATGTACAATATAGTAAGGAAGGAAACTTTTAAAGGCTGATGAAGCAGAGAATGAAGAAGGAAATAATACTCACCTTGATGCTTGCTGCTTTATTCACATGAAAAACATGAACTGGCTTAGTACTGGTGACAGTTTGGACCTCCGAGAAGAATCTCTCAAATGTCCAAATTCTATGAGGATCCACCTCGAGCAGGCCTGCCAGTAGTGGAGTAACAAGTTTTCTCAGACCTACGCTCAACTGGCAGTGGGAGGGAAGTTCTCTTGTCCAATCTATTGGCCCATTATCCGTTGTTTGTGTACCCTTAAAATGAATCATCAATTTTTTCATCTTATACTAGGAAGAAACCTAACCTAACCAAGCAAATGCCATAAGTAATAAGTGCCATAAGAAACTATTACATGAGTTTATAATAATTGCCAGTATCATGAAGTTTCACCAAGAGACAACAACAAATTACTTAAAATAGAGGCATTACTTTGTGTAATGTCTAGAAATCTACTTTCTGGTGTTTTAATTAATTAAATTTACTGTCGTTTTTTTAATTAATTTTTACAGTGAAGCCAAAGAAGCAAGCAGCTCAATCGTAATGTAATGTCATTACCAACACCCATGAACATCCACAAAACTAGAGATGTTGCAGGTGAATTGTGGGATTATAAGGAGAGGTAAAACTTGAATTAAAAAATGAGGAAAAGTTTTTCATTATTGTTTCATAAATAATGCTTTCATTATGTGTATAGCTTATTGAAAAAAATAAACAGTTTGAATGAAAGTAATATAATATAGGTCTTTAGTATATTTTATTATAGGCTTGAATTGTATAACCAGTTGTGATTAAAAAATTATGTGAACAATTGAAAATTATTATATTAGCCTCCTGTCATCAACAGTATTGGTTTAGAAGTATCTCACATATACCAAAATGTAAGTCTCAAACTTAAATAAAATAAGGGTTGTGGGAAAAACCTGCAGTGCTTTTATATATATATATATATATATATATAGATGTAAGCATAGTACACACAGCTTATAAATAAGTAGTACTTGAGTTTTAAAATTTTATTTCATTCAAAAGTCAAAACATTAACTGTTATTGTTTATAATCTTTAATAAGTTGTATTATCTATTTTCTCAATATCTGGAAAAAATATTATTTTCAAGCAACCCGGAATATATTTTAAAAATAATAATATTCATTTTGAAATTACTTTTGCTTACTGATATTGATACTGATAATATGCCTTCGGTGTAAATTTATTTATATGTATTTATTAAACTTCAAAAATACATATAAAATATTGCAAAACCTGAAACAGAATAATTAAAGATATTTATGTTATACAATACTTACAGAAATTACACCCGAGGCTTTTTTAGTAGTTATAAAAAACATTGTTTCTTTGTTTTTCCTGCCTCCATAAGGTCTAAATGGTAACTGACCAGTAGCCACATGGTACAATGTTACACCAATAGACCATAGATCTACAGTAGCTCCAAAACTCTTCCCTACCGGCTTTCTTAGAACAGCACGCTCATACATATCTGGATGGAGGTATTCCTCTGTACCATACAAAGATATAAATTGTTCTTCCTCTTGAAGTTCTCTCGCTGCACCAAAGTCGGTTAGCTTGTATGTCGTTGTTCCATCTTCATTTATAAACTTCATAATATTACCTGGCTTTAGGTCTCTATGCACTAAATTATTATCCCGCAAATGTTTCATACCAGCTGTTAAATGTTCTAGAACTAAAAGGAACTCATTTTCTTGGAGTCCATAAGTGTTTTCAGGATCATCTAGGATATTAAACAAACTGCCACCAGTACATAGTTCCATCACTATCACTTTCCCGCGACCTTCTTGCTCTTCCTCAATGGCAAGGAGTTTTACAATGTTTTCGTGCTTCACTTTTTTCAAAACCTCAAACTCGCGCATTTGCACATCATGAGGTCTCATATGGCTCACTTGGTTGAAGGTTTTTACTGCAACTGGTTCCCCATTATTTTTATTTACACCCTGGAACACTGCACCAGTCGCTCCTTTACCGAGGACACTAGTCGTACACCACACATAATTTTCCGAACCACGAAGGAATGACATTTTGGTAGAAATTTGTTTTCACTGAATTTGTTAACGAAAAAAAAAATTTAGTGTTCATGAATTATTAAAAGTACAGAAAACGTACAATTCGTACACTGTCTTACAAACGTCTTAATAAAACTGCTGTTCTAAGATCTTAACATACTTGGATCATTATGTACCTACTGTATTTAATTGGAAGTACATTCACTTTCATGAACAAATACTAGCGTAAAAGAGATATGTAATATATAATAATAAATACTGTAATAATTATAAAATAGGCAGACTGTTTAAAAAAAATAAAACTCTTTATTATTTAACTATAGATACTATGCATATTCATATTTTTTAAACAGTTTAAATTGGATTATAGGACAATTTGCTGAAATGTCTTTGTCAAATTAGGCACTGACAACTGACAAATGACGTAACAACAATTTGCAAAAGACTGAGGAAATACCATGGAGCTAGTAAGTACTTGAGAATCAATAAAAAACACAGAGAAGGACCGTAAGCTGGGTATCTGATCTTATTAAACTGACTAGGCCTTCAAAGACAAACCGGACAGTACTTATGTCCGTATGTAGTTAATACTGCTTTCTGCAAACAATAGAATTTAAAATCACTAATATAAACGATCAAATAGATCGGCACCCAATGAAACTCATGAAACTGCCCATGAATTTAGACGCTGAAGTTTAGTGAAAAGCCAGTGGCACCACAAATCAACCTCAATATAAGATCAACAAGAAAGAATTACATGCTGCCCAAGACCAATTCATGCTGCAAACATCACTTCATCTGTGGGATATGCACTTTCAGATTTAATATCATACGATTATCTTCTTTTACACTATACTTACTACAAGATTAGAAATCATGAAACTAATTGACATCGCATCAAACGTAACCAAAGAACCTAAAGAACCTGAAAATAAAAAGAAGATACAAGCAACTTTTTCTCAAAGAATACCGGTGTGAAGTAGAGGCATCTTTTGCTTATTCGTTTCGGTCGGTGATTGAGTGTGCCTACGCCACTTTTCTTCCCCATCCCCCTACATAGCCCTCCTTTCATCTCCCAAATAGCCTTAATTGCCACTAACGCTCCTGCAGCACGCCTAGTTTTGCAGATGTACATGGGCGACGGTAATCATTTACCATTAGGTGAACCGCATGCTCGCCTTATTTTTGCTGTAATAAAATAAATTCATTATTGGATCTAAATTCTGGAGCGTCACTATTTTAATTGTAGCTTCTATTTTATAATAAAGTATATTTAAATGAGTTTCGTTTTTTTTGGGTCCTTCGGCTACAGTTAACGTAATTAGCGCACATACTACTAACAGCCTTGTGGTCTGTGGAAAACAACAATGATGAATAATTGTCAAGTACCATTTCCTTTTTTACACTGTGGTATCTCAACTTGTCATTCACGCTTGAAGTTAACAAATGACAATTGAGAAGTATTACTAATTTACTACTTTGTTTAGTAGTTATTTCTATCTTTATTACGTTGAAAAATATCTTCCGTTTACATGTTTTGTTAATTTTTTTTATATGTACCCTAATTTCTGTATAGTACAGCGAAATGTAAGTTTATTTTTACATTATTACACATTTTTGCTACGAATGTTTATTATTTTGTATTAGTTGAATGTTTTATCATACAAAATTATTGTGGTAGTGTTGTACCTTATTGTTTTTGTACCAAGAAAAAGGATTAAAAAAAATATAGATAAAATGAATCTTCATTTATTACTAAATTAAAAAATGCATTTGAAGTACTACATATCCCATGCCTGGCAGAATGATCCTAGAAAACAGTGACAATTGTGCCAGAAAAATCTTGCAATGTTTAACTTTCATCTAAAAGATTTCAAAAGTATATAAAGTTTTAGACCATAGTTGTTTTATTTCCATAATCAGATAATAACAAAATTTTAGCAAATAAAGATTCTGACATAGATAAGAGTGTAATGTTATTTTGCTGAGATTTATTAAGTTTATTATTAAGAGTTATTAATTCAAATCTTTTTCTTGGCACAAAAAGTGTGGTTAAGACTTTATAAAAACCAAGTAACCTAAAAACTATACATATCCGTGTGGGTGAGCTATAGAGGGGAATTTTCCGTCACTCTCTCTTTTCTCTATGAAGGTGTAAGGCAGTAAAATTTAGGCTCAAAAAAGTGAGATTATGGTTTTCCAAAAAAATCACTTCACACATCATCTACTTTCCTACTCTCTTACAATTTTTTTACCCATACAATTATCAAAAACCATTAAGTGAACTAATTGAGTTTAAATGGCAAAAAAAGAAGTTTAATTATTATTTTTATATCTTTATTTCCTTCTGTGTAATAAAGTACTTTAAATGAATTTTTAATAATTTATCTTGAATAAGCATTGAATATAACATAGTGAAAGAATTGTGTGTCCTTTTCTAGGTCATCAAAATATGGAATGAGCAAGCACAGAGAACACTCTAGAAGTCAGTCTCCTGTACATAGAAGAGAACATAGCATCAGGAGTCGTGATAAATATTCCAAATCCAAGTCTCCTGTGAAATCCAGCCAAAGGTCTTCTAGTAAAGATAAAAAGAAAAAAGATTCAACGAAACACAAAAAAAGTAAAAAGAAAAAGAAAAAGCACAGCAGTTCTTCAAGTAGTAGTAGCAGCAGTGACAGTGATGAAGAGGAACTGAAGCTGTTGCAAAGGTTGGAAGCTGAGAGATTGAGGTTGAAAGACGAGAAACAGAAACGAAAGGAGCTTATGAAAGCTAACGAGACACCGGAGGAGAAACGGTAAGTCTTTATTATAGATTTATCTTGTTGATATGAAGGTAATGTACAGGTATAAATTTTTATGATCAAATCCTTAAATTTAAACAAAAAATTGTTATGATTTAATTCTTAATGCAAAAGTAATGTTGAATATCAACAAAAAGTATTGCAGACATGTGTTGGACCAGTCTGCTTTTATTCAAAAATCTAAGTAAAGAACTTATAAATAAAAAGTTATCCAAATTCAAGCACTGTCAGGTTTTTAAAAAATCACCAATATACTACCTGTTTCTCCAAATGTTGACAAATTCATGACCATATAATTTTATGACATTTATAGAGCTCGGCGCTTACGGGAGAAGCAAGAAAAGGAGCGCAAGCGTCGCGAGCGTATGGGTTGGGACACTGAGTACCAATGCTATACAAATCAGGATAATCCATTTGGAGACTCTGCACTCACTCACAGCTTTGTGTGGTCAAAGAAACTTGCAAAAGAGGGTGTCAAAAATGTCTCAAGAGATGAATTGGAAGCATTGAATAGGCAAAAACAGTTAGAAAATAAAATTGAATTGGAAAAGGTGAGCAGCAGTTATTTAAATTCATACAGTATAATGATGGGGTTATAAATTGTATTTGTTTTTGCACGTGAAGAGGATTGTTAATTCGTTTTAGGTGAAGCAACGCAGGCTGGAGCGCGAGGCCGAGCGAGCGGAGCGTGAAGCGGAGGCAGCCGCCTCGGCCCGCGCCAGGGAAGCCGCACAGTTCAGCAGCTGGGCGCGTCACGAGGACGCCTTCCATCTGCACCAGGCACGCCTGCGCTCGCAGATCCGCATCCGCGACGGTCGCGGTGAGCTCCGACGCACACTACTTACCAACTGCACTGCAAGAAAAACCTACACCTAATGTTTCACATACACTTTATAGGAATTATAATTTTATTATTTATTAATTAGAAACTACTTTACTTACAGCTAAACCAATCGACCTGTTGGCGTGGTACGTGAGCTCCGAGGAATGCGTGGATGCGCTGGAAATGCATGAGCCCTACACGTACCTGAACGGGCTGCAGATGCAGGACCTTGAGGACTTACTTGAGGATATAAAGGTGAAATACCTAGGCAGTTCAGTGATTTTTCTAAATGTCACCAGTGATTATTGTTCTCTTTCTTCCACACATTTCTTGCTTCAGTTACTAAAGAACTTTCTTTATAGTACTAAGGGGTCATCTTTCGCCTATCTTGCGTCTTATGATGAAATATACATAAATAACAAGAGAATGAAGAAATGAATTGGAATAGTTACATTAGCAAATGTTTTGTCTTGGCCGTGTATAAATCAAGATATTTAGAGATTCTGAGAATATCTGCTGGTCGTAACCAATATGAATGAATGAAATCTTTATTCTTTAACATAAGAAAGATATTTTCGTTTGTCAAACGTTATATCTTTTTTTTACAATCTACCGCCGTTTCGTAATGAGTTTCCTTTGATGGAATATAAGATAGAAGGTATGGTCTCATAGGCAACTAAAAGCATGTTACAAAAATATAGTGATCTACTAAATTGAAGCAAAAGTGCTCTGCAACCTCGAGCAGACCATCCTCCACAAGCAGCACCTGTTCATAAGTATGACGCGTGTAGCTGCCACCGCCCGTATTGACTATATTGAAGGGAAGTGGACGAGGCGCCACACGACGCCGCCACAAGTAAAGGCTTCTAAGCGAGCATGATGTTTGTGTATATATCAATACGTATTTATTACATTATATTTTCACTTCTGTGTAACTTGCGTACACCCTTAACCCTTGCTCACTGGTCATTATCTCCTCTGCAGAATGGTTGCCTGGTAGAGATCGCTTCTAAGCGATAAGGCCGCCAATTGTACCTTTGTGTATTTTATGTTTCTTTTTATTGTTTAATTTTTTTTCCTATTTTTGCTATTGGTGTACAATAAAGTGTATTTCATTCATTCATTCATGATATACTCAAGTCTAAAATACATGTCTATGTGTATGTAATCTACGACAATAATAGCAAACACGATCACATGCCCAAAGAACACACCTACAATTTTCTACGCGATCATTTACAACGATGTGAATGTAGTAAGCTTTGAGCACCATAACCTTTTCTCTGTAAGATTCAATGTAATTTCTGTAATTTTATTATATATGCGTGTGCGCGACCCACGGAAGAATTCTTAACTTAGCTCAATAGTGGAATAGTGATTCACATTTACATACAAACATAACATTTTCGTATGTATACAGAGACATAAATGTTAAAATATTGTTTATTTTTTAACATAGTTCCCTAAGCGAATTGTGATACCGCATATTTGTTGATTTGGTCATAAGATTTGGATTTTGACAGAAGTATATTTGACGTCAGGTCTACAAAGAGCTGGAGAGCTCGGCCAACCAGCCGTACTGGCAGGACGTGCAGACCATCGTGCTGGACGAGCTCAGCAAGCTGCGGCGGCTGGCCGCGCCCGACGCGCGCCGCGACGGCGTACACCGCGCTGTGGCCGACGACGTCACGCAGGTCTCTCTCCCTTTCTCATTATTTTATGGTCTAATGCAAGAAGATGCTGTTGCCCATCTCAATAAGTATTTCCCTCTGTCTACTTTTACGAAACCCACGGAACGAGACGGGATGCCAGATTCTCTTATACTGCCAACACATGATAATAACGGTCAGATTTTAGACTTTTTGACCCTTAGTCGCCTTTTACGAAACCCACGGAACGAGACGGGATGCCAGATTCTCTTATACTGCCAACACATGATAATAACGGTCAGATTTTAGACTTTTTGACCCTTAGTCGCCTATTACGAAACCCACGAAACGAGACGGGATGCCAGATTCTGTTATACTGCCAACACAAGATAATAACGGTCAGATTTTAGACTTTTTGACCCTTAGTCGCCTTTTACGAAACCCACGGAACGAGACGGGATGCCAGATTCTCTTATACTGCCAACACATGATAATAACGGTCAGATTTTAGACTTTTTGACCCTTAGTCGCCTATTACGAAACCCACGGAACGAGACGGGATGCCACATTCTCTTATACTGCCAACACATGATAATAACGGTCAGATTTTAGACTTTTTGACCCTTAGTCGCCTATTACGAAACCCACGGAACGAGACGGGATGCCAGATTCTCTTATACTGCCAACAAAAGATATTAACGGTCAGATTTTAGACTTTTTGACCCTTAGTCGCCTTTAAGACACCCAAGGTCAGACAGGGTTGGCGCTATTCTTTACTTCTCACGAATATAACACACGAGAATAATTATTTAATTCCGTGTGGCTGTCGAATTTGTTCACAGTAACAAAATTCACTATAACAATAAAAATAAATTCACAAGTAAATTCTGTTCTTATTTTAAAATATACAATAAAGCTTATGGTAGTATATTGAACAATCACACACGTCTATGGTATGCAAATTTAAATGTTTAAAAAACAATTTTGAACGTGGTAGAGTCAAGCGGCGGCTTTTGTTGCTGCTCGAATGGGCCGGCTCGACCGGATTGGTACCACGGCCTCGCTGAATACCGGCGTGAAGTAGAGGCATCTTGTGCTTCTGCGTTTCGTTCGGTGTGTGAGGTAACCGGAGGCCCACACCCCCTTCCCATCCCCCTCCTCATCATCCCTCCCATCTCCCTAATATCCTTTAAGGGCGGCAACCCATGCGCAGCACCTCCAGTAAATATAAAAAGCTGTGCATTGTCACAGATCTTCAAAGGCAAGACCGGCGCGCAGCTAGAGGCGTTACAAACACAGATCGAGCAGAAGATCAGCGGCCGGCACGACGGAGTAGACGTCGGATACTGGGAGAGTTTGCTCAGCCAGCTCAAAGGTTTGCTACAACAAGTATTTGTTTGATATTGATCTTATATTCGTGTCCAAATACTACATAATGTCATAGAGTTTAGTCGAAAAAGACGTTTGTGTGTACTTGTGTACGCACGTAAGAAGTTATACTTCTTTAGCGGAAATAAACAAATAAAAAGAATACATACCGACAGTTAACCTCAAATCTTGAAACCCACTTAAAAAAGTTTATTACATTAAAAACCATTTTCATCACGAATACTCACAATAAATTATCATTCACCACCATATATAATTTAAAATCACACACAAATACACATGTATTTTTATGTATGAATATATAGTGATTTTCTCCCAAACGCGCCAAAAGAAGTATTACTTCTAAAATTGTTTTACTATATCTGTATTATATTACCATATTCTGTGTGCACGGCGCTTTCTAACGCCACCTGGTGGATAAATTATTTTGAGGAAAGTTGAAATTTAAGATCAATCACAACTAATTTTCAATTAATACGCTATTTCACTGTATTAATAAATTATCTAGTCTAATTGTAAAGGCTCTAACGTATTGATTTTGTGCAGCCGGACCAACCTTATTTTCGGTATTTCTGCCTCGAATTTACTTTAACATGTCTACATACAACTCGAGGGATAAACAATGGAGGTGGTGAGTTCGACCCTGTTTTTATGGAATTACAGCCGGTAACGTGAACATGTGAAAATATTAAGTCGTCCTCCTTTTATTGTGCGTAAAATAAAACAGTTATTAGTTGCTGCTAAATCGGTAGAGTCCACTTGCTTTCGCAATCACGGATCAAGCCACAAATCAAATTATAATTTGTGGCTTTGGAAGAAATTAAGTAGGATATTTAAATGGTTCTTGCCATTTATAATTATACTTTGTACTTGTTTAAAAAATGTTTACAATCAATCAAAATAGCGATAAACAAGGCGTATTCGATGTATTATTTAGCGCACATGGCGCGCGCTCGGCTGCGCGACCGCCACCAGCACAACCTGCGCCGCAAGCTGCAGCTGCTGAAGCGCGAGCAGGGCGTGCAGCCCGCGCCCGCGGCCGCGGACGGACGACCGGACCGCATGTAAGTATTTGTCTAGTCGTCGATTGATCGTTCACCGTCCCATGATTATTTGCTAGATTATCGTTTGTGCCACTCTCGCTTACTTCAAAGTCAATAAAAAATACACAACGTCTCAATGTCCGGGCGAGCGATACGAATACTCATTGACCGTATAATGACGACGTATCGAACAGGTGTCAGTCGCCGGAAGCCGAGAGCGCGGTCAAGGAGGAGGAGAAGGAAGAGGCGGAGCAGTCGCAGGCGGAGGCAGACGCGGAGGCGGAGGCGGAGTGGGAAGCGGAGGAGGGGCGCGCGGCGTGCGCGGCGCTGTACGCGAGCGGCGGGTACTCGCCGCGGCCGCTGTCGCCGGGCGCGCTGGAGGCCGGCACGCTGCTGACGGCGCCTGAGCTGGACGCGCAGCGGCTGGCCTACCTGCGCGCCGCGCTGCACCACGCACGGAGGCCGCCTGACGCCGAAGCAGTGAGTCTTACCTACATTGATAAACAAATATTAACTTTACAATGCTTGCTCTTAGCGGGATTCGAATGCCATCGAAGGCGGGACTCCCTACCGTCCAAGCATCGGAAACTTCCCAAGTATCCTGTTTTTTAAGGTTCCGTTCGGAGACCGACTGAATGACTGGTAATTATTTATTCTTGGACATAAAATAAAATATTTGATTAGTTTGACTATTATTATTTTTTAATAATATTCCTGTGTCGGGTCTGTCTGTCTTGGAAAAAGCGCATTTCGTCTTCATTATAAATATTTAACACGACACAGGCGAGCGGTTCCGGGGCTGCGAGCGATGCTTTGGAGCGAGTAGCGCAGCGCGCGATGGGCGCCGCGGGCGACGCCGCGCAGTTCAGTGTCGAGCACGCGCTGCCCGAGCAGCCCTGCCTGTGGGCCGACAAGTACCGGCCCAGGAAGCCGCGCTACTTCAACAGGTGAGCTGGAGCTGCATTAGAGCGTACCTCAGGGCAGTATCCTCGGGCCAACGCCTTTGACTCTATACCTCAAAGGTACGCTTCCAATCAGCGCGTATACTGCGAAAATTAAGGTATTACTAAAGGAGGCTTTATTAAAGGATGATTAAAAACAACATCCAATATTGCCCTATCATCGGAATTCTACCTTAATGCTACGCATAATTCTGTTACTGCGTGTATTATTAAGTCATTTAATTACGATTACTATTCGAAATCAGTTTAATAACACTACACTGGATACAGACAATGAAAAAGGAGATGCATAACCGACGGTGATACAGGACAAGATGAAGATGCACCGAACAGTGTCATTATTTATATGTAAATCAATGTTGCAAAATGTCTTTCATTTTTAATTAGCCAAAATAGATTTACCTTATTTATGGAAAACGTTTTTGCAGTTTTAGAATAGATATACACAGGGTAACGCAGGATCAACCTTCAGTTCAGTGGCCCTTGTTGATGTTTGTTTTATTACATATGATTGCAATTATTGGCAGAGTGCACACGGGCTTCGAGTGGAACAAGTATAACCAGACGCACTACGACATGGACAACCCGCCGCCCAAGATCGTGCAGGGCTACAAGTTCAACATCTTCTACCCGGACCTCATCGACAAGAACTCCACGCCCGAGTTCTCTCTCGTGCGTGTTCCGCCACTTTATTTTATATTTGTAATAGATAGGAAGGTTTTGTAATCTCTACAGTCCGCCCGTACTTCGTATAGAGGTCAGGGCGCTCGCTTCAATTTCATACTATGCGAGTGATTTGCTTTCGATCTAAGTTAAGGGCGCCACTAAAATTGTTAATAGCAATTTACCCCGTGCTCGGCGGTGAAGCAATCATCGGAAGGTAACCTGCGATCTGAGAGATAATAAGATATATTATTTCGATGACGTGTGAAGTCTGTAAACCCGCACTGGAGCAGCATGGCGGACCGTTCCTCTCTCAGATATTGGGAGGTCTTTGTTCAGCAGTGGGGCATTCTCAGACTGCTACTTTTCTCTTAATATGTCTGTCAACCTAAACCCCTCGTAAACTGTAGGGGGAAAAAGTAAGGTTAGTCCACACCTGAACATGGCCTCTCAGCTAAACTGACATACATTTCTTGGAAAGCTTGTCTACACTCACCTCCCTCGTACAGTCATTTCCTTTTCCCCTAATCTCCTTACGTGGAGATTGGATTACGTGGACTAAAAGGTGTTCCGCATATAGGTTTATTTGTTATCGTGTCCTTCTGTCTAATCTGTATCCGTCACGTCTCTGACATGGAACTATAACTGATCGATGTATTTCTTGTGAAAGAATTAATATCACCTCCGTTACATTCCGGATCTCCTCGAACTTAAGCAGAGATCAACGCTGTGAGCCTGAGTCCTAGGTTAATGTTCACGATGAAAATAGGCACGGCATCGTATTTAACCATCGGGAAGCGACCAACGTTCTAGCCCCGTGTGGTGGGTACGAGCAAATGTTCCAAGAAATGTATGCTGGGTTTTGCTGGCGCCTTTTTTTTGGATAATCTGTATGTTCAGCACTGGACTTGTAGTAGTAACGTTCAAGATATTACGTAAGTGGGTTCAGGTGTAGGGTTACATTTTTTCTTACTTTTGCTAACATAAGTCGTTGGGGGATATTAAAAGTATAAAATGCTTTTTTTGTAAATAACGATCATTATTTAAATCAATAATGCTTGCTTTCATTGCAAATGATGGAGGCTCGGATACGGCGTCTGTGCGCAATATGTGATTTACGATTTTTTTAATTTAAACCTAAATCCTATTCCGATCCTCATATAAGCGTTGCATCGGATACAGGAAGGTGAGGACGGACGAGAGCCTCTGTGTTCGCGCGTGCACTTACGGCACTACGATATCTTCTGCGCAATTGAGAATAGCCGATAGAGTTCGGAAGATGTTGCCGCGGTCGAATTCGCCCAGGAGGACAACATCACGAGTCGTAATCTTAAAAACAGTTTGGTTCTTTGTATTTTAATTCGATTATTTAAGTTTAATGTTTTGAAAAGGGAATGTGATTTTATCGTGATAACACTTGAACATCCACACAACAACCCCCCCGAGCTAGTGTCCGGCACACGTGTGAGTGGGGCAGTTGGTGTGACGCGTGCGTGTGTGCGTGCAGAAGCCGTGCCCGGAGAACCCGGAGTTCGCGGTGCTGCGGTTCCACGCGGGCCCGCCCTACGAGGACATCGCCTTCAAGATCGTGAGCCGCGAGTGGGAGTACTCGTACAAGCGCGGCTTCCGCTGTCACTTCCACAACAACATCTTCCAGCTCTGGTTCCACTTCAAGCGCTACCGCTACCGCCGCTAGCCACCTCTCCTGGGAACCTACCACCTACTCTTCCGTAAGCGTTCACTAGGTAGCATTGCTTCTCTGCGTGGGAGCCGTCGGGGTAGACAACACTGTTGTGTGCCGGCTTGGAGGGGTATAGAGAGCCAGTATGATAACAGCGCAGCCTGTTCGTGTTAGTCTTCAGGTGTGACAATGTATCTGTAACTTTGGAGTTGTTAGCACATGTCCATGGGCTACAGTAGCCACTTACCATAGTGGTCTGTGCGCCCGTGACTTCATTAACCTATAAAGTCCCACTGAACTTGGAGGAGTCTACCACGCTGCTCTAGGGTGTTTGGTTTCCACCCAATGTTACCCTTCACCTTTTGACCACGAAGTTAAAATTGCAAAACTTTTACTGACATTTATGTCGACTTTTAAGATACATGAAGTGAGATTATAGGCCTTTTCAATATGCTGCCATAAGTTGTATGCCTGACATTATGCCAGTAATCTCAATGTTCTTGATGTTGCCAAAGCAGTGAAAAATACTCTTTGGTGGCACCATAACTGCGGTGGCACCTACCTCGACTAATAATGCCTACCTACCATCTACTAACTCAGGTTATCATTTCTAAGAATAAACTTCTTTGAAACAGATTTCCAAGCATTTTTATTTTGTCTCCTAACACTCGTAAAGCAAATCATAATTTTAATACAATTTAGATCACGGCGGTGTATGCACCAACGGTACCTAGGTGCAGCTACAGCCAGGGGCCCGCACTATCCTTTCTCTTTGTTTGTCTGCAACAACATAAAATGTTGATAGGTGCTTGATGTGTTGATGTCTTTTTGGCAGTTGATTGAAGTTAGCTGATACCTGCCACAGTATTACCATACGTCAGAGGAGTCACGGACAAGATTGGCTTTATTTTAAAGCAAACTTCAATTAAAACTTACACCAAGCCTCCAAGAAATGTTAGTCAGTTTTTACCACCTGTTACGTGTCCTATCCGTCTATAAAATTCAAGATTGTACAATCTTGATTCTCAATGTGGTCTCTTTTATTAAAGTAAAAGAACTTTAGTAAACAAAAAGATCTATTAAAATCCGCATCAAGGAACAAATAGCTGATGTAAAACATAGGCGCTCTGGGCAGTCTGCAGTTTGTGATAATAATCTAGATCCTATTTAAATAGAGAAAATGGCTGCGTGCTTCCATGTGGTGCTTGGGATCCAGTTATAAATAAAACTAAATTCAAGACCAGATATACCACTGCGTGATATCAAGACACCATTAACTCAGTCTGCGTAGACCAAAAATTAATAATTATTAAGGTGACAGTAGCTGGGTTAACTTCATAGTCAGGACGGACGTCATAGTACGTCATAGACGACTTCATAGTCAGTTCATCAGGACGTCAAACACCTTAGTCTCCCCGTGACCATGGGTGATGTAAAGCCCCCAAAATGTTGAGTTCTAAAAAATTCGAATAAATCCATAAGTAATTGTTTCATTTCAAATGAAGTAATTCACATATTGTAAATATAATTTTTAGTCCCCAAGACTTAACAATTGGATATGGAAACTTTGTAACACTCTATATGTGTTGTATATGCCTGGTTAAAAATGCATTATTAATATATATTTTTTGGCTATGATCATACTATTTAATTTAAAAAATATTTGTCACTTAAATAATTACTAAGTTTATAAATGATTTTTACCTACAGATAAAATTATAAATCAGAAACCATAAACAGCTAAATATTCATTTATTTATGAGACAATACAACTATTACTCTTTTTTAGGAGCCTCAGTAGAGGTAGTAACCTCTTCTGCAACAGGGTTTGCTCTAAAATTGGGAAATTGTTCCCAAGGCGCACTTAGCTCGAAACGCCTGAATTCTTGCGCCAGTTCTAGTGGTTCCACCACAACACGCTTCTGCTCATCATCATAACGGACTTCCACATAGCCACTGAGAGGGAAATCTTTTCTAAATGGATGACCTTCAAACCCATAATCAGTCAAAATTCTCCTCAAGTCTGGGTGGTTTGCAAAGAAGACTCCGTACATGTCCCATATTTCTCTTTCATACCAGTTGGCAGCTTTGAAAATTTCACATGCTGAGTCTACTGGTGTCAGTTCATCTGTGTATGTTTTGACGCGGATTCTAGCATTATAGCGAAGGGATAACAAATTGTAAATTATCTCGAATCTATTGGGTCGAGATGGAACATCCATTCCTGCAATGTCTATGAGGCTTGCGAACTGAGCATTATGATGGTCCTTCAGAAATTGTAAAATTGGAACAATACCGTCGGGAGGAATAAGCACTTCCAATTCATTGCCAGCTGTCAATTGTACTTTTTGAACATACTTAGGCAAGCATTCTGCGATGTACTTGCCAAAATCTATCAGTTGAGCTTTTTGTAAAGGATCAAATTTAGCTACTGTCGGTCGAGTTTCAACTTGAGGTGCGCCTTGATCGGTTTTCGTAGCCACTCGCTGCACGGTTGGCACCTTAGAGTTGTTTAGTATTGCGCAGCCAAAGTGACGGTTTGCACCTATGGCGCGTTTTAAAAAGAAAGACATTGCTTCTATATGTTTATCCTTACGTAACCTAGTTTTTAATCAGGCGAACCGAAAAATATGTACTGCACTACTCGACTCGATGTATACGAGTGTCAAATTGACAGCAGTGCAGACAATGAACGAAGAAAATATAAACACGTCAATTGTCTATTAAGAGCAGCCAAAAATTAAGAAAGAAGGGAATTCGTCAATTCTCTATCAAGAGAAGCAAAAATTAAAAAAGAAGAAGAAATCGCCAATTATTTAAAGTTAGTCTTGTGTCACAGAATAGTTAATAGTGCTACTTGTGTAGGAATTCTACCAATTTCGATAATCAGAATGGTTTACCTCCTCTAAATTATATTTACTTGTTTACATTTTAATGATTTGTTGGACTGACAGTACATAACGAAATGTACGATCTGTCATATAGAGTCTGTAATTAAAGTTTTTAATCTACGGGCTTATGTGAAAAACAATTTATCAATTGGCTTCTTGGTTAATTGAAGTTGGGCTTACGTAGTCGGATTTGTCCCAGATATACTTTCAGTATATACAAATGTACACTGTGGTACGTACTCGTCAACAAATTCCAGCGATAGTGTTCCCAACAACAACGGGTATTGTTATATGCATGGAAATTATAGCTATTTTTACTATAGCACTGTAAAGTATTTTCTGGTCACTGTTATATCACGGATGATTGATCACAATCAGTAATATTGAAATAAAACAGAACAAAAATTTTAACGAAAAATATTATTTGCAATGGATATTAGTCAAACAACAATACAGTGAGTCATGACGACGACCAGTAGACGTCAACCGAAATAATTTATTACACTCGTAGTTACTTTTATAGCGAAGCGTAATAAAATAACTTCACGTAAATCAACTCTTAACAGTATTATGGATAAAAAATGAAATTGTATTTTAACGTAATTTCACTCAAGCAGATTCTCTGTTATTGTACGTGGCAGTGGCATTGTTTCTATGTTATCTCTCTCGACAGCGTAGTTTTGCTACACAATGGAATTTCCCGATTTGTATTTGGCCCGCCTGAATCGAAATCACGTTCGCGCGACATGGACCAGGCGTTTTCAATACATGTAACTGGTGTGACACGTGATTAAAAAAATCACTTGTTGAGTTCAGAACAAGATGTGTAAAATACTACATGTCTATATTGATGTGACATAGACATGGACACTATATAGCTCTTTCCTTTGTATGGACGTTATACATGATCTTTGGCTGGTCCATTTGTATCTTATCATCTGTTGGGCGATAGTCATACGACGACGATATTTTATCGTGATTTCATGCAAAAAAACTAATAATTAAAATTTTAATAAATTTGATTATAAGGTCTTGAACCTCATGCCATATTAAATTTTAAAAAAATAATGCAAAAATAATAATATCTGCGTTGCAGAATGGTTACATTTCTTACATTTTTTGTATCTATCGAATTAATTTATTATTTCAAATGCTTTATGAACGCTCCTAAAGTAGATAATCAATATCTCAGAGATGGTGCTGAATGGATACTGATGTAATATAATTATTATAACTTAATGCGAACTTTTGAATCTCATGTATTTCAATATGACTTTAAAGTTTAGTGTGAATATTGTTTACAACAGAAAAAGAGTTCTAAAGCTTTTTAACCTTTTGAGGATAATGTTCTCTTAACCAATTTCGACCACAGATGGAACTACCGAATATTTTGGCAATTATCATCTACGCGTGAGATAATATAGTGCCGTAATAGTCTGCGCAAAACACAGAGGTACTCACTCGTCTTTATTTTCGTACAATCACTTACACGATTACATCGTGTATGTGATTGTACGAAAATATCGAAAAAAGGGTCAGATACTGTGTCAGAAACACGGGATGCAATACATTTTTTTTTTGCTCTTAGGTATATTCAAATGATTTAATTAAAATTTAAAATGTAATCATCGTAATTTCACATAGTAAATTGGATTATGAAGAATAGTATTATATCGTAATTTATAAGATATCAAAATTAGTAGCTCCAGCATGCGCTTCTGATTTCTAAATTATGATTTGGAAATTTTTTCAGCAGCATCATGGACGAAACCACTGATATTTCAACAAATCAAATATGTGCATTCTGAATAATATTTTATAACACGCAAACAAAACGTACATAAACTCAATTTCTAAATATTTTTCAGGTAAAGCAGAAGACTTAAACTCTAATAAACTAGTTAGAAGTACGCTCAATTTCAATAAAAAATATCAGATTTGAGTCTGCTGCGACGAACAGCATTGTCTGTGTGGATAACCACTCTGTTTTCACATTTGAGAGATAAAATACCACAAATAACTTGCATTAACTGCAATTACCATCTTACAGATCCTGAGCCTTTAAAGGCCTCTTTAACGCTGCCAAGGTCAGTAGGAGTTCTACTAATATAATACAATAAAAATTATAATGTATAATATAGATGAATTTATTTTTGAGCCCGTTCGATGGGCCAGATGACTCTCAATAAAAGTAAAAGCAAATGTGTTTCACTCTTTAACTTTTAAAAAACTTTAATAAATTATTTCAATCAGAAAGCCTACCTAAATCACTTCTTACAAGTAATGTAATTATGTTACATTAGATACATACATACATACATATTTAGATACATAAAAAAAATATATACAAAAATACCATATACATATAGAATAATGAATTTTAATACAGAATACAAACAAATATACATGTCAGGACAAACAACTAAAGCGGTACAATGACAAACAGCAGCACTAGTAAAGACTTGCAACATTTCTGTAATGTTTGCGGATGTTATTTTTAAATGCAAACTTATTAGAAGATTTTTTAATGTCAAGAGGGATTTCGTTCCAGAGCCTTATAGACGTAAAAGCGAATGACATGTTGGTAAAAAATTACATGAAAAATTAAATATTATGCCTTCCCAAATTGCAAAAACAAATCAATTTTTTTTTTTAATGCTTTATTCTTTTTTTTTTAATATTCGATTTTAATGAAATATTTGCAATTTTTGTATGAGATAACCTATACATAAAGAGGAGGGGGGAAAAAGGAATGAAATTAAAGTATTATTTACGTATTTTATCGCGTTTATTACCAACGTATCGATTGCTTTACAGCGTAAATAATTGTTTCATTTCAAATGTGTAGTGTTCGCCATAATACAATAAATCATTTAAAAGGAATGAGTTATTTATTAGATATTAGCATATTCATTTATTAAAAACGTAGTATTTGATTTAAAAAAAACAAGAATGTAGCTTTTGCAGCAACAATGTTACTTTTCAGGAAACTTAACGTAACTTTCGGCTTGTGGGCCATGGCAACACTGAATAGTTAATAGTTTATTGCACAGAGTACATTGAATGTTTATTGTTAGCTACTTTAAAAGAAAACAGTTTTCTAGATACATAGGTAGTTAATGTTTTAAGTTTTCTTTGTAAGTTATAGTACATTTTGTTTTGTTGCATATAAAATATTGATATTTAAAAATCAAATTATGTTGTGTACGTATATCTGCAATAGCTATTAAGATTAAAAATTTCGTCTTAATAGTGTGCACATGTAAGACACATTTTTACTGATTTGTATCGTGTAGGGTTCTTCTTGGAACTTATTTCTAAGTTGTAGGCTGGCTGAGAAGTTGTATTTAGAACAATTTGCGCTAAATTTATTTAGTTTTATCAAACTTTCAGTTTTGATCTTTATATATATATATAATAAGATGGTGTAGTTATTTAATTTTTACAAACAATTCATTCTGTTTGGAAAAAAATGGAAGTATGGACATCGAAATAGAAATATATCTGGTCACTCAGGGACTTAAAAAAATAAAAATCCCCATGGAATATTAGAGTAAAATATTCAAATGTTGCATTTTGTACAAACAAGTCTAAACTAAGTAGTAAGTACTTGTGCCGACACAATAGATATAGGTATACTTTAATGAAGAAAGTAGGGTGGGTGGGTACCTTCTACATTTGAAAACAGGAAAGATTTGATGAAATTTACTTTCATAGAAGATATGGAAAAGAAATGGAAGTTATTGTAAAAAGGCAGAAGTGGAGGTGAGCTGATCACATTGTGTCCATAAAAAGATGGCCAGAAGATTTGATTGAGTGGTATCAAACAGATTGGCTTAAAAAAGCATGCATAACATGTTCATACAAGCATCCCATTTTGTCTATACTATACACTCACATACAAATATACAGGATGCCAATACACATCCATCCTATCTTTATATTAAATAATTCCTTTCATCCATGTTGATTGTTTTTAGGTAGAATTTATTGCTTTCACATCATCAAAGTACTGTGAAACAGAAAGACTATATAAAAATTATTTTTATAATGTGTAAATATTAAAAATCTGTCCTATCTGATATAATTCCTGAAAGATATAGAATAAATAAAAGTTGCATGAAATTTGTTCCTTTTCAAATGGTGTTTTGAGTAGTTCTGGTAATTTAAATTAAATTGCATATCACACATATGTGAACTTTTATTGTCTATTGAAGTGTTACTTATAGTAACCATTAATTTGATTGCAGCTTTTGTTACTCTTACTTTAAGTGAAGGCATCAAAATGGTGGATGAGACAAAGGAGTTGAAATCAGTTCTTAGATCACTGGTGGTGTCTAGTCCAACACAAGTGGATGTGCGTTCTTTGATGCGTGACTACCGTAGCATGGTGGGAAAGCCCATACCACTTGCTAAGTATGGATACAAGGATCCTGTTCAGTTCCTAAAGGAAAGATGTAGTGATTGTTTCCTGGTTAGTATATTGCATATGTATGTATGTTCTTACACTATAAGTTAACAAAACATTATGTTAAAAAATATTACAAATTGTTAATAAAACGCTAATAGTTTTAAAAATGATTTTAGTATTATTTACTGAGCCCTCAGTTTTCATAAACATTTTGTCAGGAAGGATGCAAATTCTTACAATACTACCACAAATGTCTGTTCTACAATAAAAATAACTCAAACATCACTATAAGGTAGTTAGTACAATAAATCATAAATAGATAATAATCACCATAGACTTAAGTTAATTAAAGAGGGATATAATGCTATTTGTTTTAACACAGTTTCAGGGACAGATTGGCAACCCAGTGTTGACACTGATTGTACCAGACACACTGAAACACATAGATAAATTTGTGCAAAAACAAAAAATATCTTCTACACAGAAGCAGTAAGTGTAATTTGTGTCTTAACCTAAATCTCACATGCAATCATTGCCCAATATACTAATAAATACTACCAGTTGCCAGAATCCCTTCTGTTCTTCATCTGGGCACCTTTGCTTACTAGTGATCTACTTCACAAGTCGTAATTATAACTATTGTTATAATTTGTAACATGGTTAACAAAACCAAAATGCAAAAGCAAACAGAAACACCTAAAACTTCTAAAATCAACTTCTTTTCTTCTCTGTTTTATTGTTAAGTTTTTCTATAGTTATGCATTATTGAAGAAAATGTTATGAATATATTTTACAGCAAAGAAAAGAGAAGAAGTATACCCGCAGCCGTTTTGTCTCCACCGACTAATCTAATTTTTGAAACATTTGCTAAGAAAGAAAGAGCTAAATCTCCACCTCTTGAAGCATCTAATCCAAATAAAATTAAAGATGTTGATGAGACTAAATCACACACAGAAGAAAATAATATAGAGAATAAAGATCAACTTGCTCAGTATGGGGTATATTCTAGAAGTGGCTTGGAAAACTTTATGAAGAAAGGTATAGCACCAGATCTAATAGAAGTGACTAAACATGACGATGAAACCAAAACAAAATCAGAAGAAAATGATAAGGAGAACAAAGCTCAACTTTCCCAGAATGGCAGATGTTCCAGAAGTGCTTTTGAAAACTTTATGAAGAAACGCATGCCTCTGTACAACAGCCAACAGTATGTGGAGACTGAAAGTTCACACACTGACAGGGAGTCATCTAAAGATGATGATTCCAGCAGTCGGACATTATCTAGTAAGTGTGTCCTTTTTGTATTTTTTTTTGTGACACAATGTTTAGCAACATTGCAACTCTTAAATAGGAAATGTTTGAAATAGGTTTCACCTGGGTACAATTTTAGTGGTGTAAACAATACAGGCACCATTACATTATTTTGTTACATTTCATATTGAATTTATAACTATTCTTTCTATTAAATTAAAGATGCCAATTACCCTGCTTAGTCTAAGCATGCCTGTGTAAAAAAAAAATTTCAATGATTATCGCAGAAATTCTAAGTGTCTCAAAAATAGCAAGGCTTTTACTCTATAGAGGGACAATTATTGTCTGTTATATTTATAAAATATGTAACCTTATTTTTTAGGCAGTAGCAGTGCCAAGTGGACTCAATTGGAGAAATTAAAAATAGAAATTAAGAACCTTATAGAGGACTATCCGGAAGGAATTTGGTGCACTGACCTTATCAGGCTATATAGGTAACTGAACTTGACTTTGCATATTTTGTTTCAATTTTTTTTTAATGAAATTTTTTAACATACTATCAATCTCTTGAACCAAGCTTAGGTTAGGTTAGGTTAGGTTAGGTCAGGTCAAATGCCAATCTTTAGAAAACAAACGAGATTTCGGCAACTAGACAATGTTGGAATATCCATCATAATTTGCCCAAACCAAATCGCCAGAGATGCGTGATAAGCATCATTAGTTAGGCGCTCGCTGCGCATTTGACAGGCGCCATAAATATTGTATCGGATTTGGGGTCGATTTGTTTAATATACTAAGTTGGTTTAATGTTGGGTTGCCAGGCAAAATTTTTGCTTTTTCCTGAAAAAACATCCCTTATTTACACCAAAGGAAGACGTATAGTTTAATTATTTATGTTTAGCAATATGTATTATTGATAAACAACCAAGAAAATTAAATAAAAAATGTCAAACAATTTTATGCAACGATAGAGGTACAATGAAATAAAATTATATCTTATATATTATTGTTAATATACATAACAGTTCATCAATAAATCATTATTAAAAACATTTAGTATTATTGAGATTCTTAATCTCAAATATTGTAATAATGGCAAGTGTGATAAATCAGTTTGGTCATTTATAATTTGTTTATGGTGTCTATTTTTACTTTATTAATTACCAAAGCCACTAAAAAACCTGGTTTCTTCCCTTTTCTCTCAAACGTATTAACATTTTAAAGTTTCTTTCTCTGTCAATGGTATCTTTTATCTACATTTAAATATTGGACGAAAGCCGTACTGTTTTTGTTTAATTTCTAGCTGCTTTTTAACATTGCATTAAACAATTGGCCCATTTGCTTTTAAAATTAATTAAAAATGTAATATTTCAATACAATGTATAAGATGAACGGTTATTGGTATTCGCGTGTACAGGGAGCGGTACGGGCGCGAGCTGAATTTCTCGCGCTTCGGGTACACGAGCGTGCTGAGCCTTGCCTGCGTGCTGGAGGGTGCGCTGCGAATATGGCGCCCGCCCGGCGCGCAGGACTGGCGCCTGCTCGCGTCCACCGCGCTCCACCCCGCACTCCCCCACCTCCCCGCGCTCCCCCACCTCCCCACTCTGCCCACAAGCAGCGCAACGCACCTCGCGGACCCCGACGACGCGTTGCCCGGAATTGAATTTGTAAGTGTCTTGTAATAATAATAATATATTAGATTCTTGCATTCACCATACCGTTCCAAACTATATTTCCCTTTTTCTGCAAAACAGTTGTTGAAAATATACCTACATTTTCTAGTTTGAGAAAGGCTTAGAAAACAAGAAGACTTAAGAAAGAAGAAGTAAATTTTGTATCAGTAATTAATTAGTGTCAGTTAGTGTAACAGATAATAATTGTAACTAACAGTATTGTCAAAAATGTATGTAAATAAAATAAAATATGTATCTTTTGGCTGTATGGTATGTATAAAAATGGTTATGGTATGTTATGTTAATTGTAAATGTTCACGCAATCGCGATGCAATGTCGGGTTTTGTATTATCTGATGTTAACAGACGCAAGGCCCTATTACGTAACTAACATGATTGTTTTTACTTACCTCCTTCAATTATAACTGCAACAACAACTTTGTTACTAGGCATAAAAAAAAATTATATAACGTTTGTTTGTGGACATTCAAGAATAAGTGCCAAATTAAGCTGGCTTGCCAAGCAAGCAATATTTGCGTATAGAGCGCTGTGCTGGATCCTCGCACTAGAGATAATGCTTACCTTCTCTAGTCTTTTGTATTTGGGTTCGGCATTTGGGATTGCATATTAATGTTTATACTTAGCGAGACTGCCAAATAGGCTATCGGAGCACAGCGTGTCTGTCTGCAAGGAACTAAATGTTCTGTGTTTGCGGCAGGACGCGGACGTGTTCCCGGAGGACTGCATGCACTACATGGAGAGCATCCCGAGCGCGCCGCTGGCGGACGTGGCGCCAGGCGCCATGCTGGAGGTTATGGTGGGCGAGGTGTACTCGCCCTCGCACCTGTGGCTGCTGCGCCTCGGCGAGCGGCATCACCTCGCCATGGAAGACGTCATGGACGAGATGACGTCAGTGAGCCTTTGTACTCTATGGATGAATTGTGCCTCACCTTTCAACTGCACTGTGTTACGAATGAAGTTTTGAGTGCTGAACGTATTGTGTGAATTAAATTCTGTAATGGTAATCCAAAAGTAATGATAAGGCAAATTTATAAAAGACAAAAAAATGTGATGTTTTTTCATTCTTCATGCTACAACTAAATAAACTTAAAAAAAATCACTATGATTCTGGCAAGTACATTCATTTCAAAATAAGCGATTAAAAGGATAACACCAAACTGGATAAAAACGAAGTTTGAAAATAACATACCAAAGATATGTGCCGACTTGGAATTTTTGGTGATTGTTCTACTCTGCCTTCCACATTTATAAGCTGGGCAAAATGACAACAGAAGGTGAACATCATGAAGGCCATTTATATCCTTCATACTGGAGAACCTTTACAAATCAAAAATTGTGTTGTCAGATTGAATGTCAGACATTTAGCTGACATCACAGGAACACAGCCATATGACATCATATGGCTGTGTTCTTAGAATTCTTACCGGCAAATAGGATATGGAAAATGTGAGGTAACATGTAAAGGTACTCAAGGTGACAACTGAGGAGCAGAGCATGGAACAAGATGCAGTTTCAAGGGTTAATCTTGAAAGGTTCCAAGTAGATCAGGAGAACTTTTGGTCACGGTTTGTCCAGTACAGACGAAACCTGGATCCGACACTTTGTCTCAGTGGGAAGGTATGATGTTTGTTCTATGGGATGCTGTGGAAATTGTTATGGTGGAACATTTCAAAATGGAATACAGGTGAAATACAGGATTTAAACTGCACAAACAATTTCCTTCCTTGGCTCGTGGAACAGCTCTGGCGCAAGAAATTACTGTTGAGATATTTTTGAGGAATGAAGATCAAGAGTTTTGCCTGGGTTTGGCAACTCGATGGACTAAATTTATTAGCTTGTTAGGAGATAGAAATAATTCTTAACCATTATCATTATTTATCATTACTTTTGGATTACTAACTTACCTGCACATATATTGAATATAGTGTATTTTTAATTTGTGATTATGAATTTATCTAATTAGATAAAAACAAATATTTGTATAGCATAGAGGCACCCAGATGTGGGTCGCCACCCACAGGTTGGGTCAACTTTTAGATTAAAATATGAGAGAAAAGCGGTTGTTTCGGTTGGTCGCAGCGCGTACTACACGCGCGGCGAGGGCAAGGAGCGGCGGCTGGCGCGCGGCGCGGTGCGCGTGGGCCAGTACTGCAGCAGCTGCTACGAGGGCGACTGGCACCGCTCCCTCGTCGTCAAGATCCTCGACAGCGACACCGTCAAGGTCAGCATACGCAAATGCTTCTATCTCTACTATCTGCATCGAAATCATCCTCAAACTATATTAGTCCACTGCTGGACAGCTGCCACTTTCGTACAACATCGTCGTAATCTAAAGTTGTATACGTTTTATGCTTTAAGCTTTGAATCTACCGTTCGCTAACCGGTTACAGCAGGCGTTAATGACTTCGCTGAAGTAGCTAGCGCTTTTTTTTTTTCCCGATGCCGGTCGGACAATATAAAGGTGTACCGGCGCAGGTGCGGCACGTGGACTACGGAACGGTGGAGCGGTGCGGCGTGTCCGGGCTGCGGCCGCTGCTGCGCAAGTGGGCGGCGCTGCCCGCGCAGGCCGTGCGCGCGCGCCTGGCCGCCGTGCGCCCGCCCGCCGCCGGCCGCCGCTGGCCGCACGCCGCCTCCGCCGCGCTGCTGCGGGCCGTGGCCGACGCGCGCCTCGTGGCGGCCGTGGTGGCGCGCGCCCCGCACGTGAGTGCCGAATACTCCGTAATACTAGTAACTGCCCGAATCTGGTTTATTTGTCGAAGAAGCGCTATTGTAGCTTATATATATATAATAATGTTGTATCCGCAGGACGACGTCCTGGAGGTGCTGCTGATCGACACGAGAACGGACGAGGACATCTGCATAAGCACGGAACTGATTCGGTCGGGTCACGCCGACCCCAGGCCCGATTCCTGCCTCGGGGTAAGTGGACCTCATACCCGATTGGATTGCGCCGCTACGACTTTAGGAACTGCGACCCTCTGCCCGCAACGCGGTCGCGAGCCGCAGTTCAAGCTCGCCCATCTCCTCCGGAAGCGCGCCGGCTCCGGCACCAGCGCGAGCTCCTGCGACGACCTCGACGCGCGCTCCCTGGCGACGACCATATCGCAGTTCAATCGGCGGGACTTCGACACGTCCAGCGAAATATCGGTCTCGGCCAGCGAGGTCGTGGGCGCCCGGCGCCTGCGCACCTGGGCCTGCGACGAGCCGGCGCAGGCCGGCCGCGTCCCGGGCAACGCGACCGCGACCAGAGGCAACGGCAGAGGCGCCTGCTCGGCCGGGGCGGCGCGCGCGCGGTGCACGTCGGTGCGCGTGGCGCGAGTTAATGCGCTACATGCGCAACTGCAGAAGGAATATCAGGTTAAGGCGGTTGTACACGAAGAGGAAACAACGCGCGGTGCAGGCGGGCCCCGCAGTGACGTTAGCGTCGGAAGCCGGCTGCTACGCAGGAAACTTGAATTGGCGAAAAACCTGTAAAAGTATTTGATGTAATAGATGATTGTGTGTAAGAGTATTCCTCTTCATTCTTGTGAGTTCGACCGCTCGGCTCGCGAGGTGTGCGTCTCCGTGTGCTTATATCTTCAGCAAAGTACTGTATCCACCTAAAGACCAATTACACCGTTGGAATGCTCATGAAATTAGTTATTGGAAAGTGCAGACTTCACGACAGTCCTGTTGGATATTATGTACTTTTGATTTACGTGTAATCATACCAAAAAAAGAAATTGTGTATTTGCTGAAAAAACTAATGATTGTCATTGACATAAAAATACTCTATTAACTATAGATACTGCATTATTGTTGAATACCGATGGACGCGGAACGTTAACATCATTCTCACATAAATGAACATATCCATAAGAAAGACACATTATTTAGTATTGTCTAAAAACGCCGCGTCCGCTCGGCCCGGCCATCTTGGACCGATCCGCCCTCATACGAGCCGACCGGTGGTATATTTCAAGGAATGCTTATGCAGTGTTACTGCAGCGATCCTGTCACCTCAGCCCGTCGCGCTTATTCCGACAATACCGCATCCGCTCGCTATTTAAGTAATTTCACTTTGTAAATAATCATTGTATAATCTGCTGCTAACGAACCTTCTCAACCTACAAGGAGAACCAGCTATTTCTTTTCTTATCTTGGCTACTTTAATTGTAACACCGTATTCCGACACTCAGAAGTTTTCTGTTTTAATCTAAGCTTCCTCTGACGGAGCAGAGACAGGAGGAAAAAACTCCGTAGGTATTTTCCGTTTTTTTTTTTAATAATTTTTCTTCATACCATATACATAACGGTAAGTACATCCATGTTAACAGAAAGTTTATATAGAGCAGCATACTTAGCTTAGACTTTGGTCTAGTGAATGTTTTGCCTTAGTGTTTAGGCCTAGGTCTGGTACACCTGGGTGCTTTAGCTAGTTAGCTATGTATTTTCTCTGTTTAATTTTTATTTATTCTTTATTGTTGACCTCAAGCTAAGGGCTATGGGCGGACTTACTTCTAATTTAAACTATAAATAATTTTCATTGTAATTCCCGCCACATGCGACATGAGTTCGTAAGCACCAGCCCTGCCAGCGCCCTCGGTGCACCAGGTCTATGTCTCCACCTCCGAACACTTTTCGATCGCGGTGGGTAGAGAGAACGGCGCATCGTAATATAGACACTCCCTCTACTCCTCTCCCCCGCCACATCGGCCCTGAGCGCGGTGCAAAGCAACGCCGCCATCCCTCCCCCCGCATACTAAATAGCCACCACGGGGCGGCCGTCCCCGCTAAGATAAGGTCGGCTATGTAGGTTTCTCTTGGATCACCGTTGGAGACCAGGCCACGGATACTAAGTCCCCCCGCCACTGCCAGGCACATGTTTTAACCATGAGTACATCTTGAGACAATCCACTTCACTAACACTAAACCAGGAGTGAGTTCGCCATAGGAGAGTTAGGCCGCATTATGCATTATAAGTAAGAGACGAGCTAACACTCTACCTGATGGTGTGGTTACTGCAGCCCATGGGCACCTGCAAACAACCTTGCTCCCAATTGACGTTGTCATCCCCGAGAACTAAGATAGAATGCTTCACGTTAATTATAGTGTCGCTCTATATCATTCAAATTGAAACGCAACAGTAGTTGCACCGCTGTTCAGCTGCTGAATGGGTGCGAGTATTGGGATACCATAGCGAGACGAATCCTAGGCAGAGAAGGAGTCCGTCACCAATTGAATCGTGGGGATTGGTGAGCGCAGTGCCGGAACCGCCAGCACAAAAGATGGTGCTCCCCATCACTAGCCTGTAGGATTTGGCTTCGGCGCAGTCGAATGGATTTTCCGCCATTGGTCTGTAGCCAGAACGTAATCTGTTAGTGTTAAATACACCAGTATAAATCCAAAAATATCAATCACTAATGTTATCCGATCAGCTGATTGCAAGTTACAAGTGGAGATATAACACTGTGCAAGAATACTTTAATAACGCGTTTTTAACAAAGAAGATTTTCCTAAAAGTTAGTGATTATGCATGTTAAATCAAATCTAATATTTTCAGTTTCTTTATGATTGCACATTATCATGTAAACATTGCAGTGTTGGTAAAGGTTTTAGACGTCGGGGGTTATATACTTAGAATCAATCTTCAAAGTTATTTGTCAACTTCTCCAGAGGAACACTTTCGCTTTAACGGAATCCTTGTTCATTCTCGATAAAAAAAAGTCCTCGAACTCTCGGTATATAACCTACGAGGTCTGAGTAGTCAACCCGACTCGCGTCCGACCGATCTCGTATGTGTGTAAATAGCATGGCGGCGTCGCATTCGAGTGGCGCAAGTCGTTAATCGGGTGGATTATTGCAGACGTCGGAGTGTTACCTGTACCCGAGTTACGAGGCGCTGGAGGGCGGCGCCACGCCCAACTACGCGGAGATACACGGCTACCTGCGCGACGGCATCGCGCTCGAGTTCGTCGAGGAGTACCGCCGCCACGTGCCGCCCAGCCTACCCGGCCCCGCCGACCTGCCAGGATCGCGCCTGCGCTCCCCCGCGCCGCCCCCGCTCCCAGTGCATCGCGCACCCCCCACGCCTCACGTCCTCTGTTCTGTAAGTAGCGCCTCTGAACTGTTGCAATCGCGTCCGACGTCTCCTCGCGCTCATCTTCATTCCGATATCGGTTTAATCGAGCCAATGGTAGTACAAACTCGCGCACCGCGGTTCCCCAAGTCCGAGGCGCCGGAGCCATCTGCTCAGTGTCGCAAACCGCAGCTGGCAGCGGTGCGCCCGCGACCCTGCCGCTATGCTACCGCCCCCCGTGACTCTCCGCATCCCCCACAATACCAACACCCTCCTCAGCACCACCCCCCACACCCGCAACTCATCTCACACCCTCCTCCGTCTAGTTACGTCCACTACCCGACGGCGGAGCAAACCGTGCCATCTTACAAGAATAATTTCACGCCCTATTCTCTCAGCCAGCACAGTGTATTCTACCAGTCGCGGCAGCACCCAGCCCCGCCCCCCTTCAACGACGGCGCCTTGCGGCCCGCCGCCCCGTCCCGGATCCCTTACAACGTAATGCTCTCGGCATCCGAATGCGAGATCTTCTACCTGCTCAGTCAGATTGACACGAACGTCGCGCACAGGTACATGATGGACGCCATTGGTCGGACGATGGCGTGCGTTCCCGTTTCGACGTCTCGTCTCAACCCCGAGGTGAAGGAGTTCCGCACGGTGTCGGCTGAGACGCAGACGGAGGCCCTCGTCGATAGCTTCATCCGTTTGAGCTCGGATAGTTTCAAGGATACTGTAGACCCCACCGATAAAATCTTCCTTGATAGCGCCCACCTAGGATGTGCTGGTATACGACCTCCGCCCGGTTTTGAAAACGTCTAAAACAATACCTTCACACCATCGTTTCCGCTAAAAGTTTGTATGGATGGAAACTAATGATTTCTTTTATACAGTACACATGTAAGTGATATTTCTATACTGGTGGGTTGATTGCGTTAACTCAAGGCATTTTTAAATAAAATTTTAAATGTGGCCTTACTTCCATAACTGTTTGTTTTATAATTGTAAGTCTAAGTATAATGTGACAAATAGATTTTTTTTTGTATTGACACACAATTTGTTGTGTTTCATTCATAGATGTCCAGATGATACTGTAACCGTCTTCCCAAAACATACATAAATACATCATGCAGCTATTTCGAATACCACTTGACATTTTTTGATTATTACAATCAGGGATAAAAATTTGACAGAAAGAAATTAAATAATATTATTATCAATAGATTTGATGTTTAGTCTACATTCATAACTGACATGTAAATTGCCTTCTATCTAAAGGGTCTAAATTGATATAGCTGAAATAAGCTTTGAAGCACCTTTTAATCCAAGGTTTATATTAAAGGAGTTTTTTAATATATTGGTAATTAGACTTACAACAAAAAAGTTAATGATTTTAATGATATTAATTCAGTTCTTAGAGAATATTTAAAGACGCATAATTCCATATATTCTAAAGAACATACTGGAAATTGTACTAGCGTTTAAAAACAATTTCTTATACAATTAGGTATGTTCTGTGTATAATAGCTAAGTAATTGTTTTGCAAGTATGACTTGAAACAATCGAATTGATTCTATTTCCAAGTTACTACCTAACAGTCATCTGAATATTTTGTATTATTTGCTATAACTATAACTTGTTACATTTTCTATTTTGTTATTTTATAGGCTTAAGTCACTTTGTGTAGTTACATTATTACACTAGTTAAGGTATACAAAGTTTTGTTGTTAGTTCCTAGTCCATAAATTTAAAAGCATCTGAAATGTAGTAGAGAATTCTGTATAGGTGTTTACTAAATACTTTACACAACAGTTGATTATTTTTGTATCTTATATTACTTATAAATATATTATATTATATTTATAAGTGAAGTGATTTAGATGATTCTGTGATACAAATTGTAGTTATTAAGACATAATAGTTAAGACCACGATTGTTGTACCTACAGTTTGCCTTTAAATAAATACGTTGGCAGTTAAAATGAGTTTTAATTACTGAATATTCATAGTCATCTACATTATCAGTCTCTTATATTATAGATTAGTCCACTGCTGAGCATAGTTTACCGCCTATAGGACCATTAAACGGTGGCACATGCATTCCATGGGGGAAATCCTTGTCTTGATGCATGCATAGTGAGGAGCTTTCGTTCTGTTTCCGCAACTCACTTTCCCCAATTATTTTATAATAATGATATGTTATATGCGCTCTCAAACCCACCGAAAAAAAGGGGAGAAAGCAGCGGCAGCACATTCATTTTTTACTTACATTTCACTACATTTACAAAAGGTATAAAAGGGACGGCGTAAGTATTAAAATAATAAGAACAAATAGGACAGCTATAGTTTGTCATTTCCGCGTAAGTGAATGCAAACGTCGCTCAGGGCAGCCAATCACCGCACCTGTGGCATAGACTAACGAAAATATCAACACAGAAGGTACAAAGTTTTAAGTATTTGTAAATTTCACTTGTCACCGTTTTTTTTTAAATCTACCAACGTTTCGTAATGCGGTCCCTCTGACAGAAGAAACAGGCGTAAGAAACTCCGTAGGTATATAGGTAGGTATTCTTTATTGTAACTTTTTTCAAAACAAAAGGGTTAACATACATGTATTATTTTATTTTATAGTAACCATTTTTACAATGTCTTTGTTAAACAATTTTTTAACCCTATTGATAGGAATGCTATGCGCACTTACTGGGATTTTGTAGAATTAAGGAGATTTTCTGGATTTTATTACGATAAACTTACGGTAAAACGAATATTGTTTCTGTGATATAGATCGCAGCCATGCATGTCGCAGAAAAATACCATAAGACATTATGATATGGAAATAACTAAAATAAACTATCTATAATCAAAATTACTCATCAAAAACTTTCGAAGTATTACATGACACTGTCAGCTTCAACAACATCTTTTCTATTAGAATATAGATCTATGTTCGCTCGTTTTGTGTCCTTATCGCTCCAGTTGTGGAAGGGAAAAGGTTGTCTTTTTTTATGAGGTTACGTTGTCATGGCGTCATATTTGTGATGTGATGTGATTCCGCGAATTTTATATATTTTTTTTACGTAATTAGTGTAATAACACATGGTATTTTCAAGCCATGAAACGAAATCTAAGCACGGGTAGCCGATACTGGGAAGCACGTGTATATTGCCTACTTATTCGAATGTGACAATTGTAGTGTTCAATGCTTTATTTTCGTAGTAACGTTAGATACGATAACGTATCACAATAAAATCCCTTTTTTGTATTAAAAAATCATTCACTTTGTCTGTATCCGAGATCAGACCTGGCGAGTCACGTCGCCGCCGATATTGCCAAAAAATTTTCAAGTTTTAATTTTATTTGCCTCTTTAGATACCAATGGAAAGAAAAGGGGGTGGCAGATTCTTACAGCCCTAACAAACGGCAAACCCTTTTTCCAATTATCGTTAAATAGTTGTTAAAGTGGCCCTGTAGTGGCTAGTCACGTTCACAACGGCTATGAACAAAGAACGCAACGAAATGCTATAATTTAAACGCAGAATATTTTTCGAGCTATACCATAATAATAATTATGGTTGGCAGAATAAAGTTATATCATTAGGTGTTTATTTTATCCAGATTTTATTCTTCTCTTTGCAGAGTGTGCAAATATTTATTTGTTTGCATGAGCTCGTCATATGTATTTGATCCATAACTGATTTAAATAGAAAAACGAAATAATCAGAATACAATAAATAGCGATAATAAACTAAACAAAATGCCTTAAAAAGAAATTGTCGCAAGTTAGAATGCCATCAAGTAAACATATTTAAAATACTAATAAAATATTTTTTCCATTATAAATTAATTGATATTGTAATAACAACCAGCAAACAACAAGTTAATCAGACAACAATATCAGTAGTCTCACCTTAATTAAATTATTCGTTTCTTTGGTTAAACCAAAATCAAAATCCTTATTCTTCGACCTTTACTTAAATTTCACAAGTGCATAGACCATATCACTATAAATATGCAAGAAGTCACATCTGCAGACTGCTCAATCTGAGTTATCAGACCACAATACTTGCCAAACAATAAGCTTTAGAGTAAATTCCAATCCTGCACTTCTCATGCATTACTTTACAACTATAAGATACTATAGATAATTTAATATTATAAAGATTAGGAAATGCACGCAAGCAACTCATTGACAATGTTAATGAAAAGTGCGACCTTAATATCAGTTTTAATTATTTTCTAAATTAATTAATTTTATTTTATAAGTTATGCTTTCCAGAAATAACTAGTAAAGGAGTAATCTGCTAAGAAACACGAAATAGGTATCTCGCGAATTAAAGATATCATCTAGTACAAAAATATAATTAAGATACAGTTATAAGAACAAAAACGGCAAAATTTTAATTCCATGCGCAATTCCAATGAGACAGTTCAAACCGCTTTCGAAGATTTTATGATTCCCGCTACCTAAATTTTTTCAGTAATGGAATCAATCAACTATATACCTATAAAATGGCGAAAGTGCATAGATTATAATGGTACATACTTCGATTGATTATATATAAAAATTTATACAAAAAAAAAATTTTTACTGTTTCCATTTAATACGCTAATTTCATATATAAGGACCTATTATACAAGGATTATGATTATAGAACATGGAAAAAATACCCTTCCCGACAATAAATACGTCTTAAACTATTGAAAGGCACTTTACTTAACTAATTGTTGTCTCTATAGTCCCATACTTCTAGCATACTTTCCAGACACATTATACAAATATAATAATTTATACCTGCGATTGTTGTAACTTGGTGAAACTTCATCATATTGACAATTATTATTATTATTTATTTTTTTGGGGTATTTCTATATTCACTCATCTGGTTGGGTTGTATAAATAAATACATATATAAGTACATATATAAGTAATATTTTAAAAATTATATATATAATAAAATTAAATAGATAATTAAAACCCAACCAGATGGAAGCCCCCGGCAGGGGAGACCAGACGGCCGAGGGTTAGGGAGAAAGGGAAAGAAACCGGCGGACAATGCGAGCGGTATCGAGTAGCACTGCCTTCTGCATTTGAGCTCGGAGCGGTCCGTCACGGAGTCCCAGCCGCCTCAGATGTTCCGAGAGGCTGACTGGAATTAACCCATTCGCAGAGACGACGATCGGAATAATTTCGGTCGGCATACCACCCACATGTCGGTTACCTCGTGAGCCAGGTCCAAATATTTTGTCTTCTTGTCTGTTTCGGCTTTCACAAGGTTCTCGTCATATGGAATGGTGATGTCGACCAAAAATATCCTCGATTGTGCTCGGTCCATCAACACGATGTCAGGCTTATTTGCATGAATCGTCCTGTCCGTGATAATGGACCGGTCCCAATAGAGCCTAGCGCGGTCATTTTCGAGCACGGCTTCCGGCGTGTATTTATAGTAAGGCAGTCTCCGATCCACGAGACCGCACTTCAGAGCGAGCTCCTGGTGTAAGATCCTGGCTACTAGGTTGTGCCTGTGCAGATACTCAGAGTTAGAAAGCGCTGAACAACCGGAGATGACATGCCGAAGCGACTCCCCGGGACGGCGACCGGCTCGACAGATGTCGACGGTACCATCCTTTAGGATGTATCTCCGATAGTTGTTCGTCTTAATAACCTGATCTTGTATCGCACAGACAAAACCCTCGGTTTCCCCAAAGAGGTCACCAAAACGCAGCCAGTTTAGGGAGGCGACGGTATCTACGAAAGGCTCATGTAGAGCCTTGTAGAACCTCCGTGGAGCTCTTTCTCCTTCCATACGGTCTCCCGGTCGGAGGCGCTCTGTACTGCCGGGTCCTGCCGTTGCTCGTTGGCCAAGGATAGAGGGGTAAGCCCTTTATCACAACTAATGACGTCCGAATAGATTGACTCATCCGATCTCGCTAGGAAGTAATTACGGAGGCTGCACACTTCGCGATTGTGCATGGTGAGGGCGCTTAAGTAACCCCGCCCTCCACGCTTCCGCGGCAAGTACAGCCTCATCACTGACGATCTCGGATGATGCATCCTGTGGGACGTCATGATTGTGCGGACTTTTCTGTCCAGGGCGTTAAGTTCGGTTTGAGTCCATCTGAGTATAAGGTAACCGTTTGTTTCATGCCAGCCTCATCGATACCTATGTTTTGTGACATACCCAGGTACCGGTATGTATCAGCCTCGGAAAGGGTCCTAATGTTAACGGGCATTGACAAGTCTATGCCCTCAGAATTAGCGACCTTTCCCCTTTCGACGTGGAGGACCGCACACTTATCCGTCCCGAGCTCCATTCTGATTGAATTGCTAAAATCGCAAGTGATTTTTAGCAATTCCATCAGATGGGAGCGATTGGTGGCGAATAACTTGAGGTCATCCATGTAGAAAAGGTGGGTCACTTTTGTACCTCCCCAAGCCGCGATCCTTTGCTTCAGGTCGTCTATGCGCTCCGTCAGCTTTTGCGTTATATTCGGTTGGGACAGACTAACATCCGTCCCAGCAAACGCCATCCTCACGGTGCGCACAATCCTCGGCCTGTTATTGCCCTTATTGAAGCTTATCAGTCTGCCGATAAGGGCTCTTGCCTTGCCTTATTTATTTTATTATTATTATATTATTTGTTGTACTAGTATCACAACACATTATAATTTTTGATGTGATAACTTCTTATGGGACGGTAAACCGCTTTTTTTTCTCTCAGCATACGGCAGGGGTAGGCAGGCTCTTCCTCTCTCACTCTAACCCACAGCTCTAGCCGTATTTCAGACAGACTCTTCCCCCTTTCTCTAGTATCTAGTGTCCGATAGACGTATACTGTTGACAGTGAGCATATAAAATTGTAACTATAAATAAAATATATTTAATATTTGTTATAAAAATCAATTAATAATAACCTTTCCTTACATTATCATATTTATATACATAACATTTACGTAATAACTTAAGCTTTTCTCAAGTTAAATAAATATTAACTAGTTCAACTTAGATTAGTTTAAGTTATCACTTCCGTCGGGCGTCCCAAGAGGCACCCTCTTTTTTTAATTTAAGTAACCGGCTGGTTTAATAAAACTAGGGTGGTGATTCCGCAGAATTCGAGAATAATTTCTGCGTTTCCTCCGTATGTGTTGTGAAACTAGTACAAGAACTAATAATAATTGTTAAAATTATATAATCTTTCAAATGCAGCTGGTTGCTCGTTTTATGCGGAATTAATCCCCGTTAAAATAGTGACTGTTTCTCTTCCTCCATCGCTAGCTAAACACGCGCTGACGTCATAAATAATCGGCCACCGGGCTTCGTGGCCCAGATTATGATTATGAATTTCAGAAAAACTAGATATCGTATCTCGTATTTCTACCACGGATACCACGTTCAATGAAATTATTGAAAATTCTTAATTTTTCGTGGAAAGAAAAATAATTTAATTTCTCAAATGTCAATTCTTCTTATCATTTTTTTTTTCTTATTTTAACCACCGTTTCATAAGGAGTTTTATCTGATGAATATGAAACCGGCGAAAGAAACTCCGTACGTATCATTCTTAGGTATAATAGAAATGAAAAATTGTAATGCATACAATGTCATAAAATAAAGGCATATAGGCATGCAACAAAAATATAGTGATCCATAAAATTAAAGCACTATTGCACTTTCACAAATGTGAAGCATGTGGCAACCATCGCCTTCTTTAACCCTTATAAAAGAGAGGTAGATGACCCACCTCACGACGCCGCCACTAGCACAGACTTTTAAGCATGAGATACACAGAAAGAAAACTATGTAGACACAAACACACATGTAATGCCCATAGAATGAGAGGAAATTATTATAATGTGAAACAAATTGGTATTTCTGCTATGATATACTGGAAAAAAAAAATTGATATTTTTTAACTATACATTACTTGACAATAACATTGCCTGTCTCAGTTCCCAAACAGCAATGTCAAACTTTTTTTGACGCGATGAAAGTAAAATACAAGGTCGACTTTAAATGTTCGTTCGTCGTTTCGATCATCGTTTTTGTTCTACATTTCGATTAGCTATGAGAGTCTTGAATTTTGAATTGGAAGTGTGTAATGTAGTTTAGATACTAAGCAGTTATTTTCAAGTGACTTGTTTTATCATGTGTTTATTTTTTAGATTAATTCATGTCTGTAATGTATCCGAATGTTGATGTCTATGGTTAATATAAGCATAGAGCCATAGAGTATAGACAATAATGCATAGATTGTTTGAAAAAAAAATAAGATAACAAACATGGCGTGCTGGTAGAGCGTCGTCGAAGAGATCTGTTTACAAATCTGCGTGCCATCTAACGATACCCGCGTCCTCGGATTATGCGATCGCCAACGGAGGATCGGAGTCTCAATGACAACTGCCGACAGAGGTAAAGGAGTAGGAGTGGGCTAATCGACGCTAAAGCGAGCGGAGAGTGTCTAACGCGTAACCGCTGTCTCAGGAGGGGCCGGGGCGGCGGCGCTCGGCGATAAAGCTCGTCGCGGGTGACATGCACGCGGCGCCGGCGCGCTACGTGTCGTCGAGCGAGCTGTACTCGGCCGACGAAGTGGAGCTGCTGCTGGAGGAGATACGCGAGCTGGAGCCGACGAGCTGCCGCGGCGAAGAAGTGCAGGACTTCGAGATCGCGGGCAGCGGCTGCGCGGGCGCGGGCGGGCGCTCGCCGGCCGGCACCGAGCTCACGGAGCGGTCGTGGGACTCGCACGCGAACTACTCGCGGCCGCCGCCGCCGCGCCCACGCGCTCTCGCGCCGGTCTACTGCCGACTCGCTCACCTGCGCACGCCGCAGGGCGCCGTCACGCTGCTCCTTGTGGTAGGACTTTCACCATATCTCATACGGCATCAGACCGTTTGAAATCTTATAATTTACCCTGGCGGTAGTTTTTGATGTCCTAACTACGGCCGGTTGTGCATACCTAAAATGGATACCAAATCCAAGCTACAACAAATATCAATCTTTAACAAAGTTGGCCATAGGAAGGATGTTGAAGTTGACTGTATGTGTAGTAGATGTAGCATTAAGTAAACAAGATATGGTTACAAGTAGTAAACATTTACTTGTGTGATGTTTCAAAACTATATGTTTAAAAATAACATTGTATTTTATATTACACAGATAATCACGATTAGTATGAGAAATACTACACATGGTAGAGCCAAGCGGTACCTTTTGCTACTGCTCAAATGGGCTGGCTCACTGGGGTAGTACTATGGTGTGAGTGAGGTAACCGAAGGCCCCCTGTCCTCCTCTTCATCCTGCCTGCTATAGCCAAATATCCTCATTAGCCTTAAAGGCTGGCAATGCACCTGCAGCTCCTCTGGTATGGGAGCTGGTACATGGGTGATAGTAATCACTTACCATTAGGTGAGCCTCTTGCTTGTTTGTTGCTACCAAAAAAAAATTATTAATAACTTGCCAAAAGCATTACCTAAAGTGTCCTAGCACAGTTATGAACAATTGAATCATTAGTACCAATACACCGCAGATATGACCCACATCAGTCACATCTTTCAAAAGTTACATGGTCACTAACATACGTAGGTTGGTTTTTATATATAAGAAATCTGCGCCTATGTCACAACATAAATTGAAATTACTCATGTCACTTTTGTGACTAGTTAGGGCTACAGCACCTAAGGAGCTATAGATATCTACCCGCCTAGTCTGATGAAAATTCTGACCAAGAAAATTCTCTTGAAGGGCATTTGAAATTGTGTACTTAAAAGCACACAGTAATATTTTATAACCCGGCTTACACTTGTTAGTTCATTGACCAGTTTGTTAAGATGTCATCGAGCCACTTGCTTTGACCTACTTTCATGTTTAAGTGAGTACACTGTTATGACTATTGTATTATAATAAAAGGCACTTATAAAAGTTTCAGTCTTATTTGAAATAATGGGTGGAATACATTTGTATATAGGTCATATGTAAGTGTGTGCAATCCCAGCAGTAGTCAATATTTATGCAAAAACACAATTTAGTTAATTTTCGGGACTAGTTGTGTTGTGTTCGTCCCTTCCGTCCCTTCCTTCGATCTTATCGTTTTACTGTTACGTTGGATACTGGAAGATAGAGATGAGTGTGTGCCTCTGAGCTCGAGCACACACTTTTTTTTTTCATTTGCTGGCAATCTCGTTGTAGTGCAGTAAGTGTATGTTTTAACATACATTTACTGTTTTTTACTTGATTAAATTTATCAATGTGTGCATGTGACTAGTTACCTGTTACATGGGTATATAAAATAGTTGACTAATTTTGAACTGTACTGCCAAAGTAATCATAAAGTACAATAAATATTTAAGCAGAACTGTATGTCATCTATAGAGGCATGTATTACAAAATGCAGTAACTAGAAACTGACATTTTGCCAAGGCTTTTATAATTCATGAAAAGGTAAATAATGGAGCCGGTTTATTCAAGTAAAACATTCAAGAGGCCATTTCACCCACAGGCAAAGGGACACAAAGAGGTGGATTGACAATTGTTTTGCAGTGTAGATGAAATAGTATAATGGACGCCTTTTATATGAAATGTTTTTAAAATTATGAAATTACTGTGTTTTATTTTTATGTCTGTCTTTGAATCACGCTTAAAAGATTCACGAAGAAAAAGAGAAAATAGATATCAATAAAAGTTGGCAAAGGTGTAAATTATGAATAGGTTATGATATATAAGACTTTTATCTCTTTTGATTTGTGGACACACGGGTGAAGCAGCGGGTAGCCGCTAGTGTTAATGTTGCGTGTGCGCAGTTGTGCTCGGCGGGCGCGTGCGGCTGCCTGTGGGCGAGCGTGGGCGGTGCGGGGCGCGCGGGGCCGCTGCCGCTGGGCGCGCGCGTGCGGCTGTTACAGCTGGCCGCGCTCACGTCGTTCATGCTACACGCGCTACTGCTGGCGCTGCACGTCACGCGCCTGGCCGCCCTGCTGCCATTCGACTGGAACAAGCTGGTGCCTATCCCATAGCTAAATACCCTTTACAGATTGTGATCTCCCCTCGGCGATTTGGACCACGGCGACAACTGCCGGATACGACCGGCATTTGTTAATTAGACAAGATATTATAGTGTCGCAAGTGAATCCACAAACGCAAAGCCACTTATTTGACTTTACCTTTGCAATCGTAGCGATTAGATTGAGTCCGATGCAGTGGCAGAGACAGTGGGTGTAACACAACGCGACCAGACCCCTGAAACTATCTATCTACCTAACTTAATGCAGCATAGAAAGAGAGACGTCATGTGATCTGATAGAAAGTATTAAAGTAAGAAAAGAGGATTTTATTTAGTATACATATTTAAAACTTTAAGATGACAAAAAAAAAAACATTTACCACTGTCATTAAAAATGTGGTACCAAATAGGTCTCCAACTCAGCGTATTGCTGCAGAGGTTGTAGCGTTGATTTACAGTTGGAGCCTTGTGACCTCACCGACAAGCTTACATAAAAGTTACTTAGTCTTAAGCGACGACTTATGTAATAGTTACTAATTACATCGATACGTGCCCGCGGTGTTCCAGGGCGGGTGCGCGGGCGCGTGGAGCGCGCTGACGCTGGCGGTCGGCGGCGTGCTGACGCTGCACGCGGTGCTGCTGGCGCCCGCCTACCGTCTAGCGCCCCTCCACCTTGCGCAACTGCTGCTCGCCGCCGCCGTGAGTACCACCCTTTCTACTCTAGTAGGTCGGGGCTCGCACGCCCAGTATAATTATAAAAACTTGCTTGGTGAACATGACTGTTATTATTTTTAAGAAATGTGAGTTCTGCATAAATTGGACTATAATAATAATTAAAAATAGCGACTAATAACATATGAATTCAATTATCCCTTGAAAATATCAGGTATCCCTATCCCCCTATTCTATCCCAATTGGGAAAGAAAGTAAAAATTAATTGCAATACATTTTTTTTTATTTCAGTAATTATAACCTTCCACAGCGTATTAAGATCTCTACTAAACACAGGCCCTCCAAGAAAGTGCCAGCGAAGACTGGCATCCATTTTTTGAAATATTTGCCCATTTTATAGTGAGAAAGCAGGTTTCGTGAGTGTAGAGCTGGGTATCAGTAATGGTCCCTATCAGATTCAGATCTGTTTTTTGTGGGTTCAGCAAATTCGAATGAATTTCTAGCCATCTTTCGGTTTCATCCATAGGTGAGATTAGCATCTGAAGAAAAATATGCTATATTCCCACTTACACTGCAACTGTAGTTCATAGTAGTAGTAGTTCATAGTTTACAATAATTGAAAGACAGAGTTGCGTACAAGATCTGTGCATGTAAAACAGGTTTATTTTAAAGTTTCATTGGAATAAATTTGTGTGTTTAAATTAATTAATCTGTTATGATGTGACATAATAATGTTTAATATTACCTAAAACACATAACAATTGAATTCTTATTATATTTCTTAGCTAGTTGACACCAAAATAAAGTTGAATAAGTTGTTAACAGCGAGTCAAATGTTCCAGGGGCTGGGGCTCTGCGGCGCCGGTGCGGCGAGTTGGCTAACTGTGAGCGCGGTGCGGCGTGCGCGCGCGGGTTGCGTGGCGGTGCGCGTGACGTCACGCCGCTCCAGCGCTGCCGCCTACCGCGCCGTGCCGCAGCCGCAACCGCAACCGCAGCCGCAGCCGCAGCCTTCCACGTCGCGCGACCATCCCTTATAGCCCACGGACTTCTGAGCGCCCGGCCGTCGCAGCTTCTGATCGCGTCTCCTGCGCTCGCCTACCCCTATGTCCGTGCGTTTCATACCTGTGCCCACGTTGCCCAGTACCCGCTCTTGTAACGTTCTTTGCGTCGAAAGTGATTGAATATTGTTCTATGCCCGAGGCAAGCAATGCATAAAGATTTGTGTCCGAGTGCTTCATGTATTGTAAGGCGGTGTGAAAATGCGCGATTGTCCCGTCAATACCCTGGTTGTTGTTAACTTTCAATATAGAAAGGTTCCAAGTACGGAATGAGCCATAGGATTTTACCAATTTTTGGCATAGGGTACAGATGGTATACTGTCTGTCACTCTGTGCATCTTTATTCTTACTGTGAGGCTACAAAAATTTAAATTTTTTATAATTCAAAGGTAAGATTTGTCAATAAATCCTTTTTTAACACTGTCTATGCAAGTATTGCAATCTTTATAATCTGAATATGACACATTTTCAATTTAAATATAAATTATATAAACATGAAGCAATGCAATATTTATATTCATTATGTCTGATACCTAATTTTCTTAATAAAATTTAATATTGCAATGCATTATAATGCAAGTTACAGTTTTAAAAAATTGTATTATCAAGTTAAGCAAGAAAGTAAAAATTAACAATTACTATTTTTACTATCGTACAGATTATCATGTAACCATTTTTAAGGAGTTAAAAATAAAATTTACCTTCATAAAGTCACATCATACAAACACAATGTTGAATGAATTTGTGACAGTATTAACATAACACAAAACCCAAAACCGTCTGTTTGCTGCCATAACATTCACCATAAGAGGCACCATACCACAATTAAGACGGAGTTTATTTGAAAGCTACTCAACGCACAATATTATATTTCCTATTAAGTTAATATTCAAATATCTCATAGCATGTTGGAAACACTTGCTTCGTTGTAGTGTATAATCAGACAAATTGAAATTATGAGATAACCTATCAAGCGATGGAACCTCAACCGGATACGTGTTTGTTAATTTAGAGCTAGATTTGGAGTGAAAAATTTGTAAATGTAACGTTGGACCAGAAATGCACTCACTGGTTAGATATTTCTTACATTGTTTACTGGATTAATAGGTTTTGTTGTGGCATGTTGGTGGCCAGTTTATAATAGTAGTCTGTTTGGCATAGTCAGGTACATTACAAATGTGAGAAGAATGTTGCCATGTGTTGTCTTAAACTGCCACTTGATCTCTGCCTGTGAATTGTTCACGTCCACTCATTTATCTAGTCTATCGATCTCTAGGCGGACAGTATGGCAAAATAGGCTTGGGCAGAATGTCATTAGGAATATGACCAATATTTTTTATTAACCAATTAAATGTATGGTAACATTCCGTAGTTTTAACAGAAAATGGTGTTCACTTAATCACATAGTTGTTTCTTTTGTTCAACATTTCACTATCTCTTTTGCCAAACTGTCATTTTATTCCATTAAGTTATATTTTATACAAGTCTGATTTTAATAAACTAGTCCATTTAGTATTTGTTAGTTATTATTTATAGTATTTGTTAGTAACTTTAGTATGTAACTGTAATTTCTTGAGTCTCTGTCGTTGCACAAGTATTAGATTACTGTGTGTTTGATCTCATTGTACTTTTGGTTTCCCTTATATGGGTTATTAGCATCACTGATTATGTTGCAATTATCACTGTGTTCGTCTTCAGTTTCTGATATAGCTTGAATTATTTATTAATATCAAGTATATAGTGTTATGAATATATACAAATATATGCAAAGGGTAATTTTTACATGTAAAACAAGTATTTATTGTGCTATATAACTTGAATAGACGGAGGAGCTAATAATATATGTATTATTATGTAACCACTGATCGAAGCTGCTTGGAGAGAGTTAGTCGTAGGCTTACGTAGGTTTACGTGAATGTAAAGACGAAGTCGCCAACCGAAAGCCGTTCGGTTGGCTAACTCGTTCAAGTGGCGATAGTGTTATGTATATCTCATTAATTTCATTGTGATGCTTTTGATGATGAAATGATTTGCACTATGTAATTATTTATGAAAACATATAATTAGAGGTAAGAAAAATACTTCAGAGTACCAAATAAGATTTGTTATAGGAACTAATTTTATACTGATCCCTCGCACCCGCGCCGAGCGAGCGCGAGCTCCGGACCTTTGTACCGTTGGTTGTAGCCGCACTAGCGTCGCCGTCCTTGCGTGTTGCCTCTCGGACTTGTCTATGGGAGTTTAAATAGTCTGCTCCGCAATCGTGTGCCAGATCGTTCAACGAAACCTAAATCATTTGAATCAACATGACATTTCCAATTCCATTACGATTTAATATGTATGTGCTTCCATATATTTCTGCAACTATCCTGCGATACAAATCAGAATGGAACTATGGATTCAAAATTGGTGATCTAAATTGAAATAAAAATTGGTGATCTAAATTGAAATAAAAACTCCCAAACAGATACACTGTGCCAATTTCAGTCACAGTGGTATCGAGCTCGGCAGCTTCTTTTCATTGATTTGCCCCAAGCGTTGTGTCAACCTGAATAGGCCTTTGAACATTTCACTCATATAATGTTGAGTGGAGATGAATTCTTGGGATTAGTCTAAAATAGCTCATTGAGCAAAGTTGTAACCGGATACAATTTGTATAAATTATCGAAACAAAAGCACGGTGTCCTCATTTAAGTTGTTGCACACAATATCCTTTTTGTAATGTTTGATAGCCATCGATATATCAGACCATTCGTGTAAATGCCCTACTTACATTTTAGTAGAACGATTGACACTTTAAGCTCACTTTTACCATGCAAGTGGTCAGTTAGTGTAAACCAGGGATTCCCTAAGTGGACCACAAGGCTTCGATCTGGGTTTCCCAGCGGTCGACATGAACGAAAACAGATTTTGGGGGTCGATGAGGTTTAAAAATCGACCTCTATTAGTTAACACAACTCATTATTTAAAACTTTCAAGATACTTTGTAAGTTGTGTTCCGTGCACCAACTTGTTATAAGAATAACTAACATTTTAGTAGGTTGTATCGTTGTTGTAATAATAAAAAATTTTTTACGTAATTTGTATTAATAATTATTAATTACACTTGATAATTTTATGTACTAAAACCGAAAAGTTTTTAAATTGTTAATTATTTTGTATCAATACGAAAAAACTAGAGGTATCAGTTCATTTTGGAAAAGGGGTCTCAAAATAATTGTGGAATCCCTGGTGTAAACAAACGATTACTATGGTTTTATCGGGTTTTAGTTTATTTATACGTAATGATTAATTGAAAGTCCCCTCTCGACCACAAGTGCAGTAAAGTCCCGGAAACGTAAATAATAGTTTCTTATCAAATTATTTATATGTAAATAAAATGATGCAACAAGTTTAAAATAAACGTTTTATTATCTTAAAAATCGAATCTAACTTTATTTTTACAAAAGTGTTTAATGATTATAGTCTTTGGCATTATAAGTTTTATGTGATCATTGGCATACATAATTTCTTGTCTCCCTCCATCGAATGGCACTTATGTAAGGTAGTATAGTTATTGATCTGTTAATTGGTTGCTACTGCTCTTTATTTCTATTTAACTAATCATCTAAAACTCTTAGAACTTCTTCATCTGAAATGGGTTTAATTATACTTACACCACATTTTCTGCCGCTAATTGTGCTGCGTGAGTTTTCCCTGTTTTGCTTCGATTCAGTAGAAGTTGATTGTAACGTTGAGGGTGAACTTTTGCACAAAAATGTATTATGAGATGTTTATAAATTTCAAATAGTCTTTTTAGCTTCTTTTAATTTCACCACTAGCTGATGGCTCGTGCTGCAGCTGATGAGAAGCTGCGGCCCGACAATTTCATGGTTTACATCTACGTAGCTTGGTATTTAGGAACGCTTGTTGCGCTTCGGAAGGTGAAAATAAATGCTGAAGGTAGCCCGAGCCATCTATGACATCTGGACGTTAGGCTTGTTCTACATTTAAGAACCTTTCTAATGGTTGTGATAACCGCAAGAAATCTTCTTAGAAGTTCTTGACACACGGACGGACACGGATTGGGGCTTCGTTTTCCACTATTTAAATATAAAACGAATGCAACGCATTTTTGCAACGACAGCGACGCTACGTAAACCACCAGACTTATTATCTTATGATTTCAGTGTCTTATACATATCACAATAATACTGTTTATTTATTGAAATAATTTTGTTATTTATCTTGTAAACAATGTTTGTATTTGTGAATCTGAATCTGTATCACTCAACTATGGCACGGTTATTGAACGCACTTGTCATTGAACACGTTCAGCCGGTTGCTCTGCGCGGCGGATCGCCCGATAGTGGGCGCGTCGCTTGTCCTGTCGCCTTGTCTTTTATGGCGCCTTGTCATTTACCACTCGGTCACAACTTGCACTTTATCTTACTTCTATTTAAGCAGCCATTAGCCTGCCAACAACTACTTTAAATATTTAATACACACATATATATATATATATATATATATATATATATATATATATCGTACATTTGTTACTAAAATGTCATTTAATTAGAAGTATGATAGCAAATCACCAGGTTTAACCCATAAATGCATGATTTTTTATTTAATTATGAAATAAATATCACAGATAAAGGGAAAAATAATTAAAAAAATCTTGGTTTCAACAAAAACTATATTTTTGTAAAAAAGTGTATGTAGCCATTTGGCTACACTATGCATCAAGATAAGTGATGAAAAATCTTATTTATGTATGAACAGCAGCAAAACACTTTCGTTCTTTGGTGTGGCAAAGGGCCACCTGACACTTGGTGCATTCCGTCCATGAAAACCCCTTGCACTCCGGCAACTCCCATTTATTTTTGGTATTACACCGTTTCTCATTATGGTCCACCCCTTCAGTTCTAACGTCTTTGGGTGGCACAGGCTTCTTAGGGCCTCGGTGCTTTTTTGCATCAAATTCTCTCTCTAAAGTACTACTGGGTGGTCTTCCTCTTCTATTTTCGGCAGACTTTTTATAGTTAATAATGTCTCCGAAATTCTCCAAGGTTCATAATTTTTTTTGTTCCTTTATTCATATGGGCTTTCTTATACAACACCCAAGAATTTATAACCGCCATGTCTATCATATGATAAAAAAGCCGAAGAAAAGAAACTATCCATCAGATCTACTCCTCCCATATGGGCATTGTAGTCCTTTATGATTTTTGGGCATGGTATGGTGATTTCTTTTTTTTCCTTTTTACCATATCTGTTTACTGTGCCTGCGGGTTCAGCACCGACGTAGGTAGACGCTAAAGTCACCATCTTGTTGTCTTTCCAATAAGTGACTGTTATGTTTACACCTTCGTAATCGGCCACTTGTTCTTCATACGTACCCCGAGATATAGAATCTTTCATAAATTCCTTTTGTATAGGTAGTTTACAATTTTTGCCGAGGCGGTTTCTTTGAATCATACCTAATGCATAAATACCCTGGCTTTCTAGGTAGTACAGCAACGGAATCGACGTGTAAAAATTGTCGAAGTATATTATATGATTGATTCTTCGAGGAATTGGACGACACCACCGTATGACGGTATTTCCTACAACCCCTAGATCTGGTTCATCGGGTGACATGCAACTATCTTGTTTACCAGAATATATCTCAAAATTATAGGCATAGCCAGATAAAGAGCAGAGCACAAAAAGTTTGAAGCCCCACTTATGGGGCTTATTGGGCAAATATTGCTTCATAAAATGGCCGATTTTTTAAGCACACATTTGCTCATCAAGCGAAAGCCTCTGCTCTAGTGGAGCAACATTCATGAACTTGGTGTTGAGATGCTGTATAATAGGCCTAATCTTGTGCAGGCGATCATGCTGAGGACGTCCAACTGGCTTGTGATTTTCATTATTGTTAAAATGGATTACCGACCTTATCTTTTCAAAGCGGTTCAACGTCATTGTCTGCATAATATGTGTAAAACCATACTTTGACCAATATGCCCTGACGTTAGGGTAGTGGTAAACCGACATAAATATAATTATTCCTAGAAATTGACGAATTTCAATGGAAGTGACAAAACTATTACTACTGGAACTAAACCCTTTTTGAGCTATGTATAAATTTGTTTCGTTCACAATGTCAGAAACAATGTCCTCCTTGATAAACTTGCTAAAGAATTGAAGTGGTTCCTCCAGGTCACATATATCAGCGGGCAGATCCGAATGCCCTAAAAAAGCAATGCGATCATCGCTCCATGGTAAATTTCTTTTTTTCCAACTAAGCTCCCGGATTCGGGACCTCCAAGCTGCAACTCCAGTATTACCTGTACGTACTTATTTGGGAAGAGGTTCCCGCCACAGGTTCCCCCGTGGATGCACCACCTGACAAGTGCTCATCTTCATAGACTATGGGAGGGTCTTCGTTACTGTCCAAGGGTTCATCTTCCAGCTCATGTAATAAGTCCCCTACGTTTGAATAATAATCGATATTATCATCATCGAAATCTTCACCAACTTCGGAGACCTCGCCATCATCTAATGCGGCGAGAGCTGCCTCGATTCCCTTTTCTGCCAAAGAGCCCGACATGCTGAAGGAAAAAGCGAAATAAGCAAAATACCAAAACCATACCCAAATAAGCAAACTGCAATAAACGCATGATGTAGACATTTGGCAACATACATAAAAATCAAAATACAAACACATTCAGGAAAAATTGCCAAAAAAGACGTTATAATATTGATTTCTTACCTTACGTCTAATATATTTGTTATTTTTTTAACTCTTTTCGGCAATAAATTTTCACTAAATCTTAATTCAAAAGTCACAAATTATCATACAACCAACTTTTTCCACCTTCACAATGCTTATGTCAAATTACCAGCCAATTTTATTTTCTGAAGACCCTCTTACACGTTTTTTTCTCATCATGATATTAGCTATGATATAAAAATAGGTTCTGAAACACTTGTCACAGCTGTCACTTTTTAAAATGAGAAAAATTGGTTTGTAGACTTTTGGCAACAATATGCATTTAAGGGTTGAGGATCTAATCGGCAACCGTGGTGGTAAACACAATAGCGTTCGTTTCAATTTGAAGTTCTGACAGTTTGGCAGAAAGACGGTTATTTCCGAGTAAAATAGAGACATGATGCGGTTGGCAATGAGACTGCGTGTCGCGGGTTCGTTCGGCGGGGCGCGGCGGGGCGCGGCGTCCAGCGAGTAGCTGCGCGTGTTCAAATAAGTCGCGAATTGTGCATTGCCTGTGGCTCAGCCGCCACGGCGCGAGCCGGCGCACTGCGGTAAACTCGATGGTAATTGTGCGAGGCATTTTTACTTTGGAATTTTTAATCATAAAGTACATATATGGTTTTTATACAAACGGGTGGTTTTATTTCGGTGTTTTGACTTTTGATCGCTGCAGATCGGATCGTGCCATGTAGCCGAAAGTTAACGACATGATGATGATGATATTAATTTATCCCTAATGGCAAAGGCAAAGGACTTTAGTCCATACAGCCAGATCTGATGCACGTCTACTCTGTTCCACGTCTCCAACTACACTCGAAAGTTAACGACAGTTTGCTGTGTCATAATCTACTTTTTTTTATTGGATCGCGGTGACAGACGCGCTAACAGTTCACCCGAGTGGCAGCCAATCGTGAAAAGTTCCAAATGTGTTGTCACCCCTGATGAGTGGGGTGGAATGTCTCATATACCTATGGAACAGTAGAACAGCAGCAGCAATGGGTATGGTAACTAATGTGGTGGGCGGTACCAGCATGCCAGCTCTCACGGAGAGTTATTAAACAAAGAAATTATATTAAGGTAATGAGATTCAAAGAAAAACAGTAATAGTGGATATTGCGTGACACAGACAATAATTGTGATAAACACTGATGATTTGCCTTCAGTTTCGTTCCGCTATATTTTTTGCACTTATTATTGTTAAAAAAAATTAGAATTATAGAGATCGATTTTCTACAGATTTTTTTCAGGAGATTGTGATAAAAGAAAGAAAGAAATATATATACATTTATTTGGCATTCACAACAAAAAAATAAACAGTGTATAAAAAATAAATAAAAAAGATAGATTCGTTGTACGATGTCCAAAAGGTTCCCGTCTCCGTGATACCACAGCATTGTTTTTCAGTCGGGACGGGTTCACCGAGTTTACTTCACACAACAACTGGACGAGTGCCAAAGCGGTGTGTGTCTGCCATGCACTCATGAATAGAATAATAGACGTTTTGAAGGACACTCTGTCGGAAGAGGGGGCAGACGAACGCTTGTTCCGGCTCGGCGGATGTTAAGTGGTCACCGTCGCCTGCGTACATCCGCAACACCTGCGTCACTGCAGAGGAATGCCAACCGTCTAGATGGCGTTGGTGGAACTTAGTGTCCTAACGTGATCCACCGTGGTGGGTGACATGATCCACTGAGCGACTGGGGTCGATCCGAACAGTGGCTCGGGATCGACACAATCCATCCGAGCATGCCGAAGCCGAATCCCGCAGCCTGGTGATGCGGTGCAGCATCTCTAGTGCGAGGCTGCCGGCGCTGCACTGACGACCGTCTGGCTCATTGGTAAGCCTACCTGACTGCCGAGCCCTGGGTTCCGGATCCGAAGCCAATATTGGCCCAAAACAAAATTTGTACACATAGAATGGAGAATTTTGCCCGGCGTACCGGCATCAATCAGCACTACAACGCTGTTCCTTATGTCCTCATGGGTTGCGTGTGTTGAGTTCGAACCTCTACGCTCTGGCGTGTCACCACGACACGTTCTTAAAGTTTTTTTTAATAAATAAATTAATATTTTTCCGTACGTACATGTTTTCAAAGGTAAAAAAGGGAGATTTAGGTATATAGAAGATAATTGTACTACCTTTATCTTTAAAGCATGCGGCGGTCCTCATGTAACGCATATGCGACAAGGTCGGAGGAAGGGTCAGATGCAGTTCCGAAGATACTGGTAGGAACGCAACACAGCACAACCAGACCCGGTGGCCAATAAATTGAGTGTTATTTTGAATTCGTCCGGAATTCGTGCCCAGGCCATCGCTCAGGTTAAGTAAGGAACGAATATCGATGTAGATTAAATACTTCCCACGACCTCGCTCGCATTATCAAGCTATTGAAATACAATTTAGAGTTTATCAGTAGATAATCGACTTAAATCGCGGTAGATTATCAATTGTTTAATTACTCCGATATACACACATAAACAGTTATTTATTGTCTTTGGAGCTAGTTAAACATATTTATTTAGTGACGAATATTGTTGATGACGCAACAGAGAAATATAAAATGGTCACTTTGAAATTGTTATTTTGTTGACAAAATGGATCGTCCCGGTGGTGCGAATGGTCCGCCGGAGAGAGACACTCGCGCAGAGGAGAGCGCCGCTCTGCGCCGGTACTATTCCGAGGGCGACTTCCTCATGTCCGCCGAGGGAGTGCTCAAGGTGTTGTCGGTGGTGAGTATTATGTCCGTTGCTTGCGTGCGTTCGCAGCGGGTTCGAGTAGATCTTCCGCTGCCTTGCCAGATGCGAGTGCCTGGGTGTTAACGAGAGGCGTCTAAAGTAAGAGCACATGTCACGCCAACCTCCGGGAGCGACCTGACTAAAATACTTTCGCTACTTCGCTTTTTTGTGTTAGCTTTGCCATCTGTTTGTAGGTTAGTAAGAAAACTTCTTTTTTCCAATTTTTCTTTTACTTTATTTCCGATGTTTCGGGTCCCGTAGAGGACGTCTGACCACAGGAGCCAGAGGTTTTGGTGGTCCTCATGTCACAGTAAGCCCGCCTACAGTTCGCTTTCTAATTATAAATTTTTGTGAAATCAAATGAATTAAACGGGATAAAATCCGTAAATAATAGTTTAATTTCAATGTGTATTCGCGTAAGAAAATACAAGAAATATTATGTATAATAAAAATATGCTGGTCTCCTCAAATATTTTGGGAGGATTTTGGAGCCGGGCAGGGCCCGCCACGCTGCTGCGGTCGGTTTGGCGGGCCTCGCATATACTTGTAAAAATGTCTTTTAATATTTCTCAGACATGCAGGTTTCCTCACTATGTGTTCCTTCACCATCGAGAACGTGGTAAATTCAGCACTGCAAATTGCTATTAACAATTATTTTAGTGAGGCACGGGGCACCGGGGATCGAACCCCGGTCACTCGCGTAATACGAAATTAAATCCGGCGTCCTGACCGCTAGACCACATATTATCTATCACATAAATTCATACATCACCTCTAAATTCGTTGAATATAACACGAATAATGACCGTAGGTTAATTATGCTGTTTATGACGGCAACACTAGAAATGCCAACATCAATACTTAGTGTACAACGTACCCACGTGCTGCTGAAGTGGGGACCTGTACATATCGAAGAAATATTTCGAGGACCCGTGAAGGCCAGCCGCTTTGGAGCATGAGAGTAAACTTACCTATTTTTGGTGCGAGGCACACTAAAAGTTGTTAGATCTGTCGAATAGTTTCTACAGTTGGCAGCGCTGCGTTACATTGTTACATAGTGCCAGGTTCATAGATAGTAAAACTAGATTCAAAGATAGTAACACTACATTCAACGTTCACTAGGTTCGGATAAGGTGTTTCGTTATTATTTAGCCGCATTCCGTTTGGCGCCGGCGCCGCAGGTGTCGAGCGAGGGGATAGAGCAACGTAAAGACGAAAAGAAATGAAACGAGATGCTTCATTAAGAGGTACCAACCCGGTCGAGCCGGCCCATTCGAGCTGCTGCAAAAGCCGCCGCTTGGCTTTATCACGTTAAGAAATAATAGATTATGTAGGTGAATGCGCGCTGAGGACACTTCAGTGGGGAATTCTGAACTGAGTGGAGGTCATGAAGAAAAGGAAGAGAAAAGCGAAGAAATTAAGAGGTAAAGGAAGAACAACCGAGGATTGGTTAATATCAGGAAGACCCGTGCGAGGGACAGTGCATCAAGAAGAAACTGCTTACTCCCTTTGTAAGTGTTAATAAAATAAATAAATGGAAGTTTAGGAACCGAAGTTTCAAAGGCCGGCAGCGCATCTGTAGCTCCTCTGGTGTTGTGGATGTTCGTGGGCGTCGGTGATCACTTACCATCAGGTGAGCCGCACGCTCGTTTGCCCCCTTCTTCTATAAAAAAAAAAAAAAAACCGACCTTTTTAGTCCAATCTCGCTACCCGCAGCTCGTAACAATATATATGAACAGCTATGGCTCTGGTTTCTGCGAAATCGGTTACAAATGTTACATCTACTGGAATTGCTCGTACAGGACATGACGGACGAGAATGGAGACGGTTGTCAATTCTTAAAGTGTTGGGATTGATTAAACATGGATCAGGGCTGGGCAGGTGGCGGGTGTCGCTTCGTCGGCGCTGCTGCTGCGGGGCGGCGCGTGCGCAGGCGCGCCGTGGCTGGCGAGCGGCGGCGCTGCGGTCGCCGTGGCCTGCGCCGCGCTCACGGCCTGCCTCTATGCCGGCGCAGTGGCCCCCCTCGCCGCGTACGTCCCCCACGCCTGGCTCTATACCGTAAGAATGTTGTATTTATATTTATTGTTATGGTGATGTGTCGTGAGTATTTTTGGAGACTGAACAATAGGATACAGTAGTTTCCTAAGGTACGGCGGTAGAAAAAAAAATACGTTTGACAAGTGAAATGTATGTTTCTTATGTTGAATAAATTACTATAATCTTTAACGAGAATCGTTTAGTGTATGGGAGATTTTTAACTTTAACTTTTAACACAATTATTATTGTTATATATATATGCAATACTGTGTACTTAACTTTCTAGGACATAGTTCTTTCAACGGCGTTGGGCATCATGTTGCTGGTAAGCGCAGTCCTCGGCTTGACCTTCTGCGACATGACGGGAGTTACTAGCTACGTGCACGGTGTAAGTAAAGCTGTTTCTGTTTAAGCGTCGGGAGACCGCCCTTTTTTCTTTTTTTAATACAATGCTACGCCCACACCGGGGACCTCTCGCGTGTCGCGGAGGCAGTTAACACAACAAATTGCACATGAACAAACACCCCCACAGACTGGGAACAATTATTTGTAGCCCATGCAAATACTTGTCCCGAGATTACTGCGTCATCAAGCCGATTTTTTTTATGTGATTAATTTTCATTACAAATGTATCCTAAAATAGTAAAGTAACAGCCTGTAAATGACGCATTGCTAAACAGAGACCTCCTCTATCTATATGAAAGCGGTTTTTGTGCCGGGAAGGCATTGGATTAGCGCACTTTGCACGTTGTCGAAATAAATGTTATATTACTCTCTGACATGATGTTATGCTCACGACGTTCCACTTCACCGTCGAGCACGTGGTAAATTCATCACTTAGATTGTTAATGTAATCAACAATTACAGTGGCGCCTGCACTAAGTTTGGAAACCAGGTCACGGCTCAAGTTAATCTTATTGTATCATAACACCCGGAGAAATTAATTTAACGGTATTGTGAGATAATATTCGATACAATATTATTTATACCTGGAGATCTATTTGATATAGTTTAACAGCCAAATATTACATAGTATATGAAACGACTACGTATTTTCCCCACCCCTGCCGTTCCGAGCACGGTACCAGTACTCAACAATGAATTCATGTAACCGACAGCTGATTGATTCTAGTTATGATCGAATGATGAGGTAATAAGATTTCCTTATTTCATAAAGAAAAAAAAATAACAAAAAGGCGGGAAAAATTACAGATCAGTAAAAAACAACACTGTCAAAGTGTTTTTATCATTTCTCAAACCATGTATTGTATGCAAATAATAGATAACGAATAAAAAAATATTTTAATGGACCCTATCTGTCGACGCCTTTGTTATGACGAAACAATACATTTTTTTTAAAAACTTTAATTAAACGATATCAGCAAGTTTAGTTTAATTTATAAGAATATCGTAAGACTAGGGCTCATCTGATGGTAAGTTTTATTACCGACGCTTGCGTAGTTCCAGAGCAGCATATGAGCCGCCGGTATGTTGCCGGCCTTTGAGGATATTTGGGGAGTAGAGAGTAGAGTTTGAGTTGTCCGGTCCTTACTCATCGAAAGAAACGCAGAAGCCCACGCCGGCATTCTGCTAGGCCGTGGAGCCGGCCCATTCGAGCAGCAGTAAAAGTCGCTGCTTGGCTCTACCACGAACAGAATAATGTATTTATATCATAAACTCTGTGCTTCTCGGCGTTTTTATTTGAATCAATGTGATTTTAGTTCAATAAAGTTATCTTAATAATAAATTACAAAAAATCCTCGACGATGAAATGAGTAATTTTTATAGCACCTACGCGCATATTTCTACATTCATAAACAACTACAACGTTTTTTATTCTTTTATGAATGTTGCGAGAAGGCCGTAATCCAACTACAATCAAACGGAGACCTCACAAAAAGTTAGTGACTATATTAGGCATATAAAAGGTTACCTACACTCAAGTACAAACATTACCGAGTAATTTACATTTAAGCGTTGCATTAATGTAAATTTTGTGTAAACTGTATATTCAGTTAAGTAGAGTTGGTTATCAGCACCTACACATCTTCTAATGCTTTTAAATTTACGATGATAAATGATATAGCGACTACCTTTTTTAGGATCGTTTACCTTCGGCAATCAATCTTTTTTTGCCACAGAATAACATGAATGTTGTATGAGATCCTTTTAGCTACATGCATACTGGTTAAATTTTTTCGTTGTACGTTACTTGTTGTATGGCTGACAAACTATTCCGTGAAGCTAACAGACCACCGGGTGGTGTGTGGCTGCTGCAAGCCCACGGGCACCTGCAAACTGCTTCAATCAAAGATGGATACAGATCCGTCATCACCCTAGAGACCTAATGCCTTACAGTCTGACATTACTCGAGCTCTTTGTATCGTTCTACAGTGGTTATGCTGCTGATGGATGGCAGAAATAGTCTACGAGAGTGGTTGCTAGCCAGGTGGCTCCTAGGCAGAGGAGGATCTACCTCCTAGTAGAAGTCCTACCGCTTGTCCGTCGGATACTAAAGCATTACAACATCTGTGTTGCAGAATGGCCAATACCATATATTTTTGGTACCTATGTGCGGTCTTATAGAAGTATGTATAAATTGCATAAGATAGTGTGTATGACTACAATCCCATTTGGTGTTAAAAGGATGAAGCCCTCGATGGCGCACTATCTCAAGAAGACCTCCCACGACTTCAACCGAAGAAGGTTACAGATGTGTTGTCTCACCCGAGAGCCTTAGTAGCTCCACAGCCTGTAATTATACTTATTCTCTGTACTTTTCAAATCGAAACACAATTAGCAGCAGAAATGGGTGAGAGGTGGGTGCCTATCCAGATTTCATACGTGGTAGAGCCATGCGGTGGCTTTTGCTGCTGCTCAAATGGACCGACTAGACCCGGTTGGTACCACGGCCGCACAGAATACCGTCGTGCAGTAGATGCATCTTGTGCTTCTGCGTTTCGTTCTGTGAATGAGGTAACCGGAGCACACTGGTATGTCGGCCTTCGCTGGCGTTTACTTGGAGAGGCCTATGTTTAACCGTGGGCTAAGGCTGATGAGTGTGTTAGTGAATAGAATTAATTGTTTTTTATTTTTCAGCCTCTAGCTATCGTGAACGCGGGCATGGTGACCGGCAGCGCAGTGATAACGTACGCGTCGGTGATGCAGCGCCTCGACGCCGCGAGCGTTCCTCGCCCAGACCCGCGGCCATCGCAACCCACTGAACTTGAAGTTTGATTTGTACCAACACCAGCGGCTAACCGCGTGGTCACAGAATTTGTCCCCAGGGACATCTACATTGAGATATATATCTCTATATATATTACTATCCTGTCCCATGATGTAATCTATATTTCTGGCAAATTACGTTCATATCCGTTCTGTAATTTATGCGTAATTGAATGATAAATATACAAATTACACATTTGTAATATTGCGTAAAATTATTAAACAAAATTACAAACATTAAAAAAAATTATGTAATGATTCAGATGAGACAAGTTGTTTTTAAATTTAAATTGTAGCGCGATGGCAATGTACTCTATCCAAGACAATGTAGTAAATTAAAAGGTCTCTTTAATAAATCGGTGACCATTCGCGATTATCTAATTCCGAAAAATATTTAGTTGAATTTTCGGAAGGCAATCCTGCAAATGCTAAATTTCCCTATTTTCTATAACCTTGTGTGTGTTTGTGTAACTAGGCAGTCTAATGTAAGTATTTCTATAAGTCTAAGAACACTGTCTGTGACACACATATAGAAAACATGAAAATATTTTCATCAACTTGGAACTATGACGGTTTAAATCCTTTAAATTTCTATCATGTCTTGTCTAAGTATGTTTAGTGTATTAAAACAAAATAAAGTAAGACAACTTGAAAGTACTCGTCAGTTCAATAACGAATTAGTTTTAAATACTACTTATCTTTGAATTAAAAAAAATAATGCATTTGTGTATAACATTGTGTGTGAATAATATTTAACATTGTGCTCAGCCATCAGGGTGTGTAAGTGATTACCGACGCGCACGTACATCTGGAACACCAGAGGAGCTGCGGGTGCATAATAAAGAAACCAGCACATTATAAAGCAGTATTCTTATTTATATTGAGTATATTTCCACCATAAACATTTTTTAACATTTAGGTGTGGTATTTGTCACAGTTTTCTTAAACACTGCAAAAATTAATATTGCAATACAAAATCTTATTTATATACATTAGAACATTAAATAATTTAAATTGCTTTTCCCCTAAAACATTATTTCTGCAAACTTAAAACATCTTTATATATACATGCTATTCCTACACCATTTAAACATTGTTTTTGTATTCATGCACAGGTTTTAATGGTCCTGAAGTACTGTTCAATGGACTCTAAAACACTTTCCGCTTTTGGTTTTGCTGCAACACCCGCTATTTCTAAACCGAGATTCTCAATTTTGTGTGCAGTTGAGTTACCTATGGCAAAGTGAGGCAGATTTTTGAGTTTGTTGTTGAACGTCTGCAGTTGCCTGTGTATGTACTCACAGCCAGAGGGACTAAAGAACACCATGCAACAGGGGTCCTCCGAGTCATTAACAGACATTAAATCTGCTCTTAAATTTTCATTCTCTTTAGTGTCATACACTGTAAGAGAATCAACTGCAATCCCACTGGACTGTAATATGTTTGGTAGCAATTCTGAACTCATATTACCGCAGGGGAACAGCAATTTTGATGATTTCGACTTTTCCTTTGTAATGAGTTTTGCTAAATTTTCTGCATTGCCTGTAGTTGCTCCTAGTGCATCCAAGCCTAATAGAAGTTTTACTTTGCGGCTGCTGGACTCGCCGACGGTGTAAACACGCCTTGTGTTCCATATCACGAACTTCGACGGCGCCCAACACTTCGAGACAGCTTCAATAGCACGGGGACTTGTCAATATCAGACCATTGTAGTCTCCATTCAGTTTTTCGCACAGATCCTGCAAATGAATATACACGAACTGAAGTGGTTCAATAAATATGGTCTGGTAGTCACAGTTGGTGAAAGCCTTCTCGTAATCCTCCGACGCAGTTTTGAATAGCACAACTTTCTTCATGGCAACGATTTTGTACAAAACATTAATGGGGCGAGTTCTTTGTTCTTCTGTCCACTACTACAAAACAAGATTGACCCTGAAAGGACAGGAAGCTGTATGAGACACAAGGCAAACTTGAGACATTGAATTTATAATGTAGGTATTAACGAGAAACTTAAGTAAATTTAACAGATTTTAGAGAGAATGCAGATAGAATACTAATTCAAATATTGTCAAGTCACAAGTTTAACAAGATTATTGGAAAACAACTGCTTACATTTTAATTTTAGACAATTCTACAGCAAGTTTTTTTTTTCAATAAATTCTCAAGCTAAATTAACTGAAGTGAACGACACAAGCTGTGGCGTTTGACAGACTGTCAAACCCAGATTGCTGTCAAGCAAAAACACGGTTTGTCAGTTTAGAAAGTTTCACGTTTGGATATGCTAAGTGTAAAGTTATGATATGAATAATAATAATATATATTTCTTAAAACAAAAACTGTATTACCTTCACATATATATAATGAATTACAGTTAATGATTTTTTTATGTTAGTAAAATTAAAAAAGGAAAAAGATGATAAAAATTACTTGACTCAGCTTGATCCGCTTCTTTAAAGTAATGAATTTCCGCAAAGTAACGTCTCATTCTATTAACTATCTTAAAAAAGGAAATTTAGATCCACAAATAAAATTGGACCGAACCTGAGTATTGAAGAAAGACCAGCACTTTTCTACTGAGCTAACCTACCGCATCCTTTATGTGTCTTCATCATCAGCGTATTTAAGTCACCTGCTGTATATAGACCTCACAAATAAAACGTTTCCAAAACCTAGCATGCATTTATTGAAAGGTTTACAAGCGTGCTGGTGCGCTACAAGTCATGCTGATTCCTATCACTAGTTTGGGTTTGAAAGCCTTGTGGCTTATAAACTTTTTTATATCTATTGCGATGTCAAAAATATATATGACATTGGTCATATATGGCTATATCTTCAACATAGAAGAATAAATAAGGACTGTCATACAGACATTGACAAAATAATTGACAAGCATTCATTTTAGACTGGATTTTTACATTTTAATGATTAATTTAGAGTTAATAAGTTATTGCATGTAGCCCGGTCGTTCCATTCAAATGTGAACTGGGTGGACCAATTGTGTGTGGTGTGGGCTATTAATGCCGTTAAGCGGATGCTCAAATGGTGTGGTGGCGTCGGTTGTGTTGGCTCTTCTGCTTCTGCCAGTCCAGTATTACATACCAGAATTATACACACGCGAACCAGAACCCGTGCTCACACCTGCTCCGGCCGCATTCGCTTTCTCTACGCCCCAATTTGAAGATTACCCGCTATTCGATACCGTTGTCGCCGTCACGCTTGTGGTGCTATCGCTTTTTATATATGTTTGTGATTGGATTCAAAGGAAGCTTTTGGAGAAAAGGATAATTAAGGTATCGTCGCAAATATTTACTCCCATCTTTGTAATGATCATCTACCTAAATACATAACATCAAACAATTTTTTTTAATTTGTTAAGAAATATCGCGATGTGTGTTTAAATACAAAACAAAATGCAAATTGAGCAGTTCTACGAACATGCTCTGGTAATTGAAATAGACATTAAGCTTTCTCGTCATTCTTATATTACTTATATTACTCGTATATTACAAGGGTAACATACCACAACTTTCTTTATGACAGCTAGAAAAATTTACCACGACCACGACCAAGACAAATCATAGAGTGTATCATCATCAGATCATCAGTAATGAGGTTGTGTGTCTTGGTGGTGTTGAATGATACTGGCCAAGAGACCGTATTAAATGGTCTCCGTCTAACCAAATTCTCTGGATTAACTTTGGGAAACTTTTTGAGAAAACCAGAAAATTTGTGTGCTAGATAGGATTTAGGTTCAACGTATTCGTATTCGGTCGATTCGCGCAGGCCTGTACGAGTATTCTCCAGGTGTTTGGCTATTCTTAATAAAAACAAACATGCGATAGCGCCTCTATGCATTCCTGTGCACGACGTTTTTAAATGCTTCTGCCTTCGTGATTTTTCATCAGTGCTTCGTTGACGTCTACTATTCAATAGCTTTTTTTGCAGGTTGTACCGCACACCTTGCAAATTATACTTTTTACTAATTATAATGTTTTTAGTTAAACAAACATCTCTGCGAAAGCTTGGATAGACTTCGTGCATGGGATTCTCGACAAGAGCAGCTGGACTCGATGCTTCACACAGTTCAGAACGCCACCTCTGAATACAGCTTACTGCTGTACCTCATGCTGCGGAAACATCGCTGTCTGTCGCCTCAAAAGGCCCCGCCTGCCAGCTGCCTCTTCGACAAAGAGTTGGATGATTTTCATTTCATAAGAAGCAACGTGCTCGACGTTTAGATAGATGAATTGTTATATTATAGATTTTGTATTTGAATTTGATATGAAATATAATTTTTGTTTGCCAGTCTGTTTTTTAGCTAGATGTTTCTGAGCTTGTAATGTATACAGGCTTTTCAAGCTCTACTTAATCTACTATTTTATGTTAAGCAAAACATAAAGTGTCTCGTTTGTCCCTGACATGGATAATCAGAGATCCCATGGTCGTACTGAGACGTTTGATTTCCAGATGTCATAGCTAACCCGGGTACCGTCAGTTTTATAATTAATACTTTTTGGTCCGATTTACGCAGAATGAGGTCACGGTGTCTTGAAGTCGTGCAGTGGTATCATTGGTCTTGGATTTAATTATATTAATTACCTTGCCATCTTCTCTATTGAAAATAGAATGTATTTTTAATTTGAATAGCCTAGTGAATCCCAAGGATGGCAGGAAACGGTGTTCTTTTGCGAGGGTTTATGGTATGTCAAATATCATGTAATGGTTACTTTTATCCTGGTTATCCGGACGTTTCGGGATTTAAGAGAGCTAATTAAATGCGTTAAAATCCGTAAATAATAGTTGCATTTCAAATTAAATATATAGTTAACTTTAAACATTGCTTTGAATATTCTGTAAGGAGTTGTTTCCTGCGAACAAAGCGTCCCGCGATCCTTTGAGATTTACTGAGACGCGAGTAGCCGGTCTCTTACAGCTCTGTAACTTGCACTCTATAACTTTATGGCGGGCAAAGCCTTCGGGGAATCACCGCCTTTTTTAATTTTAAAAAGAACGGCATCAAATTCTAACTCGAGAATATTTGTGACAGACACGTTTTTCTCCTGTTTATTCAATAAAAAACGTCACCTTTACTGTTGTAAATTCTCCGGAGTCGAGGAAATAAATTACAGACATATATTGGACATGGAAGTATTATTAAGCAGATCAAGACCAGAAACGGTCTATTTTTGTCTCTTTGTCTAAATTTATACGGTGCGGTAATCGAACCCAAAGCGAAACGCTAATGTGATGCGTCAACTGCGCAGGCTTCGCATGATTTTTTGTCCAAGTGGTTAACGGCAAAATAAATTGCAAACGCAGGAATGTTTGCAGTTAACAACGGCTCTGAGATAAGGCTGTCACATAATCTTCTTTCTTCTTTAATGCACTTCTAACGAGCACGCGGCTCTCTGATGGTAAGTGATGTGATTACTGATACCCGCGTACGTCTGCACCACCAGAGGAGCTGCGGGTGCGTTGCCAGACTATAAGGATATTTGGGAGGAGGGAGACGGGCCTCCGGTTACGTCACTCACCGAAGCATCTCATCTGTATCTTAATTGATCTTGATTGCAACATTGCAAAAGTTATTGGAAAATAAGCACTAGTAAAAATAGTGGGGGAACGTTTTTAGTACAAAATTCATAATATTAAAGAAGTTGGCAAAAATTACTTCACACAAGTAATGTGCAAATGTCCAAAGCAACGCCGGATTCTATTCATTAACTAAATTAAAGGTTTTTTTGCGCATGGAAGCGGCGTAAGATTCTGCCACCCCCTTTTGTTCTCGTTGTATCTTAAAATCAATCAATTATTTTCATTTGGAAAATGCAAATTGTAAGCCGTTCTGAATATAATTTGGGTAAAATAAGTAAATAATACGAGGTGGCAATTATAACTGTAACTATTATTTAAAATTAATGCTTTGAAAACATTTAATTTGAATCAATTATTTGTCAATATTTTTGCTGTCTTTTTTAAGCTGTTAACTAGGAGTTCTTTAATTTATTAACTGTTATTCAACGCATCGTTGGGATGGCGACTGTTTAATCTAATACTATTACAAGTATACTAACATAAATGGGTAACCTAAATGTTATTTCCATCATCACTACAATCCGAAACAATATGTCCTCCTTGGTTGTTACTAATGTCCAAAAAGCCGCGCCATGCTCCACGCGTCGCTCCTGGTGCGGCGCGGGCCCCCGCGGCATCCATCTTGTGCACACACGCGCGTCACGGTGCCAACACGGACACAGACTATTCAAAACAGTTTCTATTTGATACTCTTACAATTTCTACAAGCTGTTTCTTCTTTAAATGGTCATGTTTTCTACATTTGCCACAATGGCCAATGGACTCAACAGGTCCTCACGCAAAATGGGTTGGCACCATCTCGCAGCCATCTCTCCGCCACCCGGTTTCCTGTAACACATTTCCGGCCCTTTTCCAAAATCACCCCCACAATCTAAATATCTAGCAACCGAGAGGAAAGATGTTACACAACAAAAAAATTCACGATGTGAATTCTATTTAAAATTTCCATATAACTATGGCCACTGTTACTAATGAAGTTTTTATTAAATTTCAACTAAGTGCCCCTGTTAAGGTTATTCTGTCTACTGTACACTACTCGTATATCGGGTTAGTCAACATCCAGCGTCCGATACCCTTTCGTCGACGCTCTGCAGCTACAATCATGTAACAAGTTCAATATTTGCCTCAGCGAGCCTACCCTCTAAAATATGAACAAACAAGAACATCACAATCAAGATAAAAATAAACACTGGATGTTGACTGAAATTGCAGGGAGCGGAAGAGGATAGTTTTGTTGTATTTTGTGATGGCAATAAAACATATACAAATTTCAACACATACACACATGTCGGAATATTTTATTTTTAAGTAAATATAATGCACACATAGTGGAGCTGTTATTAAAGGCAACAATAGCTCGAAGACGTAACAATAGGAGTGGGGCCGGAAGGGCACGCCACCCCGCCACCCGCCGGATATTCAATAGCCCGCCCCAGGATATTATTATCGCACGCAAAATTTAATTATTTTTTGTTAAAAAATTATTAACTCCGTGAACTTTTCCTCGCAGGTTTTCTTTTTTCCTCTTCATCGAGCTTTCGGTGTGTGTTCTTCGTTAGGCCCAATGACGAAGTACTCAATAGATACAGATAGAAATATTCGATTAAATACTTGGAGTAAAATCTCTCAGCTACCGTGTTATTTGTAGTTCGTCGTATTTAAAGAAACCATGCTGACGAGACTTGTTACTTCTAGTATCGAAATATAATTACACGGTAAAGACTAACTTTTTTTTTTGTATTGGAAAGGCAGCAAACGATGAACGTTCACCCGATGGTAAGTGATCACCGTCGCCCACGTAAATCTGCAACACCAGAGGTGCTGTAGGGGCGTTGCCGGCCTGTAAGGGTATTTGGGAGATGGAACGGAGACACATGAGCACAAGACGCCTCCACTTCGGGCCGGTGTACGGACCCGGTCGAGCCGGCCCGTACGAGCAACAGCTGAGGCCGCCGCTTGGCTCTACCGCGTGTAGAACTTGCAGTTGTTAAGTGATATAGTAACACTGAAGCAGAAGCGATTAAAGCAATTTTGATTGTTTAGGAGACTTTATTATTTGGTTTTGTTTTAAAAGTCTAAAAAATTATCGCTTATTTATAAATGATCGCATAAATCAAATCAAAATTTTATTTTGTTTTAATCTAGTGAACGTTAGAAGTTATAACTTATACATGGAAAGTGTCGTTTCAAATGAACCTCGGATCTCAAACTTTATTTTAAATCTGCAAAACTTCCCACACCCGCTCGCCTTGAAAAGCGTTCGCCAAGGAGTGACAACTTGGAGGGCTCTTGCGCTTCCACGAATTTATTCCTTCCTAATATAAATTTATATTGCATTCAGTGAAATGTAATGAAATGGAAATTGTTTCTATTGAATGCTTGTATCGTTACCTATGACAATTTATATTAATACGAATGAAATGATAATAATAAGTAAATTGTTTATTTCGCAGACAACAATGGCGTCCAGTGTGCGAGTCACAATAACGGACATTTATCCAATGTTTTTTTATTTTAGCACTGTATGTACAGATAAATAAATATAAATATTACTCTACTTATATACTACTCTATAAATATTACAATGCACTGTTGGTTAATCGCCCTCGAGCCGTTTCTAGAAAAAACCTTGCAATATTAGTTTATTGAAACTTAACTGTACATTTAAAAATTACAAAAAAAGATTTGGTGTAGGATACCAGATAGGAGTTGCTTTCGCCATATTGTTCTCGGTTAGAGGAATTTCATAACGAAACGGCGGTAGATTTTAAATAAAAATGTCGTTCGTCTAGTTAAGTGTAGGTTTCTTACATTAAATAAATTATTTGATTTGATTTGATTGATAGATGAGCCTAGTCAGACGGCTCCAAGACAGAGAAGGAGCCCACCACCTAATAAACATTTGATACGTCCTTGCTAACTCTCGTCTACAATTCTTTAAGAAAGAAACAATGAACGAAGATTTATTGGCACAGCATATAAAAACAACACGGAACATATTAAATAAAAATAATAGTATAAAGTCAAAGGGAAACATAAAGTAAAGCCAGTCTACAAAAACTATAACTTTAAAATATTAGAAAAATAGAGGATAGTGCATGTCTCATTTTATGGAGATGTCATCACTTCTCATCAGATGAACTTTGTGCTTGTTCGACACTCTAATCTGTATAAAAAATACAAGTTCATTGAATCACAGTTATGGTAGCTAGTTCATGATTATTAGTTAGTTTTTCAGTAATCTTCTTATTTTAAATTTTAGTATTTTCTACGTATAACTGTTTTATCTCTATGCTGCCGGTGTATCTTATTAAATAAACAAATAACTTAACGACTGTCCTTATAAAGAAATACATCACAATAAAATGGAGAAGAGAAAGAAATTGCTCGAGGTTATTTGCGTAAATTTAAAGGTTAGAGTAAAACTGTTTTAACCAAATAAATGTACTCGTCAGCTGGCCGGTTGCCAGGGCAGCTCTGTTTATACAGAAATTATATTATCGTCCCCTTCGAGATCACATTCCGGCGGTATCGACGGGTGTCGGTGGAGTAGCATAGGTAATTTACAGAATAATTCATCGCGCCAGTATACTAAAGTAATACTATTAAACTATGGTAGCAATGAATTGTTTTTACTGTCTGTAAATGGAATTACACATCTACTTTATTTTTTATTTTTCCGTGTTTGTTTTTCTCTAACAGTCTGTTAAAGTACTCTGTTAAACATAGGCTTTCTCCAAGAATCTTGAAAGCTTTGGCCACACTCACCAGCGGGTCGGTGAGCTGGAGCGCCGGTACCACTGCACGCGCGATGCTGCTGCTCATCACAAGCCTGCGGTAGTCGGGCTCGGCATGTTCGGATAGATTTGTCGCCATCATTCGACAGCCAGTTCCTGGGGCGCCATGTGCAGGTGAGGTAGGCATTGTCTCCCAATACCGTCTTAAGAGTCTACATGTCATGGCCGCTGCGCCGCGCCACACGGTGAGATGTTTCGCGTAACATTCGCGTGTCTTGCGGACATGCGGATACAACGTACTGTTCACAACAGTCGTGTGTATTTAACCTTAAGAAACAGAGACACATATTTTCGTCCTAGCCGTACCTCTGAATAAATTTCAAATATGTCGCTAGTTCACGCTTCACGCATGTTGTTGGAATATATTCTTTTCATATTGATAATTAACAATTTTAGATTAAGTACTATTCCACAACGATAATCATTAAATAAATGTTTTTCCATTTTCTTCAATCTTGGAAAATATTTACCCTAAAATAAATATGCGCTCATAGCAGTGTAGCCCGTCATGTTCTATCTTAAAGAGGTAGAAAGTGACAGCTGTTTAAGGCTCGTTGGGTTTGCTCATAGAAATTGTCATGTCATTTTAAAAGGCACTTCTTGCGACATTCCGTGGGTGAGTAAAGTGAGTCGCATATTTACGCCGCCACCACACGGTGACAGTTACTACTTAAGTCGTATATTTCAACAGGAACAGATTGTATTGCGGCATTGTACGAGATAGGGCAGGAAACGCGATATCGGGAAACACAAATATTATTTTTGGATGAATAGGCTTCGCTTGGCGCCCGGCCAGCGGGTCAGCCGAGTGTGTTTACTTGGCGAAGACAGTATCACTTTACATGCTCTGCCCCTAAATATGCGCACCAAAAATGTTCCTCTGCACTGTTGTGTTATTGTGGTGTAAGAGTTAAACCTTTTTATTTAATTTAGGCTAATTTAAAGCGATTTGTCTTATTGAAGTTATACTTCTTTTTGCACGTTTGGGAATAATGATGAGAGTGAATATTTACAACGTGATACCTACCGACATCTAAAAGCGACACCATGAAGTTAGTGTTTTGTTGATTGTGATTTAAGATAGTTAATCAAATATATTAATCTACAACACGTGTTTCATAACAGTGGAGATAAATAAATATACATGTGTATTTGTGTGATTTAAAATTATAAATGGTGGTGAATGATAATTTATTTATTTAATCATATATTTACCAGTTACTTGGCACCAGTCACTTCCTACGGCTAGCACGTGACTTTAGGGTTCCGTATATTAAGGATGGATTTTCCGCCATCAGTCGGTTATCGGAGCCTTGTTCGTCAGCTAGCAGGTGAGGATGACATTAGGAGAAAAACGTGGTGGGGAAATCCTCCTTATGAAGCTTTAATGAACGTAAAAACCTGCACCGGTTCCAAAAATTAATACTACCGACCTAGACAGATTTTCTATATAAATTGGTTAAGTCATCATTCCATAGTATCATTCCATGTAGCTTTTTAAGACATAAACTTACCTCACACTGCACGAGTTTCTCGGAGTGTGTCGCGGAGCGAGTTTACAAGCATCAATTGCAAACGGACTAACACCCAGACCCGACTAATCGCATATTGCGGTGAAGGTACGTGGTGTGGAAGAGCATGTGTTTTTATAATAAACACAAAAAAACATTTATAAACATTAATATACGTTACGATGAAACATAACACATTGTAACATTGGTAGTACTACAGCCTCCCATAATGTCGGCGTGAAGTAGAGTTTCTGCATTTCGTTTGGTGAGTGTGGTAACCGGAGGCCCACTCCCCTCATCCCCAACCACCTTTCCCACCGTCCCTCCCATTCCCCAAATATCCTTAAAGACCATCAACGCACCTGCTGCTCCTCTGGGGTTGCAGATGTATGCGAGCGACGGCAATTACTTACCATAAAGTGAGCTTTTTAACATAAAAAAAATTAAATGATAGATATTCCCAAATTGAAAATTCTAAAAATCAGATCATGGTCTCACCATCAGCATATGGTTACTAAATCTCTCTCTTTGAGGAAAATTTACGAACGAAACATACACATCCAACTAAAGGATATCGTTCAGATCCATAGCACCATTCCTAACGAGCAGTTTGGGTTTCGAGCAAAACCCTCGTGTGTTCAGCAAGTACACGGGCTCCCGGAGCATGTACTTGAACGTTTCAACGATAAAATACTGCGTGGGTCTTCTTTCTTTGATGTTGCAAACGCTTTCGACAAAGTCTGGCACTACAGCTTACTATATAATCCGTTTTACTCTGAAGCGCCAGATAGGCTTGTGCACATCATACAGGCTATTTGCATTTTTCGTAACACAGTTGAGAGCACGCCCATAAGGGCTGGCGTTCCGCAAGGTTCGCTAATCTCGCCAACACAACATGCTCTTTACGAGTCACGAGTTGGTGCTTTTCGCCGACGACACTTCTCCATTCGCTTCCGATACTAACGTATCGATAATCTACATTCACCTCCAAGCCTCCACCAACGCATTAAGCAATCGGTTTACGACATAGATATCTATGTGAATCCTGTAAAGTGCAATAAGGTCTTGTTCACAAGAAGAAACATTCCGAAACGTACCACTTCCAATAAATTCGTCAAGAAAACGCTCTCCGACAGACCGTTCCATGGGTGTCGGAAATCAAATAAATATTTAGGGAGGCTTCTATTTAGAAAAATCACATTGATTATTTAGAATAACATTTCAAAAACGTAAGGGATTAGGTGTCATTCGTATCTGGCTGCTTCGTTCCAGTCGCTCCGGCACTTTATGCTGATACCAACAGAACCGGTCAATGTCTCAAGTGACAGGTACCGCGAGGAAAATTGTTCGACCTTACCACACGTTAAAAAAAAAAGCTCTGAAGAAATTCTTTTAATATTAAAAAAAAACGTCGGCTATATAAAAATTAAATTAAACGCGATAAAATCCATAAATAATAGTTCCATTTCAAATGTGTAGTGTTCGCGTAATTACAAGAAATCATTCTGTAAAATGTAATCATAATAAGATGTTCAGAAACATCAAACAAAAAGATTTAGCGCTCAATGTAAAGAAAAATCCTAATGTTATTATGATGTTGCTCTAGAAGGAAGGGAAGAAAAAAACTCGCGCCGGACGTCTGCCTCGCCGGACGTAATTCACGAACGCAACGTAGGTGTGATATAAATTATAAGTGATATAAATCACACGTACGTCACATAATATGCTCGTAGTTAAAAATAGTAGCCGGATAGACATTTGCTACATATAAATAAAACGTGTAGCATAAATTTATCAGTCCATATAATAAGGTGGCAGGTGAATCTACCAATCAGGAGACCACTTTTTACGTCTTGTACGTGGTAGAGCCAAGCGGCGACTTTTGCTACTGCTCGAATGGGCCGGTCCGACCGGGGTGGTACCGCGGCCTGGGCTAAAATACTGCCATCCAAACCTTGCCCTTCGGTAAATACCGTACGTATAACAGTGCGCTGTTGTGTTGCGTGAAGTTGTGTTTGCACAATTTTAGTTTCGTTCAACTCGCACAAGCCGTAATAAAGTGGATAGGTCCGCGCACCCGGAGCGCAGAGTTGTGTTTGAAGCCGGTTTAATTGCTAAGTTCCACAAAACGGGGTAAACTGTCCGACGACAAATCAGCGGTTAATCCACTTTGCAGTGAATTATTGTGTGAGCTGGAAGTCTCGTGGGGTGTTCAGACGTTGCTTTAATGTTCAGCCATTAGAACGTTATTAGTAAGTTTAATTTTATTTAATATCCATGATGAATGTATACAACACTCTTGCTTTAACTTGCTCAACAATCTTTATAGCTTTACCTTAACCTGAATAGACTGTAAATAGTCCGCTGCAGGACATGAGCTCATAAGGAGGATTTGTACGTTTTATACGTGGTAGAGCCAGGCGTGGTAGAGACAATGGGCCATCTCGAGCGGGTTGGTACTACGGCCTCGCAGAATACCGGCGTGAAGTAGACGCATCTTGTGTTTCTGCGTTTCGTTCGATGAGTGAGGTAACCGGAGGTCCCATCTCCTAAATACCCTTGAAGGCCGGCAACGCACCTGCAGCACCTCTGGTGTTGCAGATGTACATGAGTGACCGCAGTCACTTACCATCAGGTGTACCGCATACTCATTTTCCGCTTTTTCCATAAAAAAGAATGCCACAATCGCCACGCTCGACATGCGGATTGGCGATCACAGCACCAGAAACCCGGCTAAGACGCTGCTGCCCGTCATTGGTCTGCTTAGCGTTAGTCGGGTATTTTTCGATATGGCTATCATGTCGATTCTGAAGGCTTTTCACTTAGTCGTCTCTTACGACACTCACGGGAGGAAAGGACACGGCCACTGGTACCGACGATGGCCTCCGGTATCGGTAGGAATGTCAAATCCCACCCGTGGAAGTTACTGGAAGACAATCGTTGTGAGTCCAGTGTCGGTTCCCTCGCGCTAGTGACGTCGCTCCTACTCTCCAGTTCATGGTGTTCGGGTTCGGAACATTCGTTTGGATTTTCAGCCAGAGCCTCGTTTCGTTTTTTTAAGATTGTTTTAGAAAAGTCAAAGTCAAAAATCCGGATGTTATGAAAACATTACGAAATATAGAAAACCACAGATTACAAAATCGAATACATACTAATCCAAGTTATTCATACTGTCCAGGAAATACAAGAAAGTATGAATTAACAAATTTTAATAGCAGTTACTGCACTCGACAACCTACGTTATTTATCTTACAGTTAATGTTAGTTAACTTCCGTAATCTATTGTGGTTGTGAGTAAGTTATAAGTTTAAACTTTATTAATGTTTAGTTACCAAACAACTCTCCACTGATCAAACATTGCAATTCATAAATTTAACGGGAGAGGGGGCAGACGTCAGCCTTTCACCTAATGGCAAGTGATTGCCGACGCCCACGTGCAACACCAGAATATCTGCAGAAGTCTCGCCGGCCTTTATGGCTATTTGGGGAGGCAGAGGGGAGTAGGCTCCTAAGGTGTACAATTTTGTATTTTTGTCATCAATAACTAAATTTGTGATGTGGTGTCGGCGTAAGAATCTGCCATATCCCTTCGGCCTGTGGATGCAGAAGGAGAACGTGACTAACTACAGGAGTTTAGCTGCCAAAGGAAGTCTCTCGCTAATCTCCTGGAGCGAAGCAGGCGAAGCGCCTAGCGAAAGCTACCCGCTTATTTATGAGGGGACATTTGTGACACTGATCCGTGTTATTATATCGCAGTGACAACTGTTAGCTGCAACGATTAGCTGTTACCGAGCGTCGTTCACTAAGACAGACAGATATCTCCATCTAATTTAGAGAAAAGCCCAGAAGAGATTTTGAAGCATTACTTATCTTAGCATTTATGTGATTACTTTGTTTAAAATATGTGTGGTAGCGCAGATTCTGCTTTGGAAATTAACGTGGAAACAACTGACCCGAGTAATGGGTGACAAATGGTTTCAAGAAAGAAAATATTGTGTTCAGAAACAAAATCATTAAGATGTCAAAACAATTTATTTGCTGAAAAATAATTTTTTTTTTGACTTTGATTGATAATGACGTTCATTTTGAACTTCAATTGAAGAAGGTTAATGTTTCGTGGTCAGTCACCCCTGAGAACTAAGATATCTCATAGACTAATATAATCATATTGGCCCTCTATACCCTTCTACCTGAAAAGAACAGGTTTCACTGCTTGTTAACGGCAGATTTTTTTTTTATGTTAAATATCCTTACGTTTGACCCCAATCTCGCTTGATGGAAGGCGAAGATGAGGCCTAGGATGGTACACGTTTGCCTAGAAGGTGTCTGTTCAGTTTGGCCTTAAAGATGTCCAGATTATAGCGTAAAGATGTCCAGAAATAGAATGAGAGAGGTTTTTTGTAATTCAACTTCTTTTTTTAATATGTACAGACAGGCTGGATTCGAATTACTTTTAGAGTGTTATAAATCTTTAGAATATGCGAACCTGCATTGCAGTGAGACGCGTCCCTCTCTGAGTAAGCGAGCAATTCAAGCGTGTAGTAGGGCGCCGAGAAATTCACTTTATGTTACATCTTGCGCTCGTCGATGAATAACTAAATAGAAATGGTATCGGTGTACTTTAAGTATTGTCCGGCGACCTGCTCAGGATCCGGTACTTAACAAAACGAATTCCAAGAGCAAGCATACCACTGCACGACCACAAGATACCAGATATGGCACTTAAAGCTTCGTACATTTATACTGTGCAAATATTAATTTTGCTTACATACGAAATCACGTTATTTTTTCAACATACGGTTCAGCTTCGGATATAAATAAAAACTCTAACGACTGTATAACCGTCAAGAAAGGGGTGATCAGATCTAGACATTTATTTTTAGTAGTTTTAACACACTTTTTTAAACTTTTTATTACATATCTATTGAGCAGAATTTACTGCTAAAATAAGATTTAGAAGTTTTTTTCCGATGATGCGCCTTACGACAATAAAGCGAGAACAACAACCGAGCTCCATAGAAATAATATTAATATTTCTCTATTAAAAAACTATGTTGCTTTTGTATAGAAAACAAAGAAAGATTATTTGATGTGCGTCGGTACTATCACGAATAGAGTGTCTGAAGGCAAGGTGACATTCACCTTAACTGTCTCATGTGTTTCGATCCTGCCATAGAATGTGAAGTGAACGTGGCAAGGGCGAACTCAGTAGGACAAACGGGTTCAGGTGGGTGGATCTCATAGCTTCGAGAGTTCGAGCAAGTTTCGTTTATACATGCAGAACGCAAAACAATTTTTTTTTGCATTTCCATCTTCGTACTACCCACAATCAGAAGTTTAACTACTGTTGTGTCCCTGTTGGAAAGGTAAAGAGAGTCAGTATAAATACGGACAGTGGGAAATTCCATCTTCCGAGTAGTCCTCGGGCTGACCATGCATTTATTGTAACCTTCGATTGTGGTCGTTCCCAGATGCCGTTGCAGATGATAGTCGGACCGTCAGCTCGTCTCTCAACCTCATCCAATAAATCCCTAGCGTGAGAAACTTATCAAATAGATTTTATTGAAGCTTTGCGGCAGAATATAAGGAAAAGCTACGGAAATTCACACGTACCTCAAAATGAGACACGTTGAAGTAAAGACTCAATAAGTTCGGTCGTAATTCGAACCTCCATAAATAACTACCCTTCCTTGCAATAGATTCATCATGGATAAGGAAGCTTCTAAACTAATCTACAAGGAAGACGTTACATTCTGTCTGCGATATAAAAATGTGTTACTTTTCTGCCTGATCGGAGCCTATATGTGGACTATATTCTGATATTCAATTTGTTTACGTAGTTCGGATATACGAAGGAATAAAAACATTTCGCTAATGGTATGATATATTCAACGGATGTGCTTTCTGCTTTACAAACTATATTCTTTGATGATGATTCCCAGATGGCGCGTTTCGAGCACGGCGATAAAGGAACAACTTCAATCTAAGAATTATTCAGATGCGTTGTCACCCCTGAGGAGTAAACATCGAACCTCTCACTGCCCGTCATTGTACTGGATCTGTATACCTTTGAGAGAGGGTGCCACACTTATGCCTCTTAAGTTATCACAGTGCCGTAAGTGTACGAGCGAATACAGAGGCACTCGCTCATCTTTACCCTCCCGTGCTCAATGTAACGCTCATGCGTGACGGCCGGGGGAAAGACCAGGTGTCATGTCACAGACAGACGCGGGACCCGAAACCGGACCCGAAAACCATTCATTGCGAAACTTTAATATTACACTAAGGTTACAGAGACTCCTTCTCTGCCTGGGTGTCGTCTGGGGAGGTACCATCCTCAGGAATGGGTCCTGTCGTCAAACAGCGGTCCAGCAACTGTTGTGTTCCGGTCTGTAAGGTATAGAGAGCCTGTATAATGATGGGCGGAGTCACGTGACCGCGGCAGCAGGCGCGTGCGCAGCGAGCACATTCACTCCGTAGAGACGGTGAGATTCAATTTTTTTTTTAATTTTCTATCATTCAACACCGTATTTTTCTTGCTATAAGATCAAATAAATATTTGATAATTTATGAGTAAGTAAGCTCACTTAATATACTGTTCTTAATATTGTCCCATAATAATAAGAATTTTCATTTGTTATTCATTGTGGATCCTCTTTTAACTCTTATACGAAATGAACTTCAACTTTATCTTCAACGTATGGAAATAATCAAATTACAAACGCAAATTCGACCTACGCTTCAGTCTGTCTGAGCGCTGATAAAGTATTTCGCGTGTCTGCGCTGCTTGTTTAATATATTCCGGACGGGACGAGCGCAGTCTGTCCTCTGATTAGTAAATGAGCCCGTATCTTGTTCCACGTTGTCTGTGTTTACTCAAGCCGAAGAACTTATCACAGCATATAGTTGAACAGTTCCTAGATTATCTGGTAGAGAGCGACCGCCTCAACTTCATTGTATGCGTTTGCATTCGGTCAATTTTAAATGCTGAATTTACGGTGACGGTGAAGTGAAACATCCCGAGGAAGCCTGTATGTTGGTCGCGGCGTTAGATGAAAACAGAACGAAGGAATAAAGCAATGTTTTTTTTAACGAGTTGTGTTAATTATAGCTTTAATTACTACAGTCTGCGCACCCCCGTAGCGCTCTCCAGCTACCGCCATGTTTTTGTGATGCCTTGATTACTGAGTGAGTGGTATTTGGCTTTTAATTTGTTCTCGCCGTTCGACTCGCACAATGTCAAATATTTTTCTTATACACCTGACTACTTTCAGTTGTAAAACTGTTTCTATTTTGTGTGTATTATCTCTTTATGTTGTGCTAATAGATATTTTCCGTCTCTCTCACATAAACAAAATTATATAATTACTTACTGTGTACTTGTCGACTCGGTGGCGCAGTGGCTAAGCGTTAAACAGCGGTGCTGTGGGTTGCGGGTTCGATTCCCGCAAGGGATTAGTGTTTGTATGGGCTACCAATAATTGTTTCGGGTCTGTCTATTTGTTAATGTGCAATTTATGCATGTAAACTGCTTCCACGATTCAGGAGAAATTCCTTTTTTTGATTTGAATTTAAACGAAACGCAGAAGCTCAAGATGTCTCTGCATAACTGTCGGTATTCCGCGAGGCCGTGGAACTGCCCCGTATGGCTCTGCCACGTACACTATATGTAAGTTATATAGAGTAAGCTCCGCAAGATATAATCGAGAATCGAAGCGGGTCGTCAGTGTGTGCAGAATGATCAGGAAATAAGGAAAAAGTCGTAACGAATGTTATGTTATCGTACGCTCGCCTCGCCTCTGATTATGATAATGAGCATGCTGTCCGGGCCGGTCGAGTCCAAGGTGACGGCTCGTCACAGTGCCGAAAGTGACATGCGGCACTCATTCACCTTTGCCATCTCCACGTAAAGCTTATGTAATAATTCGGAGGAAAGGTCAGATGCAATGTCAGAGATACGTTTTCGGACCCGAAGTTCATTAATTTTTGTAGCACAGGTGATATCTCCTACAGGGATTTGAACCTAAGACCAAACGAGCTTCCAATCACGTTAACCTTACCAGGCACTGCAATATTTTATTCTGATTTTTTTAGTTTTCAAGTTAGTGTAGATGCCGCTGTATCCGAGGAGATCAGGAGATCTGCCTCCGTGTCAGGAGACCCGAGCTCGAAGCCCTACGTAAAGGGGCGTACGTAACTCATGTACTGGCTTTATATGGTTGGCAAAGGTAGAGTGCCGGCGACGGGCTACACCATCTGAAACGTGGGCTCAAATAAGAAGCACCGGTGAATAGTGGGCGAAGGACCAAAATGTCCAGACCTCTGACTACTTCAGTAGATACTCGCTAGGGCCAACCCGTGGCCCCACCCAAAATTATTTGGTCCGGAATAATAATACATGTTAGGTTAAATGCATGTAAGTTTGTGTTAGGAAAATATTCTGGTCTAATGGCGGGTTTGATCATGCGACCTAACGTTTTGTAACCTTAACGAAGGTTAAACAATGAATATACTTTTTATTTAAAAAAAAACTTTAATTAAAAGGCAGTGAATTAGTAGGTACAAGTTGGCGGCCTTGTATAGCGGTCCTGCATAGTAATCCCTTCCAGGGAACCGACAGCGTGGAGTAACAAAGCTATAGATACGAGGTAGGTGGTGCGGTATAAATATACGTACTGTACAACTCATGTTCATACATATATGTATTTATATAATGTATACATAAATATATAAAAAAGACGTACATTCTTATTTACACACATAAATAAATAAACACAAAAACAATTAGGCTATTGGGGTTGGAATTAGTGTGAAGTGGATATGAAGACATATTATTGTTCATTATTGATTTTGTTTCACCGTCTGGTCGAGTAAACTCTTTGTATGCGGGATATCACACTATCTTAGTAAAGGCCTTCTGAACAATAAGTCTTGAAAATAGCAATGCCTACCGATAGATGGCGTGATACACATCTCAAAAAATACCGGCCTGAATGAAGCGGACCGGCGTCGGGCTGTGTCTGGTACTGGGATCGCCAATCCGTTTGCCCAGCGACGAGGTGGCAAATTCTCCGAATGGGAGTGGTCTATGTCCTGCAGTGGACTGTTACTCGGATGTTAAGGTTAAGGCAATGTAAACACCCATACCTCTGGTACCAACATTTAAATTCATCATACATTTTGCCGTAGCGGGATCTGGACCCGCAACCCACAGCTTCGAAGGCTGGGTTGCGCTACTAATTCGTCTATCGAGCCGTCAAATATTAATTAAATAAATTCGTATAACAGTAAATAATTAATGGATTTATTACAACAATGTGCCGAGGCATCCAGAGCCCTTCAAAGTATTGACGGGAGCGGTAATGAAGCTACAAAGTTGAATTCGTATTTAGTTTCACAATTTGGTAAATTTTCCTGGAAAGCGAGAAAATGAAATAGAACCTTCTCGGTGAAACTCATAAAGGATTCAACAATAACTGAGCCTTCACATTAATATTGCTTTATTGTACTTGTGAGAGATCGTATAGTTTACCAGCAGGAAAACATACATTTCGGAGATTCGCGTTCCGTTTGTCACATTGCAGCGTGAGAAACGTTGCGAGCTTTTGTCATATTGCAGCGTTAAAAGCTTTTTAAAGAGGGAATATACCAACCATGAGCCGCGGTAGCGTAGTGGTAAGGGCGCTCACTTTAGTTTCATCGAGCGCGAGTGATCTGGGTTCGATCCCCGGTGCTGGTACCACTAAAATTGTTAATAGCAATTTTAATTGCTGTATTTACCACGTGCTCGGCGGTGATTTTTTCGAGGATATGTGAAACCCGCCAACCCGTACTGGAGCAGCGTGGCGGGCCCCTTCCGGCACCTAAGCCCTTTCAGTTACTCGTATTTGAGACGGAGGCCTTTGCCCTGCTGTGGGTACTTACAGGCTGCTACTTAACTTTACTTTTACATGTCCATACCAACCTTTTCCTCACCTCACCTGCATGCGATGTATCCTGAGTAAAGGACGTGTTTTCGACGTTCGACCCATTCAACATCCTATAAATAGTCCACTGCAGGACCTATGTCTATAAGGAGGATTTGCCCTAATCATCACGCTCGGTATGCAGATTGGCGACCGCAGTACCAGATTCTTAGGCCGATATCACATGCATTTCGGTGGAGCCACGCGACGGCTTTTGCTGCTGCTCGAATGGGCCGGCCCAACTGGGCGCTGGCAGTACCGCCGCCTCACAGAATACCAACGTGAAGTAGAGGCATCTTGTGCTTCTGCGTCTTGTTCAGCGAGTGAGTTACCGGAGGCCAACTCCTCCTCCACCTCCCCTTTTTATCCGCTCTCTTTAAAACTGGATACATTGCAAAAATGTTCGAAACCGCTGAATGCGTCGGTCGGGGTCAAGCTTACTTTATGCAAATTTCGGCACAGAAAGATACAAGTGTCGTTGTGAAAGCAGGTCGAGTGTCGGGCGGGCGACTCTTTGATGACCGGATCAAAGTTCTTGACAATAAAAGCCAGAAGCCATCACCGATCTTATCTGTTTATCTCTCTTAAACTAGCATAATTTCAAAACGTTTAACGTCACGTTTACACTGACAATGTTGGCTTTTATGATCTTGTTGCCGGCTCGGTTGGTTGTGGTCGGCAGTTGCTAAGCCGCTAAGGGTCTGGTGGTCACCCTTTTACCTATTTCTGCCTACAATTTATTTATCATCCTAGTGTCATATAACAAGAAGCAAAATCGTGTATTTGTTTTATACGGCAATAGAACACGCGGCCCGCGTCCCATCGCTCGGCTCACAGCTCCAATCAAACTGGCTGTCAAACTTCTCAAAAGTCTGATATGGTGCTAGGTTTATGCTTGACTGTTCAGAGCCATTTGGCGAATGTTTCATAGAATATTTGTTAAGCAATATCACTTACGATGACTATTGTAATCCCAAGCCTTCATAGGTTAGGCATAGGAAGAGGAATAGGGAGGGCAGGGTCTCTTGGGGATTTATTACTTGCATAGTAGAAGCCCGCTCCCCCTTACAATCCTGAAATAAATATGTCAGTAAATAGTTCTGTAATATATACGAAAATATCTGTCCTAAATATGCAAAATTCGACAAAGAATGTAGCTTAAATATAACCTTACTTTAAATCTGGCAAACTTCTTTATGACCTTTTGTCGAGAGATCTCTTCTCGGAGAAGTGACAAGTCGGAGGGCGCTCGTATCTTGCCTAGCAAGTATATTTTCGCAAATATCTTTTATATGTTCGCAAATATCTTGTGCACTACAAGATATAATACAAGATCTTATTCTACGTCTATTGTATACTACAGTTACTTCAAGAATTTTAGCCTCAGATTCCGAATGTGTCTGTAAACGTCCTTTGTTTTACTAAGAAAATATATCTGAAATAAGTCAGAAAAGATATAATATATATTATTCATGAATAAAAATATATTTCGTCTTTGATGAATATTTAACAGACTTTCATATTGGTAATATTGTGTATGTCTCAAGCAGGAATTTATTTTTAATATTCATTGGAATCTTCGGCGCAATTGTTGTACGTAATAAAGTATTTTCTTACAAAAGGTTTTATATTCCGAATAGCTTTGTTAGGTACCAATGTTTCGAATCTTTTTTTATAACCTTCACGTCAACAACCCTTGCTATGTGTGGCTTTTATACTTGCAGTTTAGTTTCATTTAAACTGTTAATGATTAGTAAAATTTTGTTTTATAAATACTAAAAAGAACTTTTATAAGTGCTGAATTTACCTGGTTTCAGTCGGTGAAGGAAAACTTCGAGAGGAAATCTGCACGGCTGAAAAATGATAGAAAATTTGAAATTAAAGTTTTATCTTTCTTTTACGGATTTTATAGTGTTTTAATTTTTGTTTTTATATTCCCGACGTTTCGAGTGCATTACAGCAGCCGTGGTCACGGGAGGACTCAGGTTTCAGACGTCCTGATGTCATAGTCAACTCGGGCTACCTTCTAGCTTTTAATTATTAATTTTTGCCTGATCCACGCCGAATGTGCTGACAGTATCTTGCGGTCGAGCAGCGGTCGATCACGAGTGCTGTAAAGCACCGGAAACATCGGGAATATATAAACAAAAATATAACCCGATGAAATCGGTAAATAATAGTTTAATTTCAAATGTGTAGTGTTCGCGTAATTAAAGACAAGAAATCAAGAAACGAAAAAATTATTTCAAAGATATGTAAAGTCCGCCAACGCTTCTCGACTCTAAAAATTGCTCTCAGGTAGTTTAGAAGGAGGCCTTTGCCCAGCTGTGGGCATTTTACAGTTTACATTTTACTATTTCATTTATTTATTTATATAAAGTACAAGCACAACATACGTTGATACGCACCCAGGCCTGCGTGGGTGGGCGGTAAATCAATTGTATCAACAATCTTCTGGGAAATCAATTGTACCAACTGTCAGACTAAACTACGAGCCCTGAGAAAAAGCCTCCAAATTGTAGAAGATAATATTTTACGAGTCTATCTGGTATCTTTGACAGGTACAATATCGTTTGTACCTGTGAGCCGTTGAAGCCAGAAGTCTTATGATTTACGATACGATGTGCGCATAGATTTTGTTTATATGTTTTATATTTCCTGTACGATTATACTATGCTTGTTCAAGTACTACTTCATACGAAAATCATGCGGATTCCAAACCGCATTGCTGTAGTGCGGCGGACACTTCTTGGCTTCTAAAACACGGTCAAATTAAAAAAAAAACATGTGAAATTCAATCTGCAGGCGGCCTCTGTTCAGCCGCGGGACACTGATCAAGCGCAGGAGCCGTGACAGCACGGGGCGTTCGCTTTAATTCCATCCCACGCGAGTGACGCGGGTTAGAATACCGGACAGTGAGGTAACCGTTTGTAAGAGGCTTTGTTAGTTATTAGATTGGTTGGTGAAGTGGACGAAAAAAACTTGCGTAGATTTTTATGTACTTTTTTTTTTATGGGAATGAGGGCAAACTACTCTTACTACCTGATGGTAAGTGATTGCCTTCGCCCACGTACATCTGCAACACCAGAGGAGCTTTGGAGATTTGGGAGATGAGAGAGAGGATGCGTAGAGAGAGGATGTGGAGCCTCGGGTTACCTCGCACACCGAACGAAACGCAGAAGCACAAGATGTAGAGGCACACACTTCACGCCGGTTTTTTGCGAGGCCGAGTCGCCCCAGCAAAAGCCGACCCTTGGCTCTACCACGTTGCTGAATTTACCCCGTGAAAGCGAACGTCGTCAGGAAACCAGAAAATAAACCGGTGGAAGTCCACCGATCCGCACTGAAACAGTAAGCCACATAGACAATAATACATAAAATTGACAGTAAACAACTTACGTTTCAACATTCTTGTTTTAGTTTGTTTAACATTGTGTCATTTTATGTAAAGAAAATTAGAAGTTGAGGCGGCATTCCCACGTGTAAGTGTGCGCCCGCTGGGTGCCTGTGACAGTTTGTTAGTCGGGATGACGATTAGCCGGTACAGGATAAACAAAAATAACTTCACTTAAACATTGTTAAAGCCGGTGTCGCTGCGAGCCAACCTGCACTGTGTGCCCTAGTGGGCCGCATTCTACATATTCTTTCTTCACCTATGCATATTGATAAGTGAAATACAGACTGACAGATGATTGTCATCACAAAATCTCAGAATCTTTAAACCCTAATCTAACCCACAAACTTGACATTATTTTAAGATATCCAATGAGAATTCATTATTATAAATTCGACCTTCAAGGGTTTGTTCTAAAGAAAATGTTTTAAAATGAATATGAAAAGAATTTCTTAGTTTAGTTGTAAGATTTTATTAATGTTTTCTATTTTATTATGACTAAAATAAATATGTTGTAGGACATTATGTAGGTTAAAATGATGTAACTATGTTTTAACCGTGGTTATATATTAATGAACCGTTTATGCAACACTGGGGTGATCAGAGACACAACTATTTTAGATTTTTTTTCACTTTCCGTCAGAGCTCATTTGGTAGAACAGGTGGTGAGCCTGTCGCCGTCTTGTACACCATTGAACCATTGCCGCTTCAGCTCGCGGATCCTTACGGCTATGTCGGTTAGCCTAGGTCTGCTGCGGATATTTTCGAGAGAAATTGTAAAGAAAGATCATTGAAATTCTGAAGATAAAACCTACAGACTCGCACTGGAACAGCGATGCAGACCCTACTTTGCTCCAAAAAATTAAAGGAGTCAGCTACTTACTTTTTTTTTTAACTTTAAACACAAATCATGGCGATTTCCAAGAGCAAGCCAAGCTACGTCGCCTAACGTTCCATCTCCCGGAGAGGCGAAAAGTTGCGTTAATTCTCTGCCTACACCTGTAGCTGACAGGTGTACCTGCTTATATTCTAATTATCTATGGTCTATGACAATCGTATAGAAGCTGTCAGGGATCAACCTGGACGGACGTCGGACAGCCGTGTGTCTTCACGCCTCCGAGAGTGACACGTGCGTTGCGCGCGCAGCTCCCGAGACCTCTGACACTGAATAACGGTCGTGACAGCAGCAAGATCAACGATGACAACGAATTGATTGCTAACGCAGCGTTAATGTCTGTTTCATTATTAATATTGAGACATTAGAGCTTTCGTGGCTATTCTCCAATTGCCATCTATTGTAACGCTTCATTTCAATTCAAGAAATGTCCACGGCCGTCTCGAACCCGCAGTGTGTCGGATTTATGCGACTTCTAAATGATTTTTATAAAAACCTTCAAAATGTAGAAGTTAAGGAATATTTGTTATTTGTTAAAGAATATCTTTCGGACAATGTGTGTTTTCTTTGTAATGAAATACTTTGCACAATTGAACTGCCGCTGCGGACGGAGGCGAAATCAGATGCGTTCAATGTTAGTTTGTAACATAAAACATAATGGTTCTTTTATATTTAACAAAGCAAAGTTTAAAGCGCAAAGAAAGCTTTTGGCCGCCAATATTTTATAATAAAATAAAGAGTACGCTTCATTGTTCAAATTTATTTTGTAAAATGAAGCCTTATTTTGACGCCAATTTATTTTGATGCAATTTATTTCCACGACTCGAGAGCAAATGCAGCAGTGGGAGGAACGCATTTGTATACAAAAGCGGAATAGAATATACTATTTTTCCACCTAACTCGCGGGCCCTCTGCCTGCGAGTCTACCGAAGCCGCAAGGCCCCGGGCCAACATCGTATCTTTTTAATGATTGGGGTGGGTGATTGGTAGATGTTAGCAAACCTATATAAACGTAAAAAAAAAGGAATATATTATTATGCCTTGATTTAGCGGCGCAAGATGTTGCCAACCATTTTCTTCCCGTGGGTGTGGTAGGAGGACCGAGAAATAGATTCTTAAAAATATTCAAAGTTTTTTTTTTATATGAGAAAGGCGGAAAACGAGCAATATATTCACCTTATGGTAAGTGATTACCGTCGCCCACATAGATCTGCAACACCAGACGAGCTGCAGCTGCGTTGCCGGCCTTTAAGGGTATTTGGGAGACGGGAGGGAGGATAAGGATTGGAATGGGGAGGGGAGTGGGCCTCCGATTACCTCACTCACCGAACGAAACGCAGAAAGCATAAGATGCCTCTACTTCACGCCGGTATTCAGCAAGGTCGTCGTATTAATCCGGTCGAGCCGGCCCATTCGAGTAGCAGCTAAAGCCGCCGCTTGGCTCTACCACGTTAAAAAAAGTTACTGAAGCGTATGAATGTTTCGTTTATTTATTTATGTATAATACCAAGGGAAAGACCTCGAAAATGTCATGACAGTCAATAGCTCGTCCGCCTTTCTGTTTCCTGGAGAGGCGAAAAATAGTAAGCGGATAACCGTTAGGTTACGCTGAGTCATATATTGTAATATATATTATAGTATTGTTTAATCCCTTACCCGAGTTTTACTCTCAGGGGTTGAAATAGAATAGATTATCTTACTTCTTCTTCTTTAATAGGCTGTAAAAGTCCAGCAGTGGACTGCCTTTGCCTCCAGTCCTTTAAAGCACCAACAAAAGCCGGCATGTCCAGAATGGAAGATTTACCTACACTCTACCACGCTGGACAGATGGGTTGGTCGGTTCAGTGTCGGTTTCCTCACACTAGTGATGCTGCTTCTCATCACTACCCTTTGGAGTTCAGTTTCGACATAGGTTTGGATGGATTTTTCGCTAGAGCCTTAGGATAGACAACGCATTTGTAATCTCCTTCGGGTGTAGCAGGTGTTCATGGGTCACCGTCAGATGGAACGTTACCGTCAGATGGACCGCTCGTCAGTCTGTTATTAATAACCGTCAAATTATTAATCAAATCTGCTTACCTATTTAAGAATTCATAATTGAAATTTATTCGGTAACAAATTATTTAATCTGCCGCTCTTTCTATATTCCCGACATTTTAATTTATAGAAAAGTCCAGTCCCTTGAAACTTGCAAAAAGTTGATCGGAGTCAAATTAATTCAGTCGTCGCCAGGCGGCATCTGTTAATTGATGTTTCTTTGGTCCTTTGAATTGATTCACTTTTAAAGTCCTTTCCAATTATGAAAGTCATTCCGTCTCTTTATTTAAATTTCGTTGTATATAACGATGTCATATAACATTCGGCTTGAGTGATGCAGCAATGAGTGTTTCAATATTGGAATATATTCAATACATATCGCACTTTGTTACCTATTACATATTTCATAACTGGGATAACAGCCTGACTGCGCTCGGTACCCGTTGTAAACGAATATGAAAATCATAAAAAACAAAAGGATTTTCTTTTATCGGATTGAGACAGTCCACCTGACGGCAAGTGGCTCCTGCAGCCCATAGGCACCTGCTAGTAACTTCCATCAAAAATGTTTACCATCTAACCCCCGAGGACTGAGATCCATTACCTCCCAGCTCTATATACCTTTCAAACCGGAACACATCCGGTCGTTGTACTGCTGGCGACAGGAATGGGTAACGGTGTGGTACCTGCCCAGACGACTGCCAGAGGCCGAGAAGAAGTCTACCAAACTATACACAATAAAAAAAAATTGTCATCAACTACATGGGTTCAGAAATAACTCAAATTCCGAGTTTTGATAACGTTTTAACCAAAACAAACAGTTTTTTTTTAATAATTTATATATATTTCAACGTATCTGTGTCATCAATCGCAGGGATTTCTAACTGCTCAGGTCAACTTTCAAGTCTCTATCTCACTTGGTTGTCTAGATAAGTCTAAAACAACCCTTTAGGGATTTCAAATATTTTACACAGGCCTCTCAAAATTAGCGTTAACAAAAGCCAGCATACATTTTGTTGTGAGCACAGTACCGATGCCCTCACACTGTTGATGCTGGTTTTAATTCCCGCAGACTGTTCCAATTAGGTTCGGCAATTTCGGATGGATGTTCCAGCCTCATTTGTCGGCTCGCAGTGACATATAGATAAATATACGTTCACATCACTCAATCTTCTATAATAATCGCTCGCCACGCTCTCGCGAACCTTACGTTTCTCCAAAATGTGTTTTTAATTTTGTCACACGTCTCACGAAGTTTTCCCTTGACCGATGATCATTTAAAAATACAATTATCAATTTTAGTGATGCCGACACCGGGATTTAGGCGCAGGTCGCTCACGAACTAAGAAATCGAAATGTGCGTCAAGGCACCCGAGCTATCGCAGCTCCAGTCGTTAAAAGAGAGAGAGAGAGAAAATTGTTCCTAGGAAAAAAACCAATGTAATTTTTCAGGTTTCAAGGTATCTTTGTACCATATTTCATCAAAATCGGTTTAGCCGTTTATGCGTGATTGAAAGATTTTAATACCTAGTATAAAACGTACTCTTAATCCAAAGTTTTCTGTGTATTCACTTTTAACTTCTTAACTTCTCCGCTGATTTTAATGCGGCTTTTATCACAATTTATAATATTTCATGAGAAAGGTTGTTAAGTATAATATATTTACATATAGTCTATATATTACAGATCTCAGAGGCCGGCGCTGTTCACTACCATAATTATATATATATTAGAAATAAAACTATGCTACTATGTTATATGCCATTCTTACATTGCGGTGTGCTCACGTGGACGAGATAATCCTATGTGACGTGGACGTGGACGAGCTAATAAACACAATTTCAAATAAAAGTACGCGAGCCCCACACGCAAAGCGTCTCACGAGACGGCCGCAGGTGTCTGCAGCATTCGCCTCATGCGGCCGAGCAGAGCGATTTAATCTTCAAGACGTATTACTTGCAAAGCATTGCCCTGAATTTTATCAAGATCGCAATATTTCAAGAAGAAAATGTTTCTGACTTCGCTCGCTCCACTGCAGTGAATAGATAACAGCTGAATTTAATAAAAATCCGGTAATGTTATTGCGCAACATTGTGTGATCATGTAGCCCCGCGTCGCGCCCTTTCTTCGCGCGGGTGTCGTAAGAGGCTAAGGGAAAAACCTTGGCAGTAGCAGTAGCTTCAGATCGATTGCGGGATTACCATTACGAAAAATAAGTGACTAAAAATAAGCAGACCGATGACGGGCAGCAGGGTCACGGGTGCGAGGTGTCTGGTGCTGCGATCGCCAGTCCGCTCGCCGAGCGTGGCGATTCATCATCATCATCATCATCATTTCAGCCTATCAGAAGTCCACTGCTGAACATAGGCCTCCCCCAAAGATTGCCACGAAGCTCGGTCCTGAGCCACCTGCATCCATCGACTTCCCGCAACACTGCGCAGGTCGTCACTCCATCTTGTGGGGGGTCGTCCTACACTGCGTTTGCCTGTACGTGACGATTATGGGCAATCAATTAACAGACTCGAAAGGTAAATGCTGGCTCTACAAATACCGCATTAATTATTGCTTGATTGGAATATTCTGCGTATAGTTCATTGATACTTAGAGCAACGCATTATTGCGACACGAGGCTAATTCGACGAGTCGCAAGCTCTTCATTAATTATCCAATGAACTTTACTCTACCGACAGCTAATTACATGCGAATATTGAATAATCTAATCTTCAATTTAATCTTCCAGAACGCAGCGGAGCCTGAAGTAGAGGCATCTTGCGCTTCAGCGGTTCGTTCGGTGAGCGACGTAACCGGACGTATAGCGCGTAAGACCCCGAGCGGCGTTATACTCTTATATATAATTAGAATAAACGTAATGGAAAACAATGCTGTGGGTCGAAACGCACAAAGCGCAAGATGCCAAAGCATTCGGGTGCTGGCGGAGAGCCACCATAAATTTCACCGAATCCCATTTCATCCATAAATTTCGGTAAACTGTTTGGCGGTCTCATGAATCCGGTAGCATAACTGCTCGAACGGCTGTGACGCCACTTACGAATGTGAACAACGTACGTACATCACAAAGCACCAGTGTCAACCAACCAGCTCACGAATACAATCAGAGAAGCCATTATTAAAATAAAATACAAGTTACGTAAATATTGAAGACGGAACGCTCGGAGCCCGGTATAAGGAAAAGTCGTAATATTATGATGTATGTTGTTTCCTTAACAAGCTAGAAGGTGTCGACGCTCGCCGGACATCTCCATTAGTGACGTCATAGAGGAAAGCTACGATATTTATAGGTTTGCGAGAGCGCCGTTGGATTTATGTGACGTCACACCCACGTCACACAGAGTTGATAGAATTACCAAATAAATATTTGCACAATAAGGAGGAAACCAAACCAATAAGAATTATACCTACAGAATTTACAAAGATTTGTGGAGATTTTTGTTTTGTCTATATCAGCCTCGCTATGCATGGAGGAGATATTCTTGCAGAAATAAATCTTGGCGGTGATCATGAGCAAATGTTTTTATTTCTCCCCCACAAACAGACGTACTTAATATATTTTCTGTAACACTAACAGATGCCCGTGGCTTCGCACTCATGGCAACACATTTTGTCATAAGGGAACTGTCTAAATTATGATTTTACCTATTCTATATCCTATTCTCTGGCGTAATCTACATCTTTGTCTACTTTCGCTCATTCCCGTTCAGTTTTTTTAAGGTGTTTAAATGTCAGAATATTTTAAAAAAGTTTCCACATAATCCGATAAATTGCTTTTGTGGCAAGATCCGTTCGAACATGCATATGCAAAGAATTGTATATATTAGTGCAGATATGAGCTCTACTGAAAACCGAAACGGTGAACACTGCGCCCGGAGCTCGACGCACGAGGCTATTTACATGCAAAAGCAATGTGTGGGAAAAGCCAAACGAATTTATATTCAGGTGTGGTCCCAATATTAAATTTTTTTTAGCTTCGCAAACACTGGCGAGACGTGCGAGCAGCTTCGGGGAATTTATGAGGTCCCCCTCCACCGACACTTAATGTAACTCTTTCTCACTTGACTCCATTTCAAATTATAAACATTTAATTGATATCCACTTTGAAGCGAGCGACTCTCATCGTCAAACCAGCCAGCCGAGTTAATTCGCAATAAGTTAGGTGTGCTACCAGAGTGTGCGTCGAGCCAGCCTGCCTCATGCACTGGGTTTTTGTTTACGGGATAAGGGGCAGACGAGCAAGTGGCCCACCTGCTGGAAAGTGATTACCGCCGCCCACGTACATCTGCGGCATCAGAAGAGCTACAGGTGCGTTGCCGGCCTTTTAAGCATATTTAAAATTTAGGAGGGAGGACGAGGATGAGGGTTGGCGCGGAGGAGCGGGCCTCACGTCTCACTCGTCGAACGAACACTCAAGATGCCTCTACCTCACGCCGGTATCCTGCGAGTTTGCAGTACAGCGGCGGTGCAGCCGGCTCGTCCGAACACCAGAAAAAGCTACTGCTTGGCTCTGCCACGTATAAACTATTTCTAGCTTCTAAAAGATATTTATCAAAAAAGCACAGAGCAAATTAGTATATACGATATACAAATCAGCTTTTTTTTTGAATTCTGTATAGACTTTGTATTCCATAAAACAAAAAGACAAGGTTTGTTGTCGGTCTGTGTAACGTACAACTTAATTTCTCGGAGCTACGACTTGTTGTGCTTCGGAGCCAGGCAACAGATTTCCCCCGGGCTCTCCTCCTTTTAATTTTAGGTACATAAATAAGATTTTTTCGAACACATTATCATTGTTTCTGAAAATGTCATGAACGCGCAATTACTGCGTAGAAATAATCCGTGATTATCAAATTAATTAATACACTTTTTGATGTGAAGAAAACGTTTTTAATTATATAAAAATCTTTTATTTAATACATCTTCGTCTACATATATTTAGAATTTAAAAGAGCGGGAAAAAAGACGACATTTTATGCTACACTATCGAGGTCATAATTAGCGGAGGGCAAACCTAAGGGTTTAATTTTTATAAAACACTTCTGCGGGCAACTTGTCTCCAACGACTTTAGATTTAAAGTCGAAAGAATAAAGTCTATGCTTCTAAGCAAACTGAAAACGCAAATTGCACAGTCCCAGCGGCGACGGAAGCCGGCGACCAATGCACAGGAACTTGGGGGGTTGGGGATGAGAGGAGGGATGGGGGGGGGGGTTTGAATAGTGAAAACACTAAGTAGATGTACGAATAACCGCTGCAGGCATTCCCCGCTGCACAATTTGGTTCCAATTCAATGATACGGTTTGAAAAACGAAATGCTGATTTTATTAAATCTTTTCCCCCACGCCTCTTCCAGCGGAAGGATTAATCTTAATAGCCACAAGTGGCGGCCGGGTTCGTGACCGCGTTTCTACCGGTAGACGCTGCTGGCATATTTTATCTTTTTTCAGGTTATCTTGGTATCATGAATGTGGACAGATATAAGTCAAAGACCCTGATCCGGAACAATCATCAGAAGGTTTGTTTAATGCGGGAAGCTTATCGCGGCCTCCATATTAATTGCGTGGTAACTGATTGCGGGAACCACTTTGGTACGTTATCCGTGTCCTCATCATCATCATCACTACCCGGTAGCCGTTCACTGCTGGACACACACAACTCTCACAAGCACCGCTTAGCCTGAGTTTCGGCTCCACGAATACAGTTACTGCCCGTCGACTTGCGGCCAATCTAGATAGGGGGCCCGCAATTTCGCCGACTATTTTAGCCTTTGTCACTGCTTCTGCTACAGATCCGACCAGCCCAATGCCACTTAAGTCTAGTCACTAGAAGTTGATCTTATGGCTTTTTTTTTAACACAAATTAGAGTAACAAACGAACACACAGGTCAACCGATGGTAAGTGATCACTGCGGCCTTTGGACTTGGACACATCCCCAGCGTCGAATCTAGATGTAGGCTCCTTGATATCCCTGAGGACTTCTTCCACTCATCGAGTGAACGCGCAGCAACGTTAAATTGGTCTGTAGCGAGACGCGATTATAGATAAGTTGTCACCCCTGGGGACAGATATGATCAGCTTTCAAATCGGAAATCAACGTTGGTCGCACTGCAGAGTGGCAAGAGGGAGGTACCAACCTCAGCCATCACATCACCCACCCCAACGACTCCTTGGCTTAGAAGCAGTGGGGTCCACCTAGTAATTATTAATCTTTAAACAGTATATATTAAAACTAAGCCGCAGTCCGCGTTTATTTGTGTATTCGCTGATAATTTCTTAACTCGTGAGTGGAGTTTCATTAGAATATTTGACGAGGAAGGTTCCTGTTGCAGCTGTCTGTCTGTGCGAGGCCGGCGCGGTTCGCCGCTAGGGATCTAATTCTGTTTATCTACGGGTTGTATACGCGCCACGTTCGTCTGCGTGCAGCGTTGCGCTGTTCAAGCTCACCGAGCCGTGCTCAAATGCGTTCGGTTTCGTTTGTGAGTACACTCTCAAAGGCAATTCAATTGCTTAGTTTACCGTATTTTGTTAATCTTGAACGATTGTCAGTGGCGTGGTTTGGAATAAGAGAATCTTAGTAAAATTTGTTGAAATTGTTTGAAATTTGTATGATTTTGTATGGATTTTTGGTGGAATATACCATCTTTTCTCAAAAAGTCTAGTTTATCTGCGGACAATGCCCTCTACTAACTAATTAATGATGCTCTGGTGATGAACTGAAAGACGGAAAAATCCATCCGTATATGCCGAACCCAAATTCTACTGATTGATGTTGAGGAATAGCATGTCTAGTAGAATTTACCAGCAATTAGGACCATCACCTGCCTGGCCAGCTTCTGACTGGTGCTTTCATGGGAATGCCAGCCATATAGCCAGCAGAGGACTAACACAGGGTGATGAAGAAGTAGAAGAAGTAGAGAATATCTAAAATAAGTTAATTTCAAATGAAACTATTATTTACGGATTTCATCGAGTTTAATAAGACTTTTTAAATCCCGACGTTTCAAGTGCTTTATAACATCCGTGGTCACGAGGGGACTGAGGTGTTTATCGTCCTGGTGTCATACTTAAGTTATAGATAGAGGCCGATGTCCCGCAGTGTACTATTTACAAGCTGGCGAGGTAAGAAATTGTAACTAGTAGTGTGATTGAAATTGTTGACGGTGATGTAAGAGTCAATTAAGTGTAAAACCTTGAAAAGCAAATGGCGTCCGACAGATGGCGGTTGTATGATGGCAGACCGATGGTGGGCCGCCAGTATCTAAGGTACAGCGATTGATAACCCGGCCCAGAACGTGGCGATGGTAAGCTCTCTCATTGGGAGAAGGCTAATTCTAGTTTTGGATTTATTAAAGTGAGATGAAACAAAATCATCACAATAAGATTTCGGAAATCTTAAAATCATCATCTTAAGAATCCAGTCAACGCCAGCGTAAGGAATAATATACCATCTATTTCTCCAAATGCCAACCTCGCCTGCACGTGGGGTGGCCAACCAGCTGGCAAAGAAACGACAAACGTATGACGGCGGAATATTCATTCGAATTTAGCGAACTCACCTCCCCCGGCGTAGTGACAACGAGCGAGAAATGTATTAACCAGCCTTTGCTGTTGTTTTTTTGGAGCGGCCAATGTTCAGCGGTGGACTGCAATCGGCAGATATTGTAGTAGCCCGCTGACTCTATCCACGAACTGCACGACCTTCTACAAAGCAGTCTATAAAACGTTCTGATTTATGGTCACTGCACCCAGCGTGTGCAAAGACCGTGAGAACTTTCTGGACCATTTACCGATTGGAACTTCGATGCATTCGTAAGATTGATTACTTCATGTTAGTTCTAATCCTCAGTTTATATCGTCGTTTGTTTAAATAATTGTTTTATTAAATGTGTTGCAATGTTTGCTTGTTATTGAGTGGTGTATTTGTGCAATAAATGTTTCTTTCTTTCTTTCTCTCTTCTTTCAGTTTAAAATTCCTCGGCGAGAGCACCGCCGGCGCTGCGTTTCGAATACATCGATCGAATGCTCCGTGACTCGGCTGCGGAAGCAGGCGGAGGCTGCAGGGCCGCGTCTAGGGGATGCGCTCAACAAATTGAATTTACGAGCTCACACCGAGGTAAGTGTCTGATTCAGAAGTGTCGCGCTGCTTTTAAAAAGCTGTCTTCATTTTATCGATACAATATTGGATACATTGTATGGATGTCTCAAACATAAGAGGGATACGTTAAAAAGAATTAGTATTGAAAACAACCAAAGAAAAATCTTGGTGTTCGGACAACATTTATTCGGTAGTTCAAAACTAGTATGTAAAGTAGCACCCTCTAGACGGGTTTCGCTCTGGGTTTTTGCGAGGGTTCCTGAAACCCGGAAGATCAGCCGCGCTGCTGCAGTGCGGGTTATCTTTACATGTCCTCGAAACCTGGAAGCCGCGCGATTTTTTCCATTACCTCTGAGTACGCGTTTAGTTCAGCATTTAATACTTATAACTTGGAAACAATTGAAATTCCAGTGTTTGTTTGAACGACATTTAATATTTCCTTCCTCATTTCTAGAGGATGCCGAAAAAGTAGTAATTGAGACGCCAGAAGATTGCGTCAGGTGGGAGTCCTATCCTGCATTTACAAGAGAAACCATCCTGACCTGTGCCGGAAAGCAACTTCTAAGGTGTGAGATGGGTGTGGTTCAAGTCCAGCATATTTCATGCAACAGCATTCAAAGTTTTAAAGCATTTTTTTCCTCTTAGCTTAGTATTAATATTGAAAAATTTTGTTTAAGTTTTGCATTTATTTCTTTTTCTCTTTCTATAATAAGCAATGTGATGTACTTGTGTCGTGAATAAATGGTTTTTCTTTCTTTCTTTCGCATATTTACAGTGTACTATTACAATTGATCTACTATTACAAGGGTACACCTAACATTAGTGTTAGGCGCTCCGATGCATTCACCATCTTGACTTCAGGTTTAGTTGAATGAATGACCGAAAGATTCCGCCCAGCCATGGATGTGCGATTGTATAAATGAATGCGAACTTGAATCTTCGCGTACATTTTAAAAGTGGAGAAAAGCGCTAAACGGCAATAACAGTAAATTGTCGCATTTCACTGCCTTGAGTGCGTCGTTCGTCCTAATTAGGTTGCGCGAACTGAAACGGGACAGAAAATAATGTTTCATACTTTAACAAATAAAAATATACCGCATTTACGTCACTGTGAACACGTAAAGTTAAGTTCTTTGCAACTTTTTAATTTATTACTAATGTTGTATTTTTGAGCCATCAGGAACATCATCATCATTTCAGTCCACCGCAATAAAGTCTTCCCCTGTGACTGTGCAATTGAGATTGCCACAAAGAATGGTCCTCAAGGTACCTCAAGTACCTGCAGCCATCACCCGCAACACTGTGCAGGTCGTCAATCCATCCTGTGGGGGTTCTTTCTCCATTGCGTTTGCCTCTTGAGTTACCGCTTAAGAACCTTTCTTCCTCATCGGTTGTCAGTTCTGCAAGACACAGCTTGATGATCTTTATGGCTGTATTCTAGGAAAGGTCGTTAACATTGATTCTACTGCGGATATCGCAGAGAAACACCGAGGGTAGTCCTTTCCATATTCCGCTCAGCAAATCTAAATTCGGGAATTCATCACTGGCAACATGCACTGTTTGTGTAATAGGGTAATATATAGAGACAAAAATGAAAAAAAATCCTCTCATGATATCCAAGAAAACGCGTCAAATTCCTGTGAGATTATTCGTTGCTTTGAATAATCTCTCAGGATCAAGTCAAGCGGCGGCTGTTGCTCCTGCTAGAATACCGGCGTGAAAGAGGCATCTTGAACTTCTGCCAACACCTGCCTGCTGCCTACCTGCAGCTACTCTGCTGTTGCAGTTATTACGTAGGCGTCCGTTATCACAGGTGGACCGCGTGCCCGTTTGCGCCCTTTCCCATAAAAAAAACCCAGGGCATGAAACCGGGTGGCAAGACTCACACTCAGATAATGGATCTTATTTATTGGTAATTAACTCAGCTTGGTGGTTTGACGATGAGGGATTCCCATAAAAAAAACATGGCATTTTTTAAAAGGAAATTTTCGTTTTATAATCGTTATCTCGTAAATTGAAGCAACCAAAACCTAGATGACCAAAGTTTATTTCTTTGCAAGCGAAAGTTAAAGAAACGCAAGTTTAGTCTACACTTTCGTTTCTGCATAATTTGTACGAATTGTGCTATGTTTTTTATTATACGCTTCGGATAAAACAGAGACGACGCCAAAGTACTTGCGTAGAGCGCACCGATTAAGCTCCCGCCGCTCTACATTTAATACTGAAGCTGCCTACAATTAAACTAGCATGTTCTTAGTTTCATTAGTAGATTGATCGGAATCTCTCAAGCAGTCAAAAAAGTCGTTGTTTCATCTTCTTTAATAGCTTGACGTCTAGCAGTGAACTTCATAGTTCTCTGTTCCATCAGTTTCTTCCATCGGGAGGATATGCTGCCATCACTTAGTTTGCCAGTCGGATAGGATTACCTAAATGTGACAGTGTGTAAGTGTTTCGGTGTGATATGATGATTTGCCACCTTTTCCTAGTTCCAAGAGTCGATAGAGAAATACCACTTTTACTTAGAATTTTGAAATATGTCAGACCGGTGAATGGCAGCAGCATCTATGGTGCGAAATGATCGGTATTATGATCGCTGACCCACTTAGTCTCTAGGCTACCACCCAGCTAGGTCATCTGAAGAGGCGTATGTTCCGCAGAGGATTCTTTAATGCATCGGGTACCGTTGCTAGAGATCCAACAAAGTTATTAAAATGTTGACATTTTAACAAGGCATCACATGTGCTTATAGAAAACAGATTCAAGCTTTTAGATTTATTACTTGTTACATTGTTGCGGGAAGGAGCTTAGTCTGTTCTCATCTATCGAGCAAAGGAAGTTTTTGGCAAGAGCTTCCGGAAAATTGGTCCAGAGTGCACACAGACTTTGCGGAAGCTGCCATTAAATTTGATTGAAATGTTTGGGAAGACATTTACACTTGGAACTTAGTAGTGTTTTGAGAAAGAAATTTCGCAAAATCAATCTTTAATTTAAAATACATTCTTGCTTTTCCTGTTCGTAGAGTAAAAGCACAGTGTATGGAAATTGGGTTTTTTTGCAATTCGAGCGCGCCGGCTACGCACGGACAGACCGGTAGCATGCAGGCTAATTGTGAATATACATACTCGTATAAACCTTCCGCGTGAAATGTCCCAAAGGTCGATGGACACCGTATTGAAATACACTTAGAAATGGAAAAGCTTTAAGCGAATACGCGGTGAAACCCGGACTGCGACTTTGTTTTGTAGTCGTTTTATTTTGAGACGCTGCCAAATGTGTTCTGTTGTCTACTCGAAGAACAAGAAGAGACGTTTTTAAACTGCTTTATATCAGCTGCTAAACGAACACTGATAAGAAACAGACTACTTTTTTTGTTGTGGAAATAGATTTTGCTCCAGCATAGTTTTCAGGGCGCCTGCTTCAGTTTCATAGAGCGAGTGTGACCTGGGTTCGATTATCACTAAAATTGTTACTAGACATTTTAAGCGCTGAATTTACCACGTGCTCGACGGTGAAGGAAAGCATCCTGAGCAAACCTGCCAGTCTGATAAATAATAAAGAATATAATTTCGAGGACATGTGAAGTCCGCCAATCCGCAATGGAGCGGCGTGGCGGACACTTTCCGGCTCTAAAACCCCCGCAGATATTCGAGATGGAGACGTTTGCTCAGCATTGGAATTTACAGGCTGCCACTGTACCACAATGTCTCCATTCACCAACTATCACGATGTAAATTAAGTTAAAAAATTGCAGTTAACAATTGAGTTACCGACTCTGGGAATCAAACCCAGGGCGCAAGCGTACCGTAAAATTAGGACGAGCCTTTGGCCTCTGAGCCCTCTGTTGATTCTCATAACAATTCTACCAATTAATGAGTATTAATTTGAAACAAAATAAAGATATTAAACACTTAGAAATGCGCTCAAAAGAAAAATGCATTTAGGTAAAGCTTTCAGCGCTGTTCAATGGAATTCATTTAATGAGGGCGAGAGGGAACTACTTTGTGTCTGACTAAACAAAGAAATCGTTGCAGCGCACCAAGAAATAAATCAGCACGGTTATTATGTAATGTGTACTTGGAAGAGTTTAAAAAATTAGAGTGTTTTATTAACATGTGCTTGTTAATGTATAAGAGCAGCCTTTAAATTAAACCAACCTGACCCATTAAAAACCCCACTGCTGGGCGTAGGCCTCCTTTTAGTATTCGAGAGCAAGTACTCGTCCGTGCAGGTTGGCGGACTTAGGTTTTATTTCGTATCCTCGAAATTAGATTTAGACATGAAGATTTCCTCACGATGTTTTCCTTCAGCGGTGAGTACTGTAATGAAAATTGCAATTAACAGTATTAGTCGGCGGCGCAGTTCCCGAAGCTCGGTTTCAATTCGATTTCGATTTTGATTCGAGCACACTTTCGGTTGGCACTTGGCTTTAAATTCATACTCCTGGATTAAATCTAAACGCAAAGCAAGACCCAGTTACGACAAAACTTACAAAGATACATATTATTTAGCATTAGTTTCGCAAATTAAGAAATATCATAAACATTGGATAGTTATAATTTAAGCAAATAATCATAGAGTTTCTTAATTCCTATAAAGTAATAAATACTAAGGAAATATTCAATCGAAAGTGTTTCCAATTCGTACCACCACTCGATTGTGCGCTGGCTTCGGTTTCAGGATACAAATAGCCACGAATTCCAATGAAACTCGGTTGATTCAAAACACAACTCAGTCGGGAGAAAGTTTGCAGGTTACTCGAGGACTATGAAATGAAAGCGAGCGCTCTGACAACACTCACTACAAAAAATGTAATTTGTTCAACGACTTCAAGGTGCACAAAACAAAGGAGTGAAGTTTGTTCACAAAAGACTGCCCTGGCCTATTCCCATGCGTCGCCTTTTTTGAAACCACAAATAACATAATATTTAGCATTTACCTTTATATATTTTAATACTTAAACACTTGTTAAAGATTTCATAGACAATGTAAAATACGGCAAAGTCAGAGGTGACGAATAGTCACTAAAGAATTGTACAAATGTTTTCGTAGACTTCTATCTAGGCTTATCCAGCAAAGTACAAAGCTTTCACATTTAAGACATAGTCTTGGCGGAAAGTCACGCATAGTCACATTAATTTACGGAAGTTCACTTAAACAAACTCTTAAGTGAAACATAACTTTACTCGCTATGAGAAGGGTGCTAAAGTTATGAGGGATGACTTTAATTAAAACAATAAGTCAAATCCAGTCATCCCTTATAGAAACAATCGGGAAAACATCGTGATAAAGTGATAACGAGTGTTTCGCTTAGCGATGGTTTCTCATTGTCAGAGAGCCGGCGCCCGTCCGGCCCCGGACTGGACTTTCAGAGAGCCCGCGCGCCCGTCCGGCCCCGGACTGGACTTTCAGAGAGCCCGCGCGCCCGTCCGGCCCCGGACTGGACTTTCAGAGAGCCCGCGCGCCCGTCCGGCCCCGGACTGGACTTTCAGAGAGCCCGCGCGCCCGTCCGGCCGCGGACTGGCTTTCAGAGAGCCCGCGCGCCCGTCCGGCCGCGGACTGGCTTTCAGAGAGCCCGCGCGCCCGTCCGGCCGCGGACTGGCTTTCAAGTTTCTTGGATTCCTTTTAACGAGTGCTTTCTTCCGTCTTTTATTTTATATATTTATGACTCATATGAGACATCTTTCTTTATTTGGAATTTTCAAATTAATATCGATCCTTACCTTATATTCCGATTAACATTTTCATTATCTCACTTTGGGTACATACAGTTTATTTTTATGGCTATGGGGGCAAACCAACTAACGGCTCACCTGATGGTAAGTGGTCTCCCATGTACATCTACACCAGAGGAGCTGTAGGTGCGTTGTCGGCCCTTAAGGATATTTCGGGAATGGGAGGGCGAGGGAGAGCGAAGAGGGAAAAGGGGTAGGGGTAGGGGCTTCCGGCTACCTCACTTATCGAACGAAACGCAAAAGCACAAGATGCCTCTACTTCATGCCGGTATCCTGCGAGGTCGTGGCCAGCACGTACCACGTACTGAAACTTACTTAACGGAGGTAGACAATAAATAAATCAGTCTTGATCAATATGTCGTTTCACATAAGTAAGTAATCTATGCGATCAGAAGCACAAGAAGCCTCTTCTTCACGCCGGTGTTCTGCGAGCCCGCGGTACTAACCCTCACTCCTTAATCTACCTAGCTCTGCAGCCGACAGGCAGGTAAGGTAAGTAGTAGCTCTCGGAAGTCTGCAGTCTCTGATTATATCCTTGATCGCCCAACCAACACAAATCCTCCCAAAAGTACACCGATTACTGCCAAGGAGATGTTGTCTAGGTACTGCCACCGGTTTGGGATCCAGTAATAAATAAAATTAAATCTAAAACCAAGCATACCACTGCACGACCTCAAGATACTGTAATCACAATTTCGGCGTAGATTGGAGCAAAATTAATAAATAAAAGCTGAAGATAGCCCGAGTTGACTATGACATCTGGACATCTAACACCTCAGTCCTCCCGCGATAAATCCGTAAATAATAGTTTAGAATAGAATAGAAAACATTTATTTAACAACACACAATCAAAAAAGATAATGTTAAAAGCACACACCGAGAAAAATAATGAAAAGACCATCCGTTTCTTACAAAAAAAAAAACATCTTTCAGTTTATGGTAATAGGAGTCTACTACTTTGTTTTTTACAATACAATTTACAAAAAAAAGTTTTTTTTAGAATAGAAATGTTAAAAAAACAAAAAAATATTCCATGACTACGAACGTGTAAATATATAAAATGTATGTCATAGTTGCCCAAACAAATGATACTTTGATTGTTCAATCATTCCGCGGTGTGCTGAAAGTTATTAGTTGTGTGATGATGAAACGGCTCCACTCACCAATAACGCCGAAGCATCTGCTACGGCGCTGATTCTCAGTGAAGCCGGTGTGATGATTGCTGCACTTCGCATACACATAGCATATAACATTTACACGTGGAGTGTAAATGTTATATGCTATGTGTACAATTACAATTAATGTTACAATTTGTTACAAGAGGTTCATTAGAACAGATAACGATAATAAATGTCAAAAAAAAAAATGTCAAAAAAAATAAAGTAAAAAAAAACAATGATGAATATTGATTAATGAGTTATTTAAGGTTAATGGTATCTCGAGTTAAGTCAGTATCTCCACAATTTTTTTGAGTTAATAGTAAATGTGACTTTGGTATGCATTTAAATGGATTGACTGATCCTAGCTCTCGAAATGGTGGCGGCAGATTATTCCAGCATTTTGTAGCATTATAGCGGAAACCGCCTCAAAATGCCTAGGCCTATGTCTATGTCTAGGCAACATTAGCTTGTATCCTAATGACCATTCTAGATACAAGTATGGAGGTAGACAATAAATAAATCAGTCTTGATCAATATGTCGTTTCACATAAGTAAGTAATCTATGCGATCAGAAGCACAAGAAGCCTCTTCTTCACGCCGGTGTTCTGCGAGCCCGCGGTACTAACCCTCACTCCTTAATCTACCTAGCTCTGCAGCCGACAGGCAGGTAAGGTAAGTAGTAGCTCTCGGAAGTCTGCAGTCTCTGATTATATCCTTGATCGCCCAACCAACACAAATCCTCCCAAAAGTACACCGATTACTGCCAAGGAGATGTTGTCTAGGTACTGCCACCGGTTTGGGATCCAGTAATAAATAAAATTAAATCTAAAACCAAGCATACCACTGCACGACCTCAAGATACTGTAATCACAATTTCGGCGTAGATTGGAGCAAAATTAATAAATAAAAGCTGAAGATAGCCCGAGTTGACTATGACATCTGGACATCTAACACCTCAGTCCTCCCGCGATAAATCCGTAAATAATAGTTTAGAATAGAATAGAAAACATTTATTTAACAACACACAATCAAAAAAGATAATGTTAAAAGCACACACCGAGAAAAATAATGAAAAGACCATCCGTTTCTTACAAAAAAAAAAACATCTTTCAGTTTATGGTAATAGGAGTCTACTACTTTGTTTTTTACAATACAATTTACAAAAAAAAGTTTTTTTTAGAATAGAAATGTTAAAAAAACAAAAAAATATTCCATGACTACGAACGTGTAAATATATAAAATGTATGTCATAGTTGCCCAAACAAATGATACTTTGATTGTTCAATCATTCCGCGGTGTGCTGAAAGTTATTAGTTGTGTGATGATGAAACGGCTCCACTCACCAATAACGCCGAAGCATCTGCTACGGCGCTGATTCTCAGTGAAGCCGGTGTGATGATTGCTGCACTTCGCATACACATAGCATATAACATTTACACGTGGAGTGTAAATGTTATATGCTATGTGTACAATTACAATTAATGTTACAATTTGTTACAAGAGGTTCATTAGAACAGATAACGATAATAAATGTCAAAAAAAAAAATGTCAAAAAAAATAAAGTAAAAAAAAACAATGATGAATATTGATTAATGAGTTATTTAAGGTTAATGGTATCTCGAGTTAAGTCAGTATCTCCACAATTTTTTTGAGTTAATAGTAAATGTGACTTTGGTATGCATTTAAATGGATTGACTGATCCTAGCTCTCGAAATGGTGGCGGCAGATTATTCCAGCATTTTGTAGCATTATAGCGGAAACCGCCTCAAAATGCCTAGGCCTATGTCTATGTCTAGGCAACATTAACCTAATGACCATTCTAGATACAAGTATGGAGGTAGACGGGATTTAATAATGCCAAAGAGTAATAACTCTTTGGCATTATTAAATCCCGTCGTAGCAAAATGGAGTTCTCTGCTTGTATTCTTATCTATCTTTAACATATTGCCATTTTTAATAAACGATGTTACGTGAGTTCTTGGGGGAATATAGCACTTTTAGTTGTAAAAACAGTTTTGTCTAATCACAAGGATATGTCTCTCGAACCGCAGTTCTTCGTCCATTATAACTCCCAAATTACGAGCTTCGTTCACTTGTTCTATTTTCTTTGCCATTAATAGCAACAGCTGGTTTCTGATTAGTTATCAACTTTAATTGTTGTTTTGAACCCAATACCATTAATGTACATTTAGTAGGGATAACCATTAGTGTGTTAGAATACGACCAGGCGGCAATACTATTCAGGTCTTCGTTTAACTTAGAGATTGCCTCAGCAGTGTTCATAGGCTTACAACAAACGTATACGTGAACATCATCTGCGGTATAGGTGGTATTTACAGTTTTGAATGTTTTTAATTATATCGGCCGTGTACAATATTAACAAAATTCAGTGCTGGTATTGATCACTGTGGCACGCCTCTTACAACATGTTCTGGTTTTTAAACCATCAGGGAACCATCTGTGGTAATAGTTTTAACTGCTTGTGTTCGACCAGTTAAATAGCTATTAAAGCATTTTAAAGTTTCATATTGAAAACCATAAAATGACAGTTTTGAGAGAAGTGATAAATTTATCATATCAAAAGCACACGAGTAATACTATAATGCAAGAATTGTGCCTTCTCCTACATCTTGAGAGGTAATAACATTGCCAATTACATCTTGCAATGCCGTTGTAGTGCTATGACTTTTCCTAAATCTAGACTCAATATGTTATTAACGCTGATGTATTTTGTAACCTGCATACAAGCCGTCCTTTCAATAACCTTAGATAAACACGGAAGAATACTAATAGGACGTAGTTCGTTATATCAAGATGGGTTTGATACTTTAGGAATGATCTATAAAGATAACATTGCATTTTTCCAAAAGTCCAGAAATGTATTTGTTTCTTTAGATACGTTAATAATATTTGTGATAGCTGTAAAGGTACGTGGTAATGTCAATTTTATCATTTCAATTGTGATTTCATCTCCTCTATTGCATTTGATCTGATACTCTGTATAATTTTTCGAACTTGTCATTCACTAACTGTTTGTTGTAACAGGAATGTGGATGAGTTAAATCATCCGCATCAGAAGAAGGTCAGAAGTTGACATACCTTCGTGAAGAACGAGGCTAAGCAGGTATGCACTAAAGGCAAGGCAAAATAACCAAGCTGCAAAATGCGACAGTATTCCCTTAAGATTAGTTGAATGTAATGCAAATATTTGATATGCCCACAAATGAGAGCGACATTCTGAGTGAGACTCGCCACGACTTTTAAATATATTTAACAGTTTGTAATACGAAGGCAAATATTACGTGAAAACATGAAGTGAACTCGCGACGCAACCCCGGGCGTCGCGCACGTGGCGCATTCAGCGCGCCGCTCGTTTTGTTTCCATCTCAGCGAACAACTCTCGAAACTCTAGCTGAAAGGTTTCACGGAAATATGAAATTAATAGCTTTACAAATTCTCAACGTACTCTACTGTTGCTACGTTCAGTTTACAATATTTGAAGTAGGCAGATGGGACGTTGTTGGTTTTATTAAAAGAGTTAATAAATAATTTGTCTTTTTTTTTATTGTTTAAAAAAAACTTCCTTTATCTTTTCTTCATCAGTCTATTTAAGTCTACTGCTAAACATTAACCTCTCCAAGATTAGTCCATACTCACCACGCTGGGCAAACGGGTTGGTGGTCTCCAGATCTCCACCAATAGTTTGTGAGGTTCGAAAAATTCTGAGTTTCTTCCACCATTATCACCATCATTAGGGTGCACCACGTAATTAAAAGATGGTATAGGGTATATTTAGCATTATTTGTCATGAAGTTCTGAGCTGTATAGTTAATATATACGTAGTTAGTTTAAAATCGTTTGTAAAATTTGTACCGTACAGACAAACCAACAAATAGACAGACAGATGAGAAATCGAGGTAATATTGCATTTTAATTTAGCTTTGAGCTATGTTTAAAGTTTCAAGTCTCTAGCTCATCGAGAAGTAAGTTTAAAGTCAGTTGCGAAATTTTTACCGAACAGACAGACAAGAAAACGACTTACGAGCTCGTAATAAAAACGCGAAAAACTTTGTAAACGCATTCACAATATATAACCTAGACGGCTGAATAAATTTGTCCTAACTGTCGGTAATAACTGGCTTTACGCTGAGAGACGCTTCATTTAATGTTATGGTCTGGAATGTCTCCAGGAGAGCCGTAAACAATATCTGCTTACTGACATTTAAACTGCGTTCATAATAAAACAATATCTTAACTTCGATATTCTTATCTTAATAAAGAAAAAAATAAAATATATGCTCTCGCGACCTTATGTCCAACAATATGGTCATAGCATTAGACATTGATAGCCGTTGGAACACTTTCAACCATCTTTTCACCAAAGCTTGACTGGACCGACGTGGTCCGTGCTTTTGTACGTGGCAGTGGCTTTTGCAGCTGCTCCATCGGGCCGGCTCGACCGGGAGGCACCTTGTGCTTTTGCGTTTCGTTCGTTAAGTGAGGTTGCCGGAGGCCTACTCCCCCTCCCCATCCCTCATCCTCATCGCTCCTCTCATCTCCCAAATATTCTTAAAGGCCGGCAATGCACCTACAGCGCCCTCTGATGTTGCAGATGTAGGTGGGCGACGTTATATAGGTTTTTACTGGCGCTATATTGGAGAGGCTTTCGTACTGTAAGTTAACTATAAGCCTGCAGCCGTCCATGGGCTGTAAGCAAATTGAATCGAAGAAGATTACAGGTGCATTGTCATTGTAGGACTGAAATGAATTGACATGAGGCAATGAAGCCCGTGTGGCGATTTCTACGTCATTACATGTATACATGATCCAAATAACACCGTGCAGGCCTCTTAAATTGCGGGCCGTCGGCTCTCGAGTCTTTACCGCCGAAGCTGGCATAGCCACCGGGCCAATAGCTTATCTACCGTGTGGGGTTTTTAGTCGGTTCAATATCTTAAATGTCGATCCCGAAATAACCAGACACCGTTTCGGTGATAGGTATGAATACTGAAAAAAAAGGTATAGGAGGCAACGTCCCCCCGACCCGGCGGTAAAAGCTACCCTTTTCCTTCTTTGATCTGCCACACGTGTAATTATACTGGCTTTCTAACTCTCTGTGCCACTCAAACTGGAACATACCCAGACGACTCCTAGACAGAGAACGGGTCTACCACCTAAGATGATGCAGTATTTCAAATTTATCGATTTAAAAAGTAAGAGTTGCTTCACTAGTACGGGCTGGTGGACTTTACATCCCCTTGAATATATTTTATTACTTCTCAGGCAAGCAGCTCCTCGCGACGTTTTCCTTCACCGTCAAGCATGTGATAAATTCAGCACTTAAAATTCTAATTAATTCATGACACGTATAATAAAAACTTTATAGTTGTGACACGGTAGGGAATACCAATTTTAACGCACCCAGCACCCAGCACCGGGTATTGAAACCAGGTCACTCGCGTATTATGAAATTGAATCGACTGCCCTTGCTCAGAGGTCTGGTAATTAATGAATAATTAGTTTGCAGACAGAACGAAACAGACAAGGACTCTTTAGAATGAGAAGAAACATCCAACACCGTATTTAAAAAACGGTGCGAGTAGGTGCGAGCACGTGGGTGCTCGAAGGGGAAGTGCAATCCAGTGCAGTTCTTGTAAGTAGCATTAAAGTCGCCGTAAATTAATTTCCTACAATCCGCTGAAAATTACTTCTGCCTTTTCAGAGTTATTTAAGGCGAGGAAACAAATATGCGCATGGAAAGAATTGAAAGGGACTTTTGGCGCCAAATCGAAATGTGGTGATTGCCTTTTATTGCATTTAGTTATTTATTGAATAAAGAGAGAATACGTACTGATTGGGGAGTTCGCTTTAATTTCATACGCGAGCGACCTGGGTTTCGTCGACCGTGCCGGCATCACTAAAATTGTTAATAGCAATTTTAAGTGCTGAATTTAGCATGTGCTCGGCGGTGAAGGAAAGATCGTAAGGTACTGCAACTTCCATTGCAGCAACGTGGCGGACCTTCCCGGCTTCTAAACCAGCAGTGGAACATTTACTGCTGTCATAAAATTAAAGACGCTGCAATGCACTCCTGGTCTGTGATATTTGAGTTCGGTATACACGAAGGAGTTTTCAGCATCGAGGATCAGCAGGATGCACCACGAGAAGGTGAGGTTACAATTTGGAGAAATAGTCGGTCATTTAATTTGATTATTTTCATGGGAAACTAAGAGCCTTAAGCACACTTGAGCACACAATCCTTCCGGTAAAAACTTAAAGCAATAAAGTGGCCACAAAAATTATAAATCATAAACTTAACAGCAAAAGCACAAGGTGTAATGAAGGTGAATTGAATTACAAAAGAAAATGCTATTCAGAGTGAAGATTAACATATTATGTTAGTTCTTAGTATTACTTAAGTTTTGAAGAACGGATACTTTAAACTTGTGTAAAGTTAAGAATGACGCAGAACAGCATAGGGAAGTTTTGTGCAATGTTTCCATGCTTCTCAACATACTGCTAATGACGTTGGATAAGAACTTGGCAAAAATTCTACATTTCGGTTACTTTTTCTATAACAAGCCCCTGAAGAAAATGCCTGTTGTTTTACATGTGTTTTGGGTGGGATCTATTTGCAAGGAATACTTTTGCCGCAGCTCGAAGGGCTCGGCTCGGCTCGGCTTGGCTAAGGTAGTGGCACGATCTCGCAGAATACCAGAGTTAATTGTCATTGTGATTGTGATTGAACAACAAACTTACGGACTTTCGCATAATAAGCAAAATAAAACAGCCATATGCATTTCTGGTATCATTTTTAAACGAAGTTCCATCAAAATCCGAAAAGCTGCTTGTACGTTAAATCCGTTCAAATAATTTCGTGTGTTTGTGTTTATAAAATGTATCGCGATTTATTTTTATCGCGGTTTCTTGTTTGGATTTCATTTAATTCATTGCAATCTTCGTACTTAAAGTAAGGAAATGAAAAGCCATAACTAAACTTTTGTTTTTGTGGGAGATGTAAGGGGCAAGCGAGCAACGCCAAAGGTGCTGCAGGTGCGTTGCCGGCCTTCAAGGGTGTTAGGGAGATGGGAGGGAGGATGAGGAGGGGGATGGGAAGGGGAAGGGGGCCTCCGGTTACCTCACTCACCGAACGTAACGCAGAAGCACAAGATGCCTCTACTTCACGCCGGTATTCTGCGAGGTCGTGGTATCAATCCGGTCTAGCCGGCCCGTTCGAGCAGCAGCATAAGCCGCCGCATGGCTCTACCACGTTTGACTCTACCACATGGAATTTTCCAAATCTCACAGTCTTTCGGGCAGAATAAGCATTTTAAATATATATCTTTTAATGTTTTCTTGTATATACACGATTACTGCCGGAGTGGAAACGGTAGCCTAGTGGTCTAGGGTCTAGGGTGCTCCCTTTAGTTTCATAGAGCGCGTGTGACCTGGGTACGATCTTTGGTATCGGCACCTCGATTAATTGTAAACAGCAAGTTTAAGAGCTTTATTTACCACGTGCTCGGCGGTGAACGAAAACATCGTGTGGAAACCTGCATGTCTAAGAAATAATAAAAAAAATCTTTTTTCGTGGATTGTGAAGCCCGCCAACCCGCACTGGAGTAAAGCCGGCCATTCCCGGCTCCAAAACCCTCTTCGATGTTTGTGAAGGAGGCCTTTGTCCAACAGTCGGCACTAACAGGCCGCTACTTTACTTTTTACTTTTACTCGCAATTAAACTATTACAAAGAGATCTATACAGATTTTATGTCATAGTTAACCCGGTGGTTAACCAATCGATCCCCCCGTGACCCGGAATGCTGGGAATAAGAAAATGAAATTGAAACCGGATATAATCCGTAAATATTACTTCCATATCCATCATCGTCGTCCTCAACCGCCAGCGGTACCTGTACCAAATTTTATCAAAATCGGTTCAGCGGATTAGCCGCAAAAACGTAACAGACAGACAGAGTTACTTTATCTTTTATAATATTAGAAACTATTTAAAACAGCGAATCTCTATAGCAGCGTATTGTATCTAAAATTTAATATTTTCATATACAGTTTTATTTTTTTTTTATGGAAGAGACGGCAAACGAGCAAGCGGTTCACCTGATGGTAAGTGATTACCGTCGCCCACATACATCTGCAACACCATAGATGCTGCAGGTGCGTTGCCGGTCTTTAAGGATATTTGGGAGATGGGAGGGAAGAGGAGAGGAGTAGGGAGTGGGTGTGGGCCTCCCGTTACCTCACTCACCGAATGAAACGCAGAAGCACAAGGTGCCTCTACTTCACGCCGGTTTTCTGCAAGGCCGTGGTACCAATCCGGCCCATATGAGCAGCAGCTAAAGCCGCCGCTTGGCTCTACCACGCTTATTATATGAAAGCAGTTCCAACCCTCGTTACAGCGGACCAAGGTGGCGTCGCATCATCGCAGCCAACTCGGCACACACTGCCTGAACTGTTTCCTATCGAAGGATCCCATCCAGAGCATGCGCTAAAACCAAATTCTACGACATTTAGTGCATGTATATTACAGAGCAAAATACGTTTTAAATGCAATTATTTTTACCTATGTTATATCAGCTTGATATTTGTGGACATGTGAAGAACGCCAACCCGAACTGGAGTAGCGTGGCGGTCCCGGGTTCCCTCAGATATTGAGACGAGAGCTTTGTCCAGCCGTGGGGCATTTGAATGTACTATGAACACTCCTATATTTGTACGGAATACTTTAACGGATGTGTAGTTTCCCATCAGCTGCATTTAAACTAGACCGCCATGTGCTATTTTCAAATAATTATTTTTTTATTTCGAAGACATGATAAATTCGGTTCTTGTCAGATACATTAAACTACTTTCGAAGCTACGCAGTTGAATAGAAGACGCATCAGAAGCGCGCACCGTAAGCATGCGCGGGGGAATCTGTTGAACCCGCTGTCAGACTAAAACACTACATGCCCACTTGCTACCGAATTGATATGAAAGTTATTAAAGTATCCTTGTCTGCTCACGAACAATTGGTTAACGTAATTATACATCTACCTATACTATTTTAATGAATGCCCGATAATGTCTAGTCAACTCTTACGTTTACGAATGACAAGCCAAAAGAAATAATGTTTTATAAATGATCAGTCGAAAAACTCTTTGATAGGTAAATAAGAGTGGCTGTACACTCGCTGAAATATAAGCTTATTTTCTTTAATAAAAATAAACTACCGTTTTGGGAATATTCTGGAATAATTGACAATAAAAAGACGCTCGAAATTCGGGACTATATAAGGAGCACTGGAGCGCGCTAATGACAGTTGAGTGGTGAATTCTGTAGTTGGAAGAGGAAGATCACACAGAAAAAGGAAGAAAAGAAGGGTATTGGTTAGTATCAGGAAGATCTGTGCTAGATCACGTGCGAGGGACAGCGCGTCTGAAAGAAACTCTGCACCTTTGTTAGTGTTAATAAATAATAAATAGAAGTTTAAGAAACCGGCCTTTTTAACTCCAATCTCGCAACCCGTAGCTCGGAACGCTATTGTACAATTGTATAAAAGCGGTGTCTGTACGCAACTCGAAAGCCGTGTAGCATTTGTTTTGCCTGTGACGTCATCGGGACCCAGTGTATTTATGATATATCCATGTGTGCGTGCACGATCGCGTTCGTTTCGAATTAGCGTTGTGTGAATGTATAAAGGAGGTAGCGTGGCGTGGGAGCGCCACAGGCGCGGCTGGGACGTCGGTACAAGTGGCGTTGTGTTGTGTGTTGGAGCTCGCGAAGCGCTACTAGGACCCAAAGCGGGGTAATAAAAGTGTTCGACGGAATATGAGTAAAGATCGATTATAAATTATAAAATCAAAGAAAAAAATAAAGATGTCGTCTCTTATGAGTCGTAAATATGCATGGAATCAAATAAGAAAACGAAAATCAGAAGAAAGCTCGCGTTAAAAGGAATCCAAAAAACCTAAAGAGACCAGGGCCGACGAAATGGCGAGAGCTACGATTGCGTCGAAAAGAACATGACGAAAAAAGGTGTAGAGCGACTCACTTGTTTTGATTTTATCACGACGTTTTCACGAAAAATGTACGTCGCGCTCCCGCACTGCGCCTTTACTTTGCTTCGTTTTACTTTTATGCCAGACACTCACACTGTGTATTATACTTGTATCAATACAGAAAAATTTTCAGTCTTCTGTACACTACTGGGCAAAATAATAAAACTTCCCATAAAAATAAAGGTCTTTACATAAACATACACGGAACATGGTGCTAAAAATCCTAAAAACCATACAATGTTTACGACTCTCCTGTACAGTTATAAGAGATCTTAGGACACTACTAGACAGCGAACATACTTTTTAACTTCTACAAAATAATTGCTAAAATAACGTCAATGATGTTAGGCTTCGTCAGAAGAAACAGAATCACTTTTAAAGGTTCACTGCAGGCCATATGGGGAAGCTCAAAGTTGCTCAGCGCGCTATGGTAAGGGCTATGCTCGGTGTTTCTCTGCGTGATAGAGTCTGCAGCGATGATATCCGCAGCAGAACTAAGGTAACCGACATAGCCGTAAGGATCAGCAAGCTGAAGTGGCAATGGGCCGGCCACACAGCTCACAGAACTGACAACCGTTGGGGAAAAAAGTTTCTCGAGTGGCAGCCACGTACAGGCAAACGCAGTGTAGGACGACACCCCACAAGATGGAGCGACGGCCTGCGCAGTGTTGCGGGAAGTCGATGGATGCAGGTGGCTCAGGACCGAGCTTCGTGGCAATCTTTGGGGGAGGCCTATGTTCAGCGGTGGACTTGTGATAGGCAGAAATGATGATGATGATGATGAATCTCTAAATAATTACTATTACTAGACTATTATCTTCTATCTCTAAATAATTACTAATAATAGACTATTAGTTTAGTACGAAATATTGTCGCTGCACTAGCGACGTGGCAGCCACGTGCCACTGGTGCGCTGCTGTGGTTACGCGTGGTAGAGCCGAGCGGCGGATTTTGGTTTTCCAGCAGTTTCCACTTACACCTCTGTCATGTGAGTATGGATGCTTGCTCGTAAATTTTTATCTTACAGCTTACCTTAACAGCCTGTTTTTACACGCGGTAAAGCCGAGCGACGGCTTTTGCTGCTACTCGAATGGGCCGGCTCTACCAGGTTGATACCACGGCCTCGCAGAATACCAGCGTGAAGTAGAAGCATCTTGTGCTTCTGCGTTTCGTTCGGTGAGAGAGGTAACGGGAGGCCCACTGCCCATCCACATCCTCATTCTTCCTCTCTTCTACCAAATACCCTTAAAGGCCGGCAGCGCACCTGCAGCACTCCTGGTGTTGCAGATGTACGTGGGCGATGGTAATAACTTACCATCAGGTGAGCCGCTTGCTCGTGTGATGCCTTTCCTACAAAAAAAAGAAGAAACGGTATGCCTGGCACTTGACCTACACTGTTGGCAATTGTAAAATGGATTCCTTCGTATTCATAAACGTTTACCTTAGAAAAGAGGAGGGAAAATTTAAACCAAAAGGACAAGTCCAGGGGTACTTTTCGTTTAAATTTTTGAATTCTATAGTAGGTTTAGTGGGAACATAAACATTTGTACTTCCTAATACATCCTCCATGGAATTCCACCAAGACACAACAATCGCAAGTATAAACTATCAAAAGATAACATTATGCGACCACTCCACGCGTCCTCCCGTCTCTCGTCAGAGTTCCCTGGGTCCTGATATCTGAATGCTGATATGATACATATAACCTACACGGGTAATTAATGTCATGTATATATATTAATGTAGAGAAATACAACAAAAGCCAGGCGGCACGCGGCTCCCGTCTTGGTCGGTGATGGAGGACGGAACTTAATCCATCTAAATCACCTTCGATCCTCGTCGTCTTCTCCTGTTTCCGTCGCGGACGAGCCCCCAGATTTGTAAAGAAATAAAAGCTGATATTCCTTTTCTAGTTTATTGGGATAGTAACACAAATCAAGGAAGAACAATCTTATACTTCGATATAGTTAACACACGTCTGCCTGCCCGTCTTACGTAATTGCATAGATAATACAAAAACACTCATAATACCGTTTAATCGTTGCCTTCCGGTACATTCATACGTTCCCTTTCACTCGACTACTTCAAATAAAACTATAAACTCCACAGATATATATATGACCGGGGAAAAAATGTTTATTTTTTTATTTATTCAAACTTTATGCACAAAGCGGCACACATGGCGGACTTAACGCCTACAGGCATTCTCTCCCAGTCAACCATTAGGCTGGGCAGAGATAAACACACAGCAGAGGCGATCCGCTTGCCCATCCGCTAGCCCAGTGTGGTGATTGTGCCAAATTCTACTTACAGGAGTGCTCAATGTCTTGCAGTGAATTATTTACAGGCTTAGTTTATGCCTATATCATTTCTCAGTTTTTCTATCACGCCTGTACCGCCAATACTGGGGAGGGCAGAGTCTAATAATGCATAGTCTTTTCAACACACCTTTTACCAGAGCTTATTAGCAACAACGTGACTGTCGCCATCTTTTTGTTCAAGACAATGAAATATTTCGTACGTGAATTTCGAAAAACCCATTGGTAGGAGCCCACCACAAAGGAGATCAAACTCGAGTCTCCTATTTGGAGACAGATTCTACTTCTGACCACTTGGCTATAGTGCTTATCTTGCTTTAAACATGAGATAAGGAAGTAGAAGATATAAATATAAGACATAACATAACAGCTGTGTGGGGAATAGTTGCCTGCGAGCGGGCAGACGGCGCCCGTGCCTGCAGCCCGCAATGCTCGAGTATTACTTTAAGAACGCCGAAGCCTTCAGGAGAAGCTTCCTTTTTGAATTTTAATAGGTGGCGGTGGCGCCACATGCGAATTTAGAGCATATCACTAAGAAATAAAACAGAGATTCGCATGTGATGGAATGTATAAAATATTCTCGAACTACATTATTAATACCTAAAAGATATTTAGTCGCCTTATGCGGTTTGTTCAGATTTTATATAAAAGCTTGGCGCAGTGCTGTGTGTTGCGTGTCAGCGTTCGGTTCGGGGGGCCGAGGGTAGAGGGTTCGATTCCTAAACAGTTTTACTTGTAGCTCGGGAACCACTCCCAACTAAGGCGCAAAGCTTCCGGGGAGTTTCGCGACTATATTCGAATGGCGGGCCCCTAGTTGACGTCATGTGGCGCAGTCTGCACGTAAACTTTTGCACGATCAACGACAATCGGTGACGGGTGCAGCCGGGGGGCAAAGTGAGAGTGGCTGGGATTGCGATCGTTACCGGAAAGTGTTGATCCTCCCGAATTGAGAGACGACCAATAGAGACCAATGTTATTACAAATAAACACGAAGTGTCGATGCAGAGGACCGTGTACGCTAGCAGAGGGTGATTACGTTGATGAACTTTTTAATGGACGTCCCCATGAGAATTTTTAAAACTCACCGCAGTGTCAAGTGCAGCTGGTTTCATGTCATACTGGCGTCTATCTTTAGCTTACACCGTGTGACTTTAAAGGTTTATCTTTATCTTGGTCTAAATAAAAAGTATTGTAAGTCTTATTCCACAACATTCAGACCGATGAGGGCAGCAGCGTCTAAGATCGACAATCCGCTTGCCGAGCGTGGCGAATGTGGCAGACCCTCCTCGTGGGAGAGGCCTGTGTCCTGCAGCGGACTGTTCTCGCGGGCATTTCTTTTTTAATGGGAAAGCGGTATATAACGACTCCCGCGTACACATGCGCCACCAGAGGTGCTGCACGTGCGTTGACAGCCTTAACGCATACTTGGAGAGGGTGAAATAGGAAGGGGGAGGGGAGGGGGGGGGGTAGAAGTGTTGGGTGAAGTATAAAAATGTTTGTGTTTAAATGTTTTGGCAAGTTTTAAAATAACAAATGTTTGAGGAAACACAACGGTTTCCCGATATCAAACAAAACAACGTCCAGTGTTATTTATTTTCGCCTCTGACGCCTCTAAACTGTACAAAGTATTTTATTACAAAGAGTGTTCATTGTCTCAAACAACGTTTCCTTTTGAATTGAAATAAACAAACCAGAAATTTGAGACACGCTTTGTTTCTTTAAGATTAAAACAATTGAAAACCACTTAGGGGACAATAATTGCAAACATAAACATTGGTTTGCATCGTTTTCTTTTATAAATAACTTCTTTTCCTCCCTCTGTCGAAATTTCTCCAGTGTCGTGAATGTAGTTTAAATACATAAATTACACATGAACAAACACCCACACCCGGAACTATTATTTGCAGTGTTCGGACCCTGACGCGCGGCCCAACCAGGGGTCACACGCGGCTCTGCGCGACCAGCTGACCGCCAAGGAACTACATCTCTCCGAGCCGCTGACTCCTCCAAATAATTAATATACAGTCCACTATCGCTGAGGTACCTGACACACCTGACCGTCTATACAAGTCTCATCCGCTGTGGTTGTAAGGGGGAAGATATCATCTCTTCCTCTGAATGCCAACCTCACCTGCACGTGGTACACAGTGCCGGGTAACTAACGAGGATCTGGTGACGGAATTATGGTGGAGAATCCATTCGAATCTGTAGAACCGGAGCTTGTAGGGTTGGTGAGAGCAGTGGCGCTATGGCCGCTCTGCTCCCCACTACTAGTCTGTGCGCTTTCAATTCGACACAGTGGATTGTCCCCATATTATTTTATCGTCATAGAGATTGAGATTCTTTAAATTATGTGTAAACACTACCCCGATTTATTCTAAAATAATACATAATGCGAAATTTTTGTACACAAATGTCCTATAATTTTTTTTTACTTTTCACCTCTAGGATTTTCACCAGGATTATGGATGTGTTCATAACTCGCACATAGACAAACACCCAGGTACGAAACAATTAATTGACTTCACAAGTAATTTGTCCGCGCGGCGATCTAACCGCCCAGCCGCTGCGTCCAGCGGCCCGCCCGACACCAATACACAATAACTAACCAATATTCTCTACAGGAGAGAAACATTTTCGTGCGGAAATATTGTGTTCTACATATATTTGAGTAAAATCTTTCCGAGTAATATGTTCCTGAGATTGCATTTGAATTTGCACACGACTTTATGAAGTAAATTCGCTCTAGCCAGCTGCCGCTGATACGAAACTACGTAATAGAAATGCGCGCAAGTTTACTTCTAACCTTCGTCGGGCAGTGTGAGTCCACGGTTGGGCAGTGGGTGTGTGCGCGCAGTGCCGGCACCCTCGCCTGTGGTATTTTCGGCAAATTCGAATGGATTTAGCGCCAGTCAGTGGCCAAAGTCCCTTCCGTTAATTCATAATGTAAGTATATCTTTATGAATTCTTCGAATGTGTTGAATATAATCCGATTGCTGCGCGCGGAGTGTCTGCCTGCGTGTGGATGGTGTATCCCGGCCTGCCCGCGCTGGCGGCTGAATTAATTCGCGAGCGGCGTGAGCTCTGATTAACAAATATGGCGGAACTTAATTCGCCGGCGTGTCTGTGAATTTTTGAGCGAACTTATAAAGCGTAAGTGGGACGCTGTTTAATAATCACGGTATGTAATGGAATTAATGTACTAAGAAAGAAGTTTAATTAATATATTAAGTAAAATAAGGTTATCAAAGTTAAGTTGTGGTAAGTGTAAATAAATAATTATACTTAAGCACTTCACACCTGTTACCTGCCATGCGGTATCGGCGTAAAAATCGGTCTCCACATATTTTTCCCTGAGTGTCGTTAGAGGCGACTAACGGAAAAGCCTTGAAAATATTATAGTTTAATGTAACTTTTCTTTCCTGTTGTTTCGGGTGCTTTGGATCACCCGTGGGCGTTTAAAATGGCGCGCAGAAACCTAGGCTTTGTCCCGAGTCAGCTGCGCGGGTCCACCGACACGACCGCTGTCAAGTCAATGTATACCGCATTGATCAGGAGTCACGTGGAACACGGTGCAGTCTTATGGACTTCATATAAAGTGAAATAGATTAAACTTTTTTTTATGGGAAAGGTGGTAAACAAGCGAGCGGTTCTCCTGATGGTAAGTGATTACCGTACATCTGCAACACCAGGGGAACTGTAGGTGCGTTGCCAGCCTTTATGGGTATTTGGAAGATTGGAGGAAGGATAAGAAGAGGGATGGGGAGGGGGAGCGGGCCTCCTGTTACCTCACTCACCGAACGAAACGCAGAAGCACAAGATGCACTACACGCCGGTATTCTGCGAGGCCGTGGTACCGACCCGGTCGAGCCGATCCTTTCGAACAGCAAATGCCGCCACTTGGCTCTTCTACGTATATAATTATATGAAAATTATTTCGTATGTTACGTGAGTTTTGTGCTCATTCCTTATCCTAGCGAGCTTGAGGAGGGGGATGAGGAGGGGGAGTGGGCCTCCGGTTACCTCACTCACGTTCTGCAAGTCCGTGATGCCGACCCAGTCGAGCCGGCCCATGCGAGCAGCAGTAAAAGCCGCCGCTTGGCTCCACCACTTCAATTCTACATTAATTACAAGAAATAAGGAATGATTACGATGATTCTATTCCACACGCGACGGGATCCGATACAATTGTAGAATGAATGCAGCACACTATGAATAATGCACACAATTGCCGAACCAATATACGCCATTTGGCTTTCGATAAAACTAGTTTATTTGCATAATTCATCAAAGCCTGCGTGTAATTAACCTAACATTATCATATATTGCTGTCATTGCATATTTAGTGTTCACAGAGCGTTGAATTTGAATAATCATTAACGGCCATGTCGGAGGTGTTCATACATTCTCGAGTATGTACATCAAACACGAATTCATCGCGAGACTTTTGTACGCAACAATTTCCATTGCACTTTTATTGTAATGAACATTACGGCGTTACGGTATGTAGTCACGACAGCCGAGTGGGTTAGGGGATCTGCCCCCGAATCTAAAGACTCGAGGTCGAGCCCTGATGTATATCCTCTCGTTTGGGCATGAAGATGGCGGGAGACTCCCTACGTATCACGTTGTCTGAAACAAAGCTCTGATGAAATGTGGGTCCTCCCTCCACAAAACTCTGATGTATATTCGTTATAGCCTATTTTTTTTAATACGAATATCTGAAGGTTTCTTTTATTTATGCATTTCAGGCTGTCACAAGTTCACGGCTGAGTCCGCCGCCTTACCCAAAGCTTGCCACTAAGCACGGTCCCGAACCACCCACATCCATTGACTTTTCGCAACACTTTGCGGGTCATCTTTCGTCACTACATCTTGCTGGGAAAGGTCCGAAACCTTTCTCCCCCGACGGTTATCATTTCTGCGAGCTAAATTGTCATTGTATGTCATGTTATATGTGTCTTTGATGTGTCACGTGAACCTATTACCGTAATGTTTTTTGTATTATAATTATAATTGCTTTACATAACTCAAGGCGGCCGGTTGACTCGGGATGTGGCGGGATGTGGCGGGATGTGGCGGGATGTGGCGGGATGTGGCGGGATGTGGCGGGATGTGGCGGGATGTGGCGGGATGTGGCGGGATGTGGCGGGATGTGGCGGGATGTGGCGGGATGTGGCGGGATGTGGCGGGATGTGGCGGGATGTGGCGGGATGTGGCGGGATGTGGCGGGATGTGGCGGGATGTGGCGGGATGTGGCGGGATGTGGCGGGATGTGGCGGGATGACTCTCGATAATGCTACACTGATAATGACAAACATGTTACAGGCAGCTGCGTCTCGAGCGAGTTTAGAACAACGGCCACTGATCCTCCTTCTTACGTCGTGTCGTTTTACCCGACTGCCCGTGATGGCGGGTAATGATACTCAAGTGTAAGTATGTATGTATGTACGTATGTCTGTCTATTTCTTCGGCACGCTCTGTAGTCTAAACGGCTTAATGGATTGCGACATATGATATGTCGTCAGATTCGTCTTCATTGTGTGTGAAATGGGGAACAATATACAATAAAATTGAGGAGGGTTTTTGTTTCTTTAATAATTGAATTACTGTTTGTTTATATGCCATATGATAATAATGGAAAAAAGGAACAGCTCTGCGAGGATGTGCGGAATACGTACCAGATTGCAGTGAGCCGCGCGCTGCACGTCGATGCTTAGTCCAACTTTCATATGGACCATAAACAGTGGGCTCTCACAACCATATGCACAACACTGGGGTAGGCAGGGGTTTAGACATTTCGGCAAGAATTCTCGTTACCGCTACGCTTGCCTGCCGATAATTTAGGTTTGGAATAGCCAAAGATGCAACCGTTAATGCTGGAAAAAAACCTTCTTTCGTATTTTAATAGAGCGAAAGAGCAGGAAATAGTTTTCCTTATTTCTCAAACCAACGATGATTTTCTTCACACTGCACGTGGTAAATTTGAATGCTACCGGAAACGGAAATCGAACTCAAATTCAACGTGTACTCAACTTGAACCGAGCGTTCTTGCCGATAAGCTGCCAGGAGAGCCAACTAATTTATTTCACTGATACTTTAATTCTATAAAACTTACAAGGCGTGCCGCTCACCCACGTTTGCTTCAACTCTTACTTCATCCAAGATAAGTACCGCACATTTAATTTCCCAGTTATTCGTAATATTATTCATTAACATTTTTAAGGCAGTCGACGAAATTACTTTTTAAAAACCACGACGTCGCGAAACATTTAATGAACAGCGACGAAATCGGTTAACAATAGTTCGCGTAAATACAAGAAATCATTACCACAATTAAAGTGCTGAGTGACGCAGATCAGGAAGATGTATCCCTAATTAAAGGTAAACAGAACGTGCAACAATTGTATTGCCTTAATTAGAGCGAGCGCGATATTGTACGGCACAAAGAAAAATTGTATGTACCTGTGTATAAACAGTATGAAACAATATTACATTTTTAGTCTTCGTTTTTTTTTATGGAAAAGGCGGCAAACGTGCAAGCGGTTCACCTGAGGGTAAGTGATTACCGTCGCCCGCGTACATCCGCAACACCAGAGGTGCCGCAGGTGTTTTGCCGACCTTTAAGGGTGTTAGTGAGATGGGAGGGAGGATAAGGAGGGGGATGGGAAGGGGATATGGGCCTCCGGTTAGCTCACTTACCGAACGAAACGCAGAAGCACAAGATGCCTCTACTTCACGCCGGTATTCTGCGAGGCCGTGTTACCAATACGGTCGAGCCGGCCCGTTCGAGCGGCAGCAAATACCGCCGCCTGGCTCCAGCACGCTTATAAGTTGGAATGTGTCGTTTCAGATTCAGAAACTATAATCCCACCTCTGCAACAATTATTTTCATTGATACTTTTATAATACATTAAGACCCTTTGTTATGAAAATCCTGTAGTCTGGACTCAAACATCCAGAGTAGGATGGAGGGGGCATCCAGAATTAACTCCAAAGTCTCGTCGACCTACCCGATAAACGGAATAGGGCACTTTGAACAGAAAGTAGGGGTTCGTCATGGAAAATAAGAAACGAAAAGTCCCGCTCGGAACGTGTCGCGGGCCGCGTCTCGACTCGCAGGCGTGACGCGCGCACAGCGGCGGCGCGCAGGCGCCCAAAGTGCGGGTTGAAAATTAAGTTACCTTAATTCAGATGGAGGCTCTACGGATTGCGTGGGGCGGGACGATGTTACGAGCTGACACACAGAATGCTGAGTGGCTCCCGCTGTCCGAGGACACAGACAAATAACTTCAAGGCTCCTAGATCTTCTCTTTTTTTAACATTTCCTTTTACTAAGTATCGGTAGTGGTGTAAGTGATAACCGACGCCCGCGTACATCCGAGGAGCGTCATTAGATAAGGATGTCATCCAGAGGTGCTGCAGGTGCGTTACCGGATACCTTCAGGAGGATGGGAATGGGCAAGGGATATAATAATGCAATATTCTGCATTATTGTATAATATTATATTATTCTTGTTAGTTATTTGTATGCCATGCCATGGGCATTGAGTACGACCATAGTGACCCTTAAATGAATTTTATTTTATAATATATATTTATAAATAAAAAATTATATTAGTGTAACGTAGACCACTAGTATGTTTTTAATGGGCGCCAAATCTCAACGCCTAGTCATTGTACATTCTAATTATAAATTCAATCCATATTATGTATTCTCCAGTTTCGGATTAACACTACACAAGCTAATACATCAAATTCAAGTCGTGGCTCGGGCATTGATTAACGAGGAACGCTCGAACGTGATTTGCAAACCTGAATAAATATGTCCTGTTATTGATTGGACATAAACTTTTTCCTCGCTATTTTTGTCTGGTTACGTGACACATAAAGAGTTAGCATAATTATAGGCCTTGAGGCATTCCATCTGATCCTTCAGGATAGACTTTTTTTTTATGGGAAAGGTGACAAGCTAACAAGCGGTTCAATTGATGGTAAGTGATTTCCCTCGCCCACGTACAACTGAGCTGGTGCATTGCCGGCCTTTAAAGAGTATTGGCAGATGAGAAGGTGGACTGGGCCTCCCGTTACCTCAACGACAATAGTCAACGATTCAACGAACTTGAATTTGTTTCATTACAACGTGTGCAAGTTAAGACAGAGCCAATAACATATCGGTAGCAGCTAAAATTAAGCCCTGTGTGGGTAGCTACCACCCTCTTGCCTCTTATCGCTTAACGCGAAGAGTTGGGTAAGGAAGGAGTACTCACCGATCGGAACGCAGAAGCACAAGATGCCTCTACTTCACGTCGGTATTTTGCGGGCCGTGGTACTACACCGGTCGAGCCGGCCGATTCGAGCAGCAGCAAAAGCCGCCGCTTGGCTCTACCACATATAAAACCTCGAATCGGTAACCTCCTTCGATTGAAGTTGTTTGTAGGTACCCGTGTCCTGCTACCACTTACAACCAGGAGGATTGGCCAGTCGGATTGTCTTTACTCATAGCACTTAAATCAAGAGCGACGGCGCTACAAAGTAGTCAGGCGAAGCGATATGCGAAACGGTTTTCCCCAAATAAATGTTACATTTCGCTGTCTTTTCGCCTGTTTATACAGAAATAATATTTTCGTCTCTTGACATCGTACTCTGCTTCAATAAATCTACAATGATGTGCGGCACGTCGCCGGAGATATTGGAAATGTACAAGTATATGAAAACAATGAGTATGTTATAATGTGACGATTTAGAAATATGGTTTGGAGACGCTAACGTCTGACGAAAAGACTGATAATATTTATAGAGCGGAGAGTGATGTGAACCTTCTCAATCAACGAGCGAGATTTTGAGTCGAGAAGAGTCCGCCACGTGATATGAGAGGTAAGGGATCTGCTTCCGAATGAGGAGATTCGAGATCAATCTCCTATCCTCCACATCCATCTCATATCAATGAATTTTTCGATACTTATGTACATTTTGTATCCTTGGCCTCGTCACTAATACGGCGGCAGGCTTACCACCTGTCACGTTGTACCAAATAAACTCTTGAGAAACGTGTAAAAAGTTGTCAGTTTCAAAAATGGCATCGACTTTATCCGTGACAGGTGGATCCGAGCGAGCTTCGTCTTTAACATCAAAATGCCCGCACTGAAAACGCTTCAACCAATTTTGTGCTACTCTCACTGACACTGCGTTAAGTCCACAAACGTCACAACAAACTTTTATCCCAGCTTGAGTCTCATTTTCCTCTCTTTTTATAAAACTTATCTAATTTCTTCGTTACATTCACTCATTTTAGCGGACAGAAAAACAATAGGACAATGGCGGGAAACCGTTTATACATTTCATTTTTCTGTTTTTAAAATGTCATCATTTAATGTTATGAAAACCAGCCAGATACGATCAGTACAACCGAAGAGATTTTACTGCAACTTTTTACTTATTAAAAAGGAAAAAACCTCTTCCCCGAACCACTGCATGCACACCTATTGAATAGCTATAATACGTAGATGCGATCCGGTGTCTGTGTCGCAAGTTATTTAATATCTAAACTTTACAAATGCAAACAACTAGCAAATTCAATTAAGGCAGCGAAACTACAAACAAACTTCATGCTTGCGTCAAGTATCTTATGTAATTAACAACATGGGCTACAGTGAGTTCGTAAAACTACATCGGATATCAATTTCGAGCGGCGCTTTTTTCGCTTCAAATCGATCATGTTTACGCTTGATTTTTACATTTAGCGTAGAGATTTTGTGATCCCATCGCTCACCTAACGTTGCAATCAGTCCGTGTCCTGTGAAATTTTTATACATTAGTGATTGGAAGACTTTGCGCATCTGCTGGGATCTTGTTGTAGAAACGTATTCATTGAATACCCGAACCGTGAACGAGTTACTGACTCTACGTAGTCTTGTAACTGGCATCATGAGCTTATGTCTGTCTAATGACCATGGTCTTTTTAGATTTATTTATGTTTTTATGTACATACACTATATTTTCATATTTGTATTGAGAAGATGGGGTAACAATATGTATTTCTTTATCTCTACGAGAATTTCTAGCTGTGGTCCAACAGCGTATATATAAACCGTGGAGGTTTTATTCGGTCCGGCATCTTTCAAGTTGATCGCGACATAACCAGACACAGGTTGCAGTGGCTGGTAGGTGTCTGCACCTTTTTCCCACGTGAAAGAAAATAACACGGATCTCCTGTGCTACCTTGTGTGGCGATAGTTGCGTTGAAGGAGGCGGCGCCCTTTTTCTCTTGGGACCAGGTAATATATAGTATTTTATTATTTTTTCATTTGCAACATGTTTAAAGTGTGCCAGTTGTCTGTTATTTACCCCGAACATTTCATATTCTACTCGCTTATGATATTAACAATAAGAACCCCGAGTAAAGACTGAATTGAGTCAATTCAGTTTATGCCCTTCGGATGTAATATCTTGCGTCTTTTATGAACACCGACATGTAATTGTGAATCTCTATGTCTATGAATACATACATAGGAATTCACAATAGATAAAATTATTATTCTACTACCTGGAAACTGAACGGATGCCGAGTGCTAATTTCTTAAATTAAAAACAATTCTAAAACAAAGGTTGTAAATGTGATTTAAAAAAAAAACATTAAATACTTTGTGCATCCACAGCAACCTCGGCAAGTTCTCATTATGAAACTTAGTAAAGGTACAACACTGCCAATGGCGTGCAGGCCTGGCAACTTTGTGTAAATCCTACATTTTATCGTTTTTTTTTAAGATAACAATCCTGACGATAAGTTGATGTTTATTTTTAAGAATAATTATGAATTTATTTTATGGTAAAGGGGGCAAACCAGCAAACGGCTCACCTGATGGGAAGTGAATACCGTTGCCCATGTACATCGGCAACACCAGAGGAGCCGCAGGTGCGTTGCCGGTCTCTATGGAAATTTGGGCGATGGGACGGTAGGTGAGGAGGGGGGTTGGGGGAGGGGAATTGGGCCTCCGGTATCTCACTCACCGAACGAAATGCATATGCACAAGATGCTTCCACTTCACGCCGGTATTCGGGGTGGTCGCGGCACTGCCCCGCTCAAACCGGCCCGCTCGAGCAGCAGCAAAAGCCTCCGCTACTGCTCTGTACGTGGAAGCGCCGTCCACGTACAGAGCAGTAACTATTTCACCAATCTAATCTAACCCAACGACCACCATGAAAGAAAGTTCTTCGAACGTTCAAACATATTCGTCCGTGACTCCGCTAATTGACAACTAATTCATTCTTTATCTCAAAGAACTCATTCACCTCTCAGATTTGTTTATCAAATTCATTAAGAACTTAAAAAATGCTTAACCAGCGTTTAAATCTAATTAACTACATGTACAGCGCGTGTGCTTTGTAATTAGTGAATCAAATGCTCCCTTGACGTTCCACGGTAACCTTAATGAGTCCCCCGGGCTTTATTAACATTGAAAACCTCGCGACGTTGCTTTGTCGAAATTCTCATAATTTATTTGTACTTCGCTAATCTTAAGAAGTAATCAGAGTCAAGAGATTCTGATTTATTTTGTAACAAAATTAAACTTGCCGTTAGACAGAGTACTATGCTGCTACCCTGCCATCCCATGTCATTCTAAGCTTAAAGTTTAAGAAACGTTTTGTTAACACATTGAAATGAAATGACAATAGATTAGAGAAATACTTTGAAAAGAGCAAAAGTGAACCTCTCTTTTTTTTATTGAACAGAGGTGGCAAACGATCAGACAGTCCAGCTGATGATTAGTGGCTATTGCAGCATGTACACCTGCAAACAATCGAAGGCGTATTAGTTGCCTTGTCACCCTTGAGCTCGACGACTCTTGAAGCCTGGAAGGGTACAGACTCAAAAAGGAAAATAACAGGGCATGAAATGTCTCCTCTCGATATGTCCTTCACCATGAGGCTCGTGCTAAATCTATCGCATTACATAGCTATCATTGATTTAAGTGTTCCCAACACCGGGAATCGAATACGTTACTTAAAGCGGGAGACCGAGTCTCTGATCGGGCGCAGAACTACACGGCACTTCGAATAATAATCGAAAATTCCGAAAACAAAATAAAAGGTTTCTTGTGCGAGTATTTACGCGAACACATGAAATTAAAGTGCGTAGATAACAGTTTAATTTCAAAGGAAATGAAAGACGAAAGCTTGCTACTGTCATGAGCGTCGGTAAGTCCTACAAGTTGATTCATATCAAAGCGATGGCACGTCGCGTCTCGCCGTCCGGCGGCGGCGGGGACCGCAGGGGGTGGGGGAGGGTGGGGGGGAGCTTTTTGCTCTAGAGCCACGTCACATTTGTTGCGTACTTAATGTTGTTTTATCAAAAGAGATGTTACAAATGTCAGCGCCATGTTACAAGTCCAACTTTAATTGTTTTTCATTTACTCATGTTCTGCGCGCGATACTCCATATAAGAGTAGGCGTATGTAATAATTAATTATGATTTTAGTAACAAATAAAAATTTACATTATTATCAAATGGGATGAATTAAAAAGTATCAATACTTTTTTTTAATAAAAGTAAAGTATGTAACGCCCTGAAAGCCGTGTGGACGGAAGTCTGCTTCCGAATCAGAAGACTCGAGTTCGCTTCTCTACGCAGAGCTCGCAGCAAAGAGTTTTTCGAAACTTATGTATTCCATCGAGGCCTTAGAGCATATTCGGGGAGAAGAGAGGGGGATGGGATGGAAGAGTGCAACTTCAGTTACCTCACTCACCGAATGAAAACGCAGAAGGATAAGATTCCTCTACTTCACGCCGGTATTCTACAAGGCTGTTGTACTACCCATTCGAGCAGCAGCAAAATGCGCCTTTGGTTCTACCACGTAGTAAAACCTAGATTTTATTGAATACCCATTACATGTACCAGGAAAATAAAGCCAAGTGGGAGCCTCTAGGATTGCGCAAACACTTGCAATTCTGTCATCATTACACCCTGTGCAGTCGAAGTTATAGTAAAACTTTATAACAGCCCCCTTCTGCTCCTCTGGATGTCCAGGTGGACATCGCACGCACACGTCGTGCACCCCCATCAATCATCTATCGACTGTACCACCACCACCGGTATAATTATTTAGTTCCACCACCGGTACGGAATGATTTATGTGATATTAGATTTACTTAAAAGTTCTCATATTGAGAGATAGAACTCGGTATGATGGTTATTTATTTAATTTCTTCTTCTTTCTTTTTAAGCAGTATTCAAGTATTTGAAAAGAAACTATTATTTGCATTCATACATATTTCATAGCGTTTTTTTTGTTTATGTGTCCCCGACGTTTCGAGGGCCTTGCGGCAAGCCTGGTCACGGGGTGGCGGGGGGACTGAGGTGTTACGATGCGTGTTCCGTTCGCGTAAATACAAGAACTCGTGTATCCAAGCAGTCGACCGCTGAACACACACACACAAACATCCACATGCTGGGCGGCTGCCTGGCTGCCTGCCCAGGTTGACGATCCTATTCTCTATATAACTCGAGCGAGCTGGGAGAAGAACGAGCAACGTAACGGAACATTATTATTTCTCGCAGTACTATTAGATTGGTGGCTTCAGAGAGCAACGAGACCGTACGCTCGTGTAGAATTTTCTTCTTTTAATTAATGTGCATTGTAATTGTATATTACTTTTCTAATACGTATATCTTTCATTAGCATGAAGATAAGTGAAGAAATAACACTACCTGAGTGGAAGACGTGTTGCGGTAGTTAATGAAGTTGACGCATAGCTATGGCAACCGGGGTAGCAGCCAGTGACGAACAAGCTAACAGTCCGGGTCACCCGATGGTAAGTGACTACTGCAGCACGAAGACCCTGCAAACAACTCTAATCGAAGAAGATTACACATGTGTCACCCACGAGGACTCAGATGGGAAGCCTAACAGAATACAATTGTGCTGGCTCTCTTGCTTCTAGGCATAAAAAGGTATTATCACCTATTAAATCGAATTTAGAAGTGAATTAAGGTATGCTTTAATACAATGCCACTTCGTGTCATAATGTTGAATTTAATTTACTGTTTGAAATGTGGTGTACTTACACACATACATATATAATATTTACACACATTATATTAAGTATTATATCGTTTATTTAATAATAAGTAATAGTATATTTACATTATTTAAGTACATTGATTTCACAATTATTTATTACACCGATTGTCCTTATGACGGCGCGCTCTCGGGCATAAGTTTTTTTGCACGATAACGGTTCGGCATTCGACGACGGCTGCGCCTGCGCCGGCCGGTCTCCAGACACGATATATGCTAACGCCCGTCGCTTGTTGCAACTCCGCCGCGCTTACGCTTTGTTAAATCGCTTAAACCTATATCATTGTTCTATTTCTACCACTATATACTATCTCTCTGCTTGTGTAAATCTGTGTTATCTTTTGCACTCCTCTTAATTTTCTTCCGTGTGCTATATTGTGTATGTGTGAACAATAAACTTTATATTTAGTGTATATGGACTTATTAACCAACAGCCTTCCGTACACGGCACCCGACCACAGAAATATCGCGATGGTCATGAGCATCGTCATCGTCATCGTCATCGTTTCAGAGCGAACGTTCCATTGCCGCAGCCTGATTTCGTTTATTAAATCTACCAATAAACAAACTAACGGAGAGACGTATCTAGGATGTTATTAAATAATACATGATATATCAGACATTCACGTGTCCAGTCCAGTCCCAAACTAGGATCCCTTGTATCATTAAGTCCGCCTACACACAATATTGTATATGAAGAGTAATAAATAGAAACTTAACATATACACTCCCCCTTACAATCCAATTAACAGAAAGATAAAGAAGATTGTGCATTTGCAACTCACTGTCAATTAATTTCAGAACAAAAATTGGCGAATAACGAGCGGGAATCTCGGCAGAAAACATGAGGATTCAAGAATAGATTTTTCCAAAAAGCGTGGTGGAAGTGTGTTACACGGCGATGTTAAGTTCAACCCGGTCGTCCCGGCCGCGGTGCCGTCGCCGTGGGGGCGAAGTTGCGCAACTCGTTAAAACTACTTCGAGTGTTGTTCAAAATTATTTCCCTGATTTTCTTACGTCGTGTTTCGGTACTTTTCTCTCATACTTCCATTTTTTATTGTCTTTTACAGCTTAAATTATTTTTTCTTTTATTTGCTGTTACATAAGCGTAGCTAGATTAATAATGATTAGAAATTAAAATTTTCTCATTTTTGTTTGCATCTTATGATCTCACTTATTTCCTCTCCCATAAGAGGATTTGTGCGTGTTGCCAGTGATGCAGGCCGTATGAGGAAGCACAAAGTTGCTCAGCGCGCTATGGAAAGGGCTATGCTCGGTGTTTCTCTGGGTGATAGAGTCTGCAGCGATGATATCCGCAGCAGAACTAAGGTAACCGACATAGCCGCAAGGATCAGCAAGCTGAAGTGGCAATGGGCCGGCCACACAGCTCGCAGAACTGACAACCGCTGTGGAAAAAGTTTCTCGAGTGGCAGCTACGTACAGGCAAACGCAGTGTAGGACGACCCCCCACAAGATGGAGTGACGACCTGCGCAGTGTTGCGGGAAGTCGATGGATGCAGGTGGTTCAGGACCGAGCTTCGTGGCAATCTTTGGGGGAGGCAAATGTTCAGCAGTGGACTTGTGATAGGCTGAAATGATGAAGAGAATTTTCCGTAATTGACACAGGTCTGGTTAATTTTGTTCTGATATTTTTCAAGCTGTTTATTGCGTCATCTGTCTAAATCGAAGTGTAAGAGGTATACACCCACAGGAAAAAAGTTGGAGGTAGATTCTTACACCGATACCACAGCTTTTTGTATTCATTGAGCAAAAAGTTACATAATTTTTGTTAAAGACTAGTCCTAGTCCGTAGTAACTAAAGAACAATAAGAAAACATGGAAAATCTCTGGGAGCAATCCCAGCGAAAAACCTATCACGGTTCTGAAGAAGCGAAAAAGCCCGTTTAATTACTCTGCCTAATCTCTGCCTACCCCTTCGTGTACCGTGCATGAGTGCTTGTATACTAAACAACGAGATGGCCCGACCCAACTGTAACTTTTACTTTTTAATTTCACACTGCAAATCTGTTCCATTTCTAAATTGCGAATATTTGAAAACTTATAATAGTCTCCCGCTAGCTGGAAACTTTGCAGTGCGCGGCGTGCCCTCGGCGCAGTTGCACAAGTCGGCTCTCCACATCTGCCGACCACGTTCCCACGATGTGATTGTGAGGAACTTTGATTTCCTATGATGACTTTGACATTTTTATCATTAAAACTTTGTATTAAACCTTAGTGTTAATATTGCTTGTAATTAATAGCCTCTTTAGGTGCTGTTGACCTGTATTTAAATTTCTCAGTAGAACCCAGCTTCAACAAAACAGTTAAAGAAATACTTTATTACATTTTTTACCACGTGTAAGATGGTGAGGAATCAGTCTGAGGAATATAAAGAAAGCTCGAGGACATGTGAGTGTTGCACACCCACATAGGCTCACTGGCTAGACACTTCATGGACATTTTTTATTATTATTTAACAGACATAGTAGGAAGTATTTCACCACTATATTATAGTTTAAATTTAGCGCTTCAAGTTTCAATGAATAATTTTAGTGGTGCCGGCACCAGGGTTGACAGCGAGCACTCTGGTCCCTGAACTACCCTGTTAATCATCATCATTACAACCTGTATATAAGTCTACTGCCGAGCATAGGTCTTCCCCAAAGATTGTCACTCATCAAGGTCCTGAGCCAACTTCATTCATCGACTTCCCGCAACACTGTGCAGGTCGGCAATCTATCTTGTTAGGTTAGGACGTCCGTAGGATGCGTATGCGTTCCTAAGTTCCTCGAGAACCTTTGTGTCACAACGGTGCAGGCTATGTGGTCGGCCTTTTTGCCACTTCAGCTTACTGATCGTTAAGGTTATGTTACCTAATTCCGCTGCGGATATCTTTGTTCAAGATTCTATCAGTGACACACTGAGCACCGCTCTTTCCATAGCTCCCTGCGTAATTTGGAGCTGCTTCATACGGCCTGCAATGAAACCCCACACCTCGGTGACGTAAGTGATCTCTGGCTCGTAGCTCGCCAGAGTCTCTTCCGTTAGTCAGTAGCGGTAAAATAATGGTATATTCCCCTTACACAAGAATTAATGTTACTATTAATATTATGATTGCCTTGTAACGACATCTTTTAAATTTATTTATTTATGTAAACTTTGTAAGTTTACATGCCGGATTTAATGCCCAAAGGTATTCCGAACGATAAGCCTAAGCAGAGATAAGCATAACACTGAAGCGGTGCAACTGAACAGGATCAAACAAGTAAAATCTCTAACTTCGCTGTCTTCTTCTCAGTCTATTGAAACATAATTTCAACATCAACTCAAAATATTGGCGGCATTGTTTCCGAGCCTCTTTTGAGCGCTAATTGCTAATCATTTCCTCTTAAAATACCGCTACGTCTCTGAAAAATAATTTCCCGAGGGGTCCCTCCCCCCGTTGTTGGAACTAAAATTAAGCTTTTCATCCATAATTTGTTTTTTTATATGTTTCCATTTTAGTGAATACATTCCCAATCACGTTTTTTTTTAAAGTAAATAATATCTTATTTAAGTTTAAAGTTGATAAAATAATAAGTCAATACAGATGTATGCCATGTCGTGCTGCTACCACGACGACTCGAGGCCACCACGAGCCATTGTCAGGGTTTGAGGCCTCCGTACTGGCAGCTAGTAAACGATGGCAACGCCCCCGTTTGGCCTGTATGGGAACACCGTTAATAGCACGATGTTGGTGAGGAAGCCAGACTATGAGTCTGAACTATCTAGATCGCAGAGAAAAAGTATGTAATTTTGGACTTTTGTCCTCTTTTATCTACGATAGCTACGGTAAGATAAGGGCGATGCAACTGCTTCACTTCCATTCGTCGGCCAGCGGGTGCATCGCCGTGAAAGGTGAGTTAGAGAAAAAGTGATTTGTTCCCAGCTACGCCGAAAATTAAAATAATGATTTTATTAAATATGTAAGGGGACAATATTATGATTTCAAGAAATGCATGCTGGCTTGTATAAGTGCTTTCACGGCTAGACCTTAGTTTAGCAGTTCTAAGTGCACTATGAGGCTCATGAAGAAGCAGGTATTAGGTATTCAATTGACAACGGATAGTAACTCAGGCAGTAGGGAGAACTCAGGCAGGTTATTCCAACCTGCGTGAGTAGTGTGACCATAAGAGAAAAAGATGAAAATGTAAGTATTCCAGTGTTTTAAAATTATTGCGTTGTAGCGAATGTTTTAATCCCTATGATTCGCTCCACTGTTTTGATAAATAATCTCTTTACATCATGTATCGCTATGCAAATGACGCGTAATGTAACACAATACCACTTCAGTAAACCTTGGGCGTGTGTCTATTACTGTACGGTCTGTACGGTCATCTGTTGAGAATACCTTTTGTGTAACAACAATGTAGAATAGCTGCAACGTAATTGTGCAAGACACAGTGTTGATGATTATGTGTGATGACACTGTGAGATATACAGTAGTTACCTAAACATAACATCTCGGCTGCGTCGGGCCCTCCAACTGCCATCTGCAGTGGGCTCGCCAAGCCCACACGGAGCGGCCTTCTCGTGCCGCCTGCTTCGGCTGCGTCAGAGGTCTGTTATACGGTATTTACCGAAGGGCTTTTTAAAAAGAAATTATATTTAGTTAAAGTATTTAATTGGGCAAGAAATGGATGGCAAGTGTCACGCGTGGATGTTGGCATCGAACTGGCTTTCTCAAATGTAATCATGAACGCGAGAACAATCAGGAATGCTGACAAGGCTAGTGTTAGAGGCAGTAAGCATTAATATATATAGTGTGTATATATAACAGGTCGCAGCGAGCCAGCCGCGGCGCGCGCCGCTGCCGACTACCGAGGCTCTACGACCGGTGGCGGATCCACCTCCGTGCGAGGTGCTGGCTGCTGCGCTTACCAACCTGGGGAATAAGCGTGGACACCCCCTGTATGAAATGTGAATACAGTTAAAATGAATAAGTAGAATGATGAGTATCGGTATTTTTTTAAATAAGTCCCGATAAACAGCTAAAGTTACTTATTGAGGCTTACAGTTCCACATCCCCGTGTTAGACCTGCTCGAGCTCCGTGACAATCTATGGTCCGGAGAGACGAAGGAGTTTCCGAATCCCGTTCCCCACGGTGGTTCGTATCGAGTCTTAGCCTATCCTTGGCTTGGTGGCAGACGTGAGTGCTCATCGATGTTTGTTCACTTTGTGACATTTAAACATTTATTTAAATTGTGCAAATACCAAATAAATGCATCTTTCTCTATATAAGTAGTGCCAAAGAATTTATTGATACTTCTGAGGTGTAACTTACGGTGGTTTATCTTTTCATGAATCTCTTTGTTTCCTTTATATAGATTTAGTATGTGTATATACGAGTGTATATCAGAATCGATCTCATTGTATACTTCCTTTAGTTTTCCTATGAAGTAAAACTTTTCTTTAACAAACTACATATAATAAATAAAAGTATTCTTTACGTCGCAGTGAATTAATTAAAAATGTCGTGTCCAGGAGAGCACTTAGCTCCATCAAGATTTAATTAAAATATTCCTAAAATACTGAGAAGAAAAACTTTGTTAAAAATTGGAAAATGTTTGATTTTTCATTAACTACATTTATTTATGTCATGACATTTTGCAAGAAATATATTGTTAGCCGTAGGTGCTTTGCCGGCCTTTAGGCATATTTGGGGAAGGCGTAGGGGGAGGGGGAAGAGGGAGTGGGCCTCTGGTCACCCCACTCACCTACTTCACGCTGGTGTTCTGCGAGTCCGTGGCACCCCACCGGCCGAGTCGGTTCCTTCGAGCTGCAGCAATCCCGCCGCTCGACTCTACCACGCATAGTGCGCAGACGATTCCTCTGTAACCTTCTTCGATTGAAGTCATTTGTAGCTGTGTAAGGGCTGCAATAGCCACTTACCATCAGCTGGAGCTGATGGTAAGTGGCTATTGCCAGTGACTTAGCTGGTTTGTCACTGTAACGGTAATTGATCTTTTGTGGCGGTGACGATGATGATGATGATGATGGCAACAAACGTGAGTTTTTCAAGCGTGGTGGAGCCAAGCGGCGGCTTTGTTGCTGCTCGAATAGGCCGGCTCGACCGGGTTGATACCACGGCCTCGCAGAATACCGGCGTGAAGTAGAGGCATCTTGTGCTTCTGCGTTTCGTTCAGTGAGTGAGGTAACCGGAGGCCATATCCCCTTACCATCCCCCTCTTTATCCTCCCTCCCATCTCCCTAACACCCTTAAAGGTCGCATAAAAAAAACAAACATACACAATTTTTAAGGCCACCTTTAAAATAGATCAATAGATCGAGGATAAAGATGTGGGGAAATAGTTCTTACTCTGCACAAGTATTGTTAAAATTTACATTAAACCAAAATTTTATTGATTTTATTATGACACGTATAACCCCAAAGTGTCTGGCCGGTTCTTCTTTGAGGAGTTTTGGTTTGCGATCCGGTGTAGTTTTTGGCGTTCTAAGAGCAACAAAAAGTTTTGTCCTTGCCTCGAACTTTAAAAGACTAAATTTTTTTTTTTAATTATAACAACTCCACGCTGAATCTCTTTTGGGTTGTACTGAACACCTTAATAGTTAGCATATTATGTGCACTTATTTACCTTCTATCCTCCATGCCTTAATCACGTTCGTGCCTAGCCGTGCACCAGATGAAAGCATGGCATCTTTCCGATTTTTCACACTTCCACAGTCCGAGGATGCGACAGACTCTTTCCCTACTAGACGATTAATTTAAATTCTGAAATCCTCATAAATAAATACAGCACGCTAAAATGTTTTGTTACTTTATTATGCTTCTTATAAATTGAAAGAAGCATAATAAAGTTTTATCCTTTGATATTTTTTTTTTAATATGCTTTCGATTTGTTGTTTTGTGCATAGAACGTTTTGTATGCGTCCAATTAAATTCGTGCTTAGTTTCAAACATAGCGACAGAGCGATAGACAGAGCAAACAACGTTTGTGTTGAGAGTGAAATATAAGGTCATTAATCGTTGCCGCAGAAATGTGCCCAAAGTGCTTTTTTGATGGATGAAATCGATTTGCCGTAATGTACGACTTAGAGGCAAAGTTTGTGGCGAGTGTAATGTCTGCTCGAGTGTTAGAATCAGTCAACAAAATGCAGTCATATTCTCTCCAGTTGGTTAGCTAAAGAGTATTAGCTACCGCCAGCGCCCAGGCTGCACCCAGGGCGAGTTTTTATTGATTACTGCGGAGAAACCATGGTAGCCGAGTGGTTGTGGGATCTGGCGGAGACAGCATCACGGTGGAAATGGGTCGAATTTTGAAAACGACCTTGTAAACGAGTATACCGCGAATCTGACACCGCACCGACAAGGGGGGACAGTACGCGGTTGAGTGAGTGAGTTGAGTGGTGTAGAGTAGTGTGTGTGTGTGAATTTGCAAACAATTATGCTCATGAAAGCGAAAAAGCTCTATTGTACACGTACAACTTTGTCGTCAGCTTCGGTCACGGGTGACGCCAGCAGCGTAATTCAATTATGGAATTCAAAATTCGAAACTGTGCAAATGTAATCAGCTGCACCGGCAACTACTACGGCTTTAATTAGCTTGGAAGTACGAATGAACGAAATTAACTGTTAAATAATTTAATAATCGATTGCCTGCCAAGGAAGGAAGGACATCCTTATGCTAATAAAAATATTTCACATAAGTTCCTCGATAAAATCGTACAGTTTTATTTTACACACTCACAACATGATTACGTTTATTTATGGGAGCCATTATTGGGCCAGTATGACATCATCGGGTAAATTGACGATTGCTACTCGCAACTCCAATGTAACCCAGCGGTAGACTACTCACAACCAAGTTATGAGAGCTCGGGTCGAGTTCCATTCTAGGACTCGTATCAAATTTATGATTTTAAACTTTGACCTGATATTTAAGACGGCGACCGACTCACCACCTGTCACGGTGATAGAACTAAATGATCATCTTATGATTGAAAAGTGAGTTGAAACGACTAAACTGTGTAGACCTTTGACCTACCTAGTATTGGTTATACTCTCGTACCGTATAGCTTATTTGTCTTTAATAGCTATATACTCGGTATCTTATTTATTTGAAATATAATAAAGTTCTCGGACATAAATCTGAGAGCAAGTCACACGCGTAATGGAGTTACCACATAAATCAACACTGGCATTGGCAGTGGCTGTCGTTGGCCGAATGCCAGCCGAAGTCTGTTCACACGATGCGGTAAGCAACGCATACGATTGCTTTGTGTATCTTGATTTCCTTCGACACAATACTGTTGTAATATTTTTATTATTTCTCAGATATTCAGGTTTCCTCACCATGTTTTCCTTCACTGCCGAGCACGTGGTGAATACTGCACTTGGTACTACTGTACTTGCTATCAACAATATTATTAGTGTCGGCCAACGGGGAGCGAGTCCAAGTCGCTGGTGCTCTATGGACCTAAAGCCAGCTCCATGACCACTACACTACCACGGCATTGAATCGTTATTGACTTAATCAATTTGAATAGTTTTTTCATGTGACGCTCCGGGAGGGGCCGTGCTCACCCCACTCCCCACTCCCCACCTATTTTTCACACATTTTTGACGTCAGTCGCATGGCTTCAGAAGTTCACAAGCCGATCCAATCTCTATCTCATTTGGTTGTCCATTGTATACCAGACACCTCGCTCGTTTGCTGGAGGCACGGCGTACTCTTTCACACTATTTTTATTTCACTTTGGGCGATTTCATTGATCGATTTAGTCTTTAGGGTCCATATGGAGCCATAGCCTTCGCAGTCTGTCCGTCCGTCCATCCGTCCGTCCTACCTTTAAAGGGTGATATCTTTGAACCGTAATATGTAGCCGGTTGAAATTTCGAACAGAATAATATGTCGGTTGAAATGAACCGAACAAACCAAGAGTTACGACGGATACCTGCTCCTATACAGGAAACGTGTTTTATTACCTTTTTCTGCCAATGTTTAAAAATATTTCAATTCCACGCGAACAAAGTTGCGGGTAACAGCTTGTTTAGAATATAAATATAATTTATTCTTTATTGTCCGGTACTTCGTTTTGTGTTACCTGTGTTCAACCTGGGTAACCCCGGGTTCAAGTAATTTCCGAGGGCTTTGTTTAGCAAGCCGGGCTCGTGTCGCTTGCACAGTTAATTAGCAACAGACTCGACTCCTGTTTGTTTGTACATTTTGGTACACGTAGTTACGTAAACTTAGCGAAGGCGACTTTACATATCCATGCTCCTGTTCGTAACTCATAAATTCCATTCATTTGTACGTGGACAGTACATCGAGTTGATTCGCGGGGCGGTGGCGGCCTGTATGTCTGTTATTCTTGTTAAAAAGGTCGTGGTTATCAGTAAGTTGGTCTTTTTTTTATAGTGTAGCGGCAAATGAGCCAGCGGCTCATCTGATGCCAAGTGATTACCGTCGTCCACGTACATCTGCAACACCGGCCTCCAAGGAAGGAAGTTTGGAGGAAGAATGGGAATGAGGGCGATGGGGGAGAGCGAGTGGCTCTCGTCTTTAATCACTCACCATGCGCAAAAGCCGCAGCGTTATGCTATTACATCGCGCTGGCGTTGTGTGAGGGAGCGTGGTCCTTTCCTGTCAAAGCCCATCTATTCGTGCTGCAGCTTTGCATATAAACAATCGAGGTCATGTTTTGTGGAAATGTTTTGGGTAGACTAATGTCCAGGTTGTAGCGGGGATGTATACGTAGGTACCTTCCCACTCCAAACGCCACCCTCACTTGCACGCGGTGCGCGTGCGCGTGCACGTCTCCTCTCCTTCTTCCTATCAGTCCTTTTCATAGTGTGCATGCGTGTACGAATGTTAAAAGGACTACATACACTTTTATTTAATACGATCAAAATTATTCGTGTAAGAAGGCCGGACAGTGTGTCAAGTGTTTTGCAGTGACTTCCTTTATGCGAGTATATGCGATGAAACAAGTTTCATTCAAGTATGTACAGTCTTCGGATAGAAATGTTGAAGGTAGCTTGACCGTGTTAATTGAGTTTCTCTTTGCGTTTGAAGCGAAAAGCCACAAACTAATTAACATGTCACTTTTAACAAATTAAAAGACCTTAGGAAATCAACATGAATAGAGACGACTCGACGGAGAACTGAAGGCAGGCATAATTGAAAATTAACCACAAATATTTAGAAAATAAATTTTCTAAATAATATTTAATTACAAGGCTCGAAGGATAAGTGTTTCACTGACGCTCGATTAGCTTTTTCAGGCTGAAATCATGCCAATGGAAAACTGTAATAGTCACACCCCTACCCCGATAGGGGTGTGTCTGTCTAACACAGAAAAGCTTTACAGTAGCTTAACGTAGTCGTCGACGTCAACGCTAAGACTCGTATCCTTAGTGAACTCGCTAAGCCCATGCGGTAACGTGGGGCCAGCCCGCCGCGCTGCGCCAGCCCGCCTGTGCAGTTTAGAAATAGAATAACAATTTGATGCTGGCTCTTTATCGGCGTACTTCCCTCGAGCACAACTCTGACATACTTCAAGCAAATACAAAGTTCGTTGTCCAGCGCCTCGTTAGCGGCTCGTTATTACTTCCCTGAGCGCCTGACGTCACTCGTCGCATCTGTAGCCAGTTCTCAACTCAGCTCTAAGCTGCGCCCTAACTATTTCAACTTTATACAATTTGACGTCTCGTTCGCGTAGTGACTAAACGTTTGTTTGCTGTGATGCGGGCCGCGGGTTCTATTCCTAAACGGGACAAGTATTTGTATGAACTACTGGGTTTTTGTCCATGTGCATTTTATAAAAACTAACCTTCGCATCGGCTCCGAGGAACCTGTCTCTGGATATTTACTTTTGTTCTTATATATGTTTAGACTATCTTTAGTTGATCCGATAGCATTACGTTATTCACGTTTTTTTAATTATCACAACCCTATGCATTAGGCGAGTCACTTTTCACTTCAAAATTCATCAGGTTGTCGTTCCTCTACCAGAAGATATTTAATTCGTTTGCGACAATTTCCTCCATTCGATGCTTCATGAATGTACGGAATTTTGGTTTTTTTTTCACATCAATTTCGTCAAATTACAGGAAATGAAATTTTATTCGATATAAACAGGCCTCGTTTGGCGCACAGCCAGCTGAAGTTGATGTTTGTTTGGTGAAAATCGCATCGCATAACATTCTTCCCTCATATATAAATTTATGTGCATATTTTCAAACACTTCTTTCATATCTTTGACTTGATTGTATTCTTTCTACTACGAAACCGATTTTGGTGCGAGTTCACCGACGACTTAACATGCTGCTTTTCTTCTTTTTCTTCATCGGAATTTACAAGTCCATCGTTGGGCACAGCCCTTACCATAAAAGCGCCAATGTAAGGTAGCGTGCCTCGCGTGAAGGACTGAGCTGCTTGAGTTGCTGCTGCATGTGACCAGTCTGTGGGATTTGCGTTCGGCATATTCGCACTCGTGGGGCGGTAGCCAGGGTCTCCTTAGTTACTCAGCACGGTGCGCTGCAGCGTGTGCCGGTGCGCTGCAGCGTGGTGGACAAAAAGTAATATTACCTTTTGTACCAATTACGTACAATTAGTTCGAATTTTTTTTAATTCGTGAACATATACTTGTTTTCCATTTGCAGTGAGCAAGAGCAGTAGCAAGCTGCCTGTGCCGTCACAGCTCTTCGTACGTAAGAAGAAGAAAATCCTTATGCGAAGATAGTCTGGCCGTCTCACCCGTCACTGGTACTAGTAACTGACACATGTATGGGCATAAGCAGTACAGAATATCTGTATTTGTGACATTTGTCAGAAAGATGATCAGTTTTTAAGGATTTTGCGAGATTTTATTTCTTTAGGATCGGTCTCTGTAATAGTTTTAATTATTAGTAAAATTTGTTGATTTAATTAAATCATTTAATTACGTATTCTTGATTGTTCGAATAGTTCCAAGCTTTGCTCAATATTACGCGAAAATATGTCTTTCAAACATATTGTATTAATACTTAAGAAAATATTTCTTTAGTCTGCTCGCAAACTTTACCGACTGAAACTTCGGCATTCTAGCAGATTCTAATTAAACGTAAGCCTTAATGTAATAATTTAAATTAATAGAAATTTATTCAACAAAAACAATAGATAGAATCAAAGATAAATATCGTCGATTCAAAGAACCCGCTCTTGTAAATGGCGGACGATTCGAGCAACTCGACTTTGTTCTTATTAATTTCTGAGTAGGCATCTCCATTCACTAGAGAGATCTGCTTATCTATATTAAATTATAGAATGTGTCTTACTGAACGAAGATGAGAACACATTTATTATATCGCGAACACTTATTTTAGGAACGAAAATAAATAATGAAACTTTAAAATGTTTTAATTAAGAAATGTTGATCTTAATTTTCTTCATATATAAATGCTGTATAATGGTAAAGACCTCAAATCATCGACAACGAAGAAAAAGTGAGTGAATCTCGTGATGACTTAAAGGACCGAGACGTAATGCTTTACTGCAGGCCGTATCTCTGCAGGCCGTATCTCTGCAGGTAGCTCGAAGTTACTCGGAGGACTACGACAAGGGCAGCACCGACGTACAGAATCCGCCACAGAACAAGGGTAAAATATATACCCTTACGAGAAATTGTATGGAGACACAACAGTTTAAACCGGGAATAATGTTAAAAATTCCATTTACGTAATTCCAGTAAAGAGTTGAGCCCGACATAAACATTATAAAGTTATATGAAATGGGAATAGGAACGTAATTTACAAACCGAATTTTCGCCAACTTCCCGCCATGGCGCTCCGTTTCATTTGCGACAAACAGACGGCTGCCTAGCGCGATTTCACGTTTTATTTTTATTTTTCATGTTGAATTCTTACCGCTATCGTTGACCGACGTGAGTGTATAATATGTTGCTGGTTGTGTTTCCCCGGCTTTTCATCGAGTTCGACTTTTAAATGCATAAGAAATAAAATTTAAAAATATAATAAACAAATAAATAAGTTCTCACGGCCGTATACCCAACATTGGGATGGGCAGAGGTCTACGTATATTTTGTGTTAGCAACCACCTTACACCAGCACAGACTAAGGAATAAACATTACAAATAAGTTTCGTGAACCCCGCTGGTTCGAGCCCTCGATGTACGAGATCGAACTCGGGAACTTCCGACAAGCAGGCGGATCCCCTAACCACTTCGATTTCGCGGCTGACATAAACAATGTTATACTGACAGACTTAATGTTAATAAAAAAATGGATTATACACTTCTTTGATATAAAGATTTGCTGTAAAAAGTAAAATACTTTCGTTTAGATAGTTAGTGTTGCAGACTTTTAGATTGAACTTTAGTACTTCTTGAGGAATACCGTCCTGCAGCTATATAGCTACTTTACTAATAAATAAGTTATCTTTTAACAAAAACCGTCAGTTACATTAGTTTGTTTCTTTAACTTTGAAGAGCATGTCCGAGGCCGACCGCTCCGCAATGAAACACTCGGCACAACCGCGTGCGGCGGGTGCAGCGAGTTGGGGGGGGGTGGGGGGGGGGGGGCTTTTTGCTCACATACCCACACATATATACGTTTGTCTCTATGTGTTGGAGCGGTGCAATAAGAGGCGACTTACGAAAATACTTTCGAAGTTGGTAGGTTCCTTATCTGGCGAGGAATGTGTAAGAAACACTCTTACCCATTACTGCCACCAAACAGCAGCACAAGTACTGCAGTACAGTTGTGTTCCGGTTCCAAAGGTTAAGAGAGGAAGTATAAATACGAATCGTAAGGCATTGCATCTTACTCCTCAGGGGTGATAACGCATCTGTGGCCTTCTTCAATTGAAGTAGTTTTTAGGTGAAAACAACTGGTGGACTCTTAGTCCGCCAACTGTAGCGTTCTATATCCCGGAGAGGCGAAAAGTGGCTTGCTTGAAGTGTGACTTGTTCGAATCATGGTAAGGTAAAGACAGCAGACAACCGCCGACAGTATTCGGAAGTCATCGCCGCCGTTGAACGCGGGCAGGAGGACATCGTGGTGTAAATTTAAATCTTGGCAGCTAAACATTGTACCATAACATGTAAGGAACAAAAACCACTATAGCACGGCACTGTGTGCTGTCAGTGACGTTTACACTACTACAGTTTACGACTACAATCCATTTCCAACTTGTGTGAATCCAATTACAGCCTACATTATGAACGGGCTCAATGAGAAGGAATCTTCAATTTTCGGTGCGACGTTGTTCCGATGTGTCGTGGCGGAGCTGTGGAAACTGCTCGTTCGATTTATTGTGTGGGTAATAACACTGCGCCGCCTCGGGCTCTCGATTGCACCGGAACAAGATCGGGCATTGAGTTAGTGGACGCAAATTAAAAATAAACATTTGAAATGAAACTGTTTCGCATTTTATCGGTTTGAATTTTAGTTTTTATGCTCGCGTCGTTGGGAGTGGTTTGCAGCACTCGCGGCCACGGGGACCGGGGTGTGCGACGTCCTGGTATCGTAGTCAATCCGGGCTACCTTCAGCTTTTAATTATTAACTTTGTTCCGATCTACGCAGATAGCGCTCACAGTATCTCGGTAGGTCGTGGTGTGGTACGTCATTTCAAACGTGAAGTGTTCGCGTGATATGCAAGAAAAGATTATTAAAATAGACATACAGATACCAAAAAATGAACTAGCATGGCATGATATTAAAAATGCAATAGGATTGGACAAAAATAACACAAAGAAAGAATAAAGCGTCAGTGACATCGTTGAAGGACTCCTAGCGCTTACTGGCAGCATTATACTCGCTCAGATCAAACAACGGACGAAGCAAACGGAACACATTTCCTAAAGCCGACAAGTCAACAGTCTGCGTCTAGTATCGAGTCAACCACAAAGGTGGCGGGCGCGCGCAGCAACCGCTCGACTGGCGCGGGCACGGCTGCGGCCGCTCTCGGAGCGAACGGAACTGCTCGTTTGAACTTTCCGGAAGATTTGCAGTAACTGTACTGACTTGGCATAGTATTATAATAATCACGTGCAAATTGACATTAACCACCAAAAGAATATATGTACCTAGTCTGGCCATAAATAATGTTACGATTTAAAAAGTTCCTTTTTTAATTTTTTTTTTAATTCAAATTTAGAATGCGTTTAATATATAAGTAACATCGATCAAACTTTTTGGCGCGTACTCTAAGAGCGTTGGATGTGTTTTTAAATTTAAATTTTGTACATATTACAATTTTATTGAATAATATTGATAGAGTACGTGATACTTAGTGTTGTGCGCGGTAGGCCCGTGCGGCGGCTTTGCTGATGGTCGAATGGGCCGGCGCGGCCTCGCAGAACACCGGCGTGAAGTAGAGGCATCCTGTGCTTCTGCGTTTCTTTCGGTGAGTGAGGTAAACGGAAGCTCACTTCCCTATCCCCCTCCCGAAATATCCATAAAGGTCTTGGTCATCGGTAATCACTAACCATCAGCTGAGCCGCCTTTTCCCATAAGAAAAGAAGTGTATTGTGCCGCGAGTGCTCGTGAATGTGTACAGGAATTGGAAAATTCAATAGAATGTCGAAAATCTACGTTTTTCGTTTAGGTGCCATCGGTCCGACAGGTTTTCGATAAAAGTTTTGCCGTTCGCCAGTTTTCGCGCGCGTTTGAATTAATTTTACTGTTTTGCCACATGGGGGTACGAGCTCCGAGATAGGAAAAAAAATATAACTTCGATCGATTTGCCGCCATTTCATATATTATTGCCCTACCTAGATTGTTAAATTACATTATGGCCCGCGTTAAAAAAATCCAATAGCAGTCATTGCTTTACACAAAGTGGATAATCAGTCATTTTAAGAGACTTCAAAAGTTAGGCATCTGCTGTGTGTATTGTTATTATCAATAATGCATGCGATAATAAAAGTATTATTTAACATCAATTAAGAAAGATGTTGTTCTGACCACTGTTGAGTGTCGGTGGTGGGGGAAGCGGCCGCCCCGCCACATTGCCCACGCGGTAGTTCGGCGCGGGCTTGTTAACAATCAATTGCACTGCGGTCGTTGTCGGCGCCGGACGCGAAACTACGTTCAAGTCCTTATAGTTTGAAATTACATACAGAAGATATTGTTGACTTTAAATTGTATAAGAGATTGTGTGTGGATCAATAAACTATAACTGGAACTTACGTATTTGTTATTTGACTGGCCATCCCTACAGTATCGACAGGTATATCAACAATGCCTCTGTCAAAGACCATAAACATTTTAAGGTCGGCGTCGGTAAGAAAACAAAAAATATTATTGCGTAAAATGAAGATTCCCGTCAGTACTCCGTCGCGAATTATTGAACAAACCTTTAAACTAGGTGCTGATACGCAGGTCGCGCCCTGAATCAGTCCCAGCAGCTTAAGGGAATGGATCGGTCCAAAACTCGCTCGCTCTCCCGATACGCTGCAACACGCACAGAAATGTGCTCTAAAGAGGTGAACTAAATTTACGATTTATGAACACTACAGACAGACAAAGCATATGATCACAGCTCTAATGAAGCGTCGCGACAAGTCTTCTAACGAAGTTTGTCCAGAGACACTGGGATCCTGTAGTGAAGCCTCTACGTGTTACACTTACCTTGCACTTTCCAGCAACACTGCACTCCTGGTCACAAGCCACGAACAACTCGAACCTGGGTAAAGAATAATGTTCCGGACTTCATGCGAGCTGAAGGCTGGCCACAGCCCAATCCAGTTCTGAACTCATTGCACAGTGCTAGAGGAAGCTCAAAACATTACCAAGAAATTAAGTCTTCCAGTGGCCGAAGGTGTCGAAAGAGGCGACTAAGCGAAAAGCCTTTAAAATCTCATTGCTACCGATAGATGGCGGAATAAGCATCTTTTAAAATACCAATCTGTATCCGCGATCGCCAACCCGATCGCCGAGCGTGGCGATTCTGACTAAACTTCTCTACGAGAGTGGCACGCATCCCGCAGTGGACTACTTACAGGCTGTTAAAGCAAGACATCTTAAAATCTATCTCCACCCAGAACGTACTCTGAGTGATTAAAGTCCTGTATCAAAGGCCAAGGCGACCACGTTGAATAAAATTGTTATAAAATGATCGCTTAGGTTTCGATGAACGTATTCGCATTTGAACGTGTAACAGAACCTGTGCCCGCGCAGGTGAGCAAGATCTCTCGTCCGTGTGTGTGTGTGAGTGAGGTGGGATTAGTTATGACGTATGAATGAGTAATTGAGATGTAATGCGTATTCGGAGAGAAAGAATGATGAGGGAGGAGTAGCTTGGGGAAACACATTTTCCCTAGCTACTCGAGAGTCAAGATCCCCAGATTTTTATTCCTAAGGTGTAAATGATCTTACGGGATGGTAAAAATGTATAAATAATGAAGGTAAACACATCGATAAAATAAAGTAGCAGCCTGTAAGTGCCCAGCTGGGCAAAGGTCTCCTTCTCAAATACCGAAGAGGGTTTTTCAATATAAAAGGGGAAATTGGTACTTTAACCGCTATTATATACATACATATAAATAAACATATACATATGTATATATTTCAGTACATTCTTACCATGTTACGGCAGAGCTGTTTTGTAACGATTTGAGAGATGGTGAGCCTTCCGCCATCCGAGTGTTCAGGCCAGCCTTGGTACCAGCATAGGAGTAAGGGACATTCGATGTGAGTACCCCAGCGAGAAGTGTACAGGAAAACCGTTAAAGAAGTATATGCCCTTTTGCTTTTGCTTTTCTGGTATGTTCAGCAGTGGACAGATGTAGGCTGCTATAGCTTTTCAACCGCTAGAAAAGTTCTTCCGATCACTGAACCATTGTATAAACAATCGCGTTGGGATTGCACTCGGTTCGCGTGTAATTTACGAGTCATATAACTGAAGTTATTTCACTGAACGTAATCCAGTGGCTCTGCAGACCTCTTACGGGAGTGACGCGCCTGCGAGCGGGCGGGGCGGGGCGGGGCGGGGCGGGGCGAGTGAGGAGAGATTTATGGCTGCTTTGATTAATGGAATAATCCGCAACAAGATTAATGTCGGGAATGAGTTCTAAAAAATAATATTTCAATACCGTTCTGCGTTTAGTCAAAATAAATAACGACGTACATTACAATGTTGTGCGCCGGGGCCATCGGCGTAAGTGAAACAAACGCTAGCCCACCTTTCTTTCTCCGGGAGTCTTAACACGTATGTGCGATACTTTACACTGACGGCGGCCTGACCGTCCTGACTGGGTCCCGGGTTCGAATCCTAGAGGACATCAATATTTGTTCAAAAACGCAGCACCGCTGATGCGGTCGTGCTGGGGCTGCGGGGGGAGAGGGGTGTCGGAATGACGATGAGCCGTTCACCCTACCCGAAATGTAGGCCGAAAGGTGTTCGGCGGCGGAGCCATAAACCTGGTCCGCCGGGGGTGCCGGATAGAGCCCGTGGGTTCCTAGGCGCAAGAGCACCGTGCGAGGCCCACGAGAACAAACAGGGAGACGGCTATTCAGCGGCCGTCTCCTGGATAGTAGGAGAGCTTTTGGCACTGCGGCCACCTCCGTTTCTTGTTATTAGTCTCCTTGGCAATCTTATTTAGTATTCACTTTTTCAATGCCTCATCCTCCCGCCGACAATACTCCGAGTCGTCTTCCTGTTCTCCAATGTTTTACCGTCGAAGTTAATCTCACCATTTCAAAAACGTCAATAACTTTTTAAAATTAATTGAATTTTTTTTAATTTCGAATAGTCTTATGTCAAGATGATTTTAGTAATAGCATACGATTTTACGTAATACATTGTTTTAATCCTATAGTAATAAGTGTATAAACAACTAGCCTAGGACTTCGATAATCTCTAACGCACGGGCCTCCTGCGCGCAAGTCTCCACCGCCGAAGCTGTAAAGCTGGGGCGGCCAGCCGCCCAACAGCACGGTTACCGTGGAGGTTTTAGCCATTCCGGCATCTGACGTAAAACTAAAAAATATTTCTGATAATTTATAGTATAGCTCACTGTCGTACTCATACCAGCTGCACAACTACAAAGATTGAAATATAAAATGAAATACAATAAATACAAGGCTTGTCTATTTATTAATACAAGGCTTGTCATACAGCGAGATATAAATAACAAAGGTAATTTAAAATGATATAGAGAATAAAAGGACGAACAGAATGATAACAATATAAAGGGATAGATAGAGAACAAGGAAGTGAAATGTAACAAGATAAATAGCATTACAAAGTTAATATTTTTATACATAAAATTCCTGTGTCCGCGCTTTTAGAAAATCATCCCATAGGGGTTTAGACGAGATCAATTTTATGAGCTGTTATTATTAACTAGAAACTTAATCAAAATACTCTTCACGTGATATTTGATTAGATTTCGAATAAGGAAGTATTACTTATTAGTACACTAAAATTTTTGTGTAAATTGTTAACTCCCCGCGTACTTAGTCGCGTGTAAAGTTAAAGGAGGCCTTTGCCCAGCAGTGGGCACTTCAGACTGCTACTTTTTTATTCCTTATTTATGATCGACTGTTATATCATTATATAAGTATTTTTAGTATTTTAAGACGTAACTTTCAGGTAGTTTTAGTTGCGCTTTACGGAAAATACAGTATATAAAAATTGGATTCTTTCTAATCTACATTTTGTGTTTGATTCGTGACACCTTGACCGGCCGGGCGCGTGAGGCAGGTGCGTCCGACAGGTGTTGCAGGTTGCAGGTTGCAGGTTGCAGTTGCGAGGATGATCAATTCGATGCATTCGACATTTAATGCTTCATTTAAATGTTTCTAAATGATATCTTCCGGTCAGTCCTGCAGACTGCAGACTGCAGACTGCAGAACGGTCTCACCGAAACTCTTTACCGCTGCATTGGGAGATGTTTTCGAGCCGCTGGACTGGAGGAGACACGCTAACAACATCAATGAACTATGAACAAAATTGTAAAAATATCGTAGACGCGAGTGTGTCACGCTCGCTTAAAAACCTTTGCTCGCTGCGGCGCCGGGTGGCTGGGTCGGATGGCTGGGTCGGGTGGCAGGTCGGGTAGCGGGCCGTTCACTTCTACTTTGAAATGTCAGAGGAGTGCGACATGCCTGTGAACAGGCGCTGCTAGTGGGGGCTGGTCAGCTCGGATTCGCAAATCCTGAATTAGTTTTTACAATACGCCTTGTCAGTTTTGAGTGTGCTTTAATTGTCTGTGATTGTCTTTTTTTTATTTACATGGGGAAATGCCTAACGCATACCCGCCTTCTCGGGGGCAAGGACGGGTTATGTCGGGCTTGCACCGACTAAAACCCCATGGTGTTCCATCTTCGCCGCATGTCGGCAGGGATGTCACGGGACCGCTTTCGCACATATCCGCGACCCCACCAGCGCCGGCCGCTGTCGCCGGCTTCTTCTCGAGAGAGAACATGTTCTCTCCCACACCGTCCTGGCTAGGCGCACCGGAACACAGACGCGCCTACCTACTCCGCCTCCAAACCCACGAGAACAACGGACCCCCGAGTCCGCCACCCGTAGGATCAGGAAGGCTGGCGCTCTTTAAGCACCAGCCTTCTTTCTTTCTTTCTAATACCAAAACTCCTCTTGCCCCGCGTCTCCACCTTGGCTGTGGGGCCAAGATAGGGCTAAGCTAACACTCCCCCGGCAGTCCAACAACACGCATCCGAAGTGGGCTCACCAAGCGCACCCGGAACCCATTCGGGAGGGGGAGGGGGGGAATGTGTGCTTGCCTATTTGTTGCTTTTTTTGTTTCATTAGTTATAACATTTAATGTTTAAACAAGAGGATACGGAGTTTTCGTCGGTTTCTTCTCCGTGGAAACTCTTTATGGAATTCTGAATTTCTTACGTCAAATAAAGATTTTAATTTCACTTACCTTCGATTTGCCAATGACATAGTTCTTATGGCAGGACCGCTGGAGGAGCTTAGCATTATGCTCAATGACCTCAATAGTGTCTCCCAATAGGTTGGTCTTAAGATGATGCCACACCAATACCGGTTGTTGTTAGGAACAATAGGCTCGAAGTAGTCGACGAGTTCGTATACTTGTCGATCATCGGATGAGGAAGGCAGAGACGCTGCACCCGCGGCGCTACAGTATCTCCTGCTTAGTCGAATACTGCTGTCAGTGTCCGGAAGTCCTCGCCGTGGTCGGAGTCAGCCACAACCTAATACCCAATATGGGGATGGGCAATCATCTAGGCATCTAAGTAAGTCCGGTCAACTCACTTTTTATCAGAGCTTATTTGGAAGAAAGTGAGTGGCGGTGAGTTTGTTTTAGTATTTGAGTTACCGTTTTAGTGTCCAGGTCAATGATAAATTTCGTACATAAATATCGAAAGGCTCAATCGAACTCCAGTCCCTTGATTAGAAGGCACATTCCCTAACCATTCCGCTATCGTGGCTCCGTGTTTAAAATTAAGATAATGATTATTTTTTAAAACTAAATGAAATTCCATGTTTACAAATCTTTTAACATAAATTAGGCTAACAGCATCGCAAGCCCGTTAGGCCAACACACGGCTCCCGGCGCGCGCTCGGCTCCGTGATCATACATAACAGCATCTTGCCACGACGGAAATGTCCCGTCGCTGTGCTGACGGCGCTGCTCTCGAGCAACATCGCCATGTGACGACATACAATGATTTCTCGTCCGTGTTATTTAAACGTAATTTTACTTCAGTGTCATTTGCTCACAAAATTTTACCTTAGGATATATCTCTACACTAGTAATTTTATATATACATATCACAAAGTCTTCATATCAATAGTTTAAAAGTGACTTCACTCCAGATCTGCTGGCCATGTTCGAAAGTCAAAAAAGTGGGATCCGAAAGAAAATTCAACATCTGTCCGTTGTCTCTCTCGGATAAGTAGTTACCTCGCCTTCTCACCATGCACTCGCAAATCGACTAATCCTAGTAACCTACTAATATATTTGTAATCCAGTAGTTCGTAAATCGTTCTTAAAATCTATTTTTCTACAGTTATGAATTTTTGCTATTTATTTCCTACAAACTTGTTATGTTTATCACAACACGGCCATGGTAAGGTATTTATACTCAAAAGCTTAGAACTAGACACAGTCAACATGATCTTTTACACAATTATAACGTCTTAACAGAAATATATTAGGAATTAATAAAAATCAATATATAGATGTCATTTCAAAACATACCAGAGATAAAAAAGCAGAATAACCATAAATAATTTATAAGCTTATAATATAAATTACAATAATTTTCGGATTAAAAAAAAATTATAACATTAAAGGCTATATTGGATTTGTGTTACCTAGGATGGGTTAATAAAATAATGTCATGAGCTAATTTGACAATCAGAAGCAGTGTTATAAAAATCGAGCAGCAGTCATGTGTTTACTTGGTTGAAGGACTCCTTCTCTAGCTAGAAGTCGTCGATCAGCCGTGCTACCGCTGTTGTGTTCTGGTATAATTACAGGACACGTTCGCCAAGTGCTCGGGTGATTGTTTGCAGCCGTCCGTAGGATGCTGCAGCCATTCCCCAGCAGGTGAACTATCAGAGCTCGTTCGTCACTCTAATGTTATAAAAAAAAGGAATAATGAAAGCGCTCATCGAAGCCGCCATCGAGTGTTTAATACAATATAGCACGTTTAATAACTTTTTTTATATTCCCGCCCTAAATAATAGTTTCATTACAACGTGTAGTATTCGTACGGAAATACAAGAAATCATTATACCATCAATATAAACGTTGATCTTAATAGGTAACATTATCTTCAACAAAAACAAATCTGTTCAAAGTCACCATTACTGCGCCTAAAGCGAATAAAGAACGATTAAGCTTTCTGTACCATTTGTCGATTTGCGATGCTGCTGGAAGATTCGAGAGTCATTACTGTTGCAATATCCCCCAGGCGCCTGCTCCCGGTCTTATCGTGTAACCCGTGTGGCCGTGTGGGTATAATAGGAACTTGCGGTATCCGTGACAGAATCTGCCTCCACTTTATTCCCGTGGAACGGCAACCAGGTGGAAAGCCTACAAAATCACAATGGCTACCGACAGATGACGCAATAATTTTCAGGGAAACCTCCTACGTAACCTAATTCGGCAATCATGGATTGGCTTTGTCAACAAATTGCACTAAAAAAGTATATCTTATTTTAACATTCTAGAAATTGATCGAAAAAGGTCGAACTTGTGTTTTTTTTATACATAAATCACGCACACAAACAGACACACGAAACGTTCTATTACAACTTGGCTATCAATTCGTTCAACATAGAAGTTAATTTTTCTCTTGGAGTTTACGACATGTTGCGTCTCTTAATCTGTCAGCAGCTTCAATAGATTTCCCCCGAGGTTAGTTATGGTGCGCACTTGTAATTTCTTTCCAATTCAATTTAGTGCCACCTCGGGCGAATTCAGTTTCCTAATCATGAGGTTAAGCGTCTCATTGCAATTCCAAATTTGAAAAGGAAAAACATTTATTTTAAACAATACTTATTTATTAAAACATTTTCAATACAAACGGTGAGCTGAATGAACTGAATGAATTATTAACAGCCTGTTTACGTTCACGGCTGGACATAGGCACGAATGCTCCAACGAAAGCTGGCATGACACGCTTCACGGGCTGGTGGGTTGTCTAGTGCGGTGCCGGTTACTCACTCACTCACACTAGAGATGCTGCTTCCCATTACTCATCTGTGGAATTTGGGTTCGGCATATTCGGATGTATTTCCCGCCATCATTCGATCGCCGGAGCCTCGTGGGTTCGCTAGCGCGGTACATCGCCTGCGGGTGAGATTGACAACCGGACAAAGAGGTGGTATATTCGTCAAACATCCATAATGTCATAAGACATCAAGTCTTCTTAACCATCACGAATCATTTCGTATATAAAGCTAATCTCTGCACGGCAAGTAGCAGATGGGGGTCGGCTGACCGACAGTACGATATCAGTGAACATCTGAGATAAATCTCTTTTATTTCATTTGCATACATTAAGTTGTTTGCATACATCACATATTGTTCAACCGACCACAGGTGTACGCGTCATCCCAGTCCCGAACCAGGATTCCCTGTCGTTGGAACTGGGAGGTGGAAAGATATATATAATGTATGTATATATATATTCATGTAGCTAAAGTACCTAGCCACAAAGGATCACTACAGCTGGGCTAGGCTATCGGGTCGCCAATCAATAAAAATTGTATTTTTAATTTATAAATTGACTATAGTTAACTGTATATGAGTACCACGCCCGGCACTTACAGAATCATCGCAGATTACTAATTTCCGAAAGGTGAATCAATTTTCGACATTCGTTAACAAATAGCTATTTAAAATCACATTTATGAATATAATACATTGTACTTCATGAACATCGATCCTTTTGCTACATCAATCAAGAACAGATTCCAGTTGGCGGTTCGCTTTTGATTATAATTTCCATTTAAAATTCACGAAACCGAATACAGATATTGAATACGCCCACGACGTAAGCTTCGACGTGAAAGACGTCGTTTCATTTGACGTGAACTGCGTGATCGGGATTTAAAATCTCTACACCGAGAGCACTCGTCTACTCGTAATACGTACGTAGTTAACTAACTACCTTCTGCCGTTTATTTATTTATGGCTTATGAAGGTGCAGTCTGCAAGAGTAGAGAGAGTCTGTAGCTGCCGCCCAGGGTGCTGTGTCTGGTCTCCTCCTCCTAGGCGAATGGCGGGCTCGAACTTACAATTTCGTGTTGCGCAGTCCGCACCCTAGCCCATTGACCTCCTATCCCTTAGGTATAAGAGGTCAATTATCCGACTGAACGCCTCGACGTATTCTTTACCAGTTAAACATGAAGAAATATGCATGGCAGGTAACAAGTAAAATTGTTGGGTTCTATTTCAGTGCTTCATTACATCAGCAAAGATCTACCCGTAGAGGTCCAGATATGTAAGGGGAGAGAAATTATTATGATATTAGGAGCCGACATTGATATTAAAAATAAGGTCCTTGTCTATTAAATAATTACTAAATTACCATAAAGAAATAAGTTATTGAGATCCATGAAGATTTGAATCCGGCTTTGCTACTCGGGTAGATGTTAGAATAGTTATTTAGCGTTGAGTAAATTTATTATCTCCTTATCGCAAGCGACACGCAGTTTGATGACTCAATGTGACCATTTTTAGTGAACAAGTACCTAATTAGGTAACTATGTAAGTTTCATGTATCAGAAGACAATTTATTTAATTACCCATTCAGTGGCTCGTAGCAGACGAACAAATGCGAGAAGCTTTCGGAATACAAATTCGTTTAATTACTACCGCGTTTCGATCTACCGGGTGGAGCGACCGGCTGCGCGACCGGTCGCAGGCCCATGATCACCGGGCCGTGTACAAACACGATCGCTTCGATCTTGGTAATCTGTGAAGGAATTGCACTGACTGTCTTATTATCTAATTTTGAATATTGTAAACCTACTTAACGTTAAGCATTGGAGGTTGTTGAAGCGTATTTTTGTTAATTCATAACCTTTTTAATTTGAATCCAAATGGATATGTATTAAATAAATATGATTCTGTACATACTGTCTCGAAAGCTCGATAACGTAGTGTCGAGCGATTGCAGTTTGTCAACTAATACGTCTTCGAATGATAAGCGAAGAAAAATAATGTCTAATAAATTGCCAGTCGATGTCGAAACTCTTTGGTAGGTAAATAAAGGTGGCTTGACACTGGTGGAAATATACGCTTTTTTCTATGCTATTATAAAATCGAATTAAGTTGTGTCTGTAAAGTGAAGATATTTAAAATAAAACCTTTTGTAATAAGATGTACGCCCAACTTCAAAGTAAAAATGGTTTTTGGTCTGTTTATCTGTTTGTTCAGGCATCACGCTGCAGCTACAGGACCTGTTTTGATACGGTTTTCTCTTTTTGAAAATCTATAACTCAACATAAATACTGCAATATATTTATACTACGAAAATTCTCAAATTGACCAGTTTTAGTCGGTGCAGCACTTAATACTGATCCCCACATAACAAATCACTGCCTCTGGAGCTTTCTCCCACGTAAAACAAAAAAGAAAGCAGCTGGCAGATCACTGGTGAGCTCCGAAGTAAGCGGAACTATAGAACTTTGTGTGGACGGTTCTCCTGAGGTCTAAGGTTCTAGTAGGGCGAGGTCTAAGGGTCCCGCCAGATTGACCATCGACTCGCTCGCCGACACGCCATCGAAAGACAAATTATTATACGGCGCTACTAAAATTGTTTATAGCAATTTTAAGTGTATTTACCATAAGCTCGGCGGTGAAGGAAAACATCGTGAGGTAACCTGCATGTGCATGTCTGAGAAATAATAACAAAATATGTTGTTTCGTGGATGTGTGAAGCCCGCCAACCCGCACTGGAGCAGCGTGGCGGGCTCTTCCCGGTTCAAAAACTCTCTTCGATATTTGAGGAGGAGGCCTTTGCCCAGCAGTGGGCACTTACACGCTGCTACTATACTTTACTTTTACTATCCAACACTCTGGAACCTATTGAAGTCAACAAATAAATAGAAAAAAAAAATCCCGGCCTTTTCACTCCAATCCCGCAACCCAGTATACCAATAAATGTTACAGATACTCGTGGAAGACACTGAATCTGCTTGTGCTTTAAATCCCTTCACAAACCTTACACACCGCTAAACGTAAAGACGGCTGCAAATAATAAAAAGACAACTAATATTTTCACAAAATCTACTTTATTTTAAATTGAATAAAGTCTTTAAATAGCTTCGATGCAGGCTTACACCTACCCCTTCGGCTCTCATTTCATAAGAGTGCAATTAATACGTCATCGTATGAGCTGAGTCCGATGGTGTTCTTTGATGATGGTAATTATTTAAATATCTTGATACTGCTATACAATACAGCCGCTTCAGCTGAAAAATCATATTGCCTCTGATCAAGACACTACTTGTGTGTGTGTGTGTGTGGGTGTGTGATTGTGTACACGCGACAGGGAACAGCACGGTTGCTACACCGCTATTTAGCGGCTCTGACAGGTAGGAGTGTGGCTGATCAGACGACTCCCAGGCAGAGATGGACTCTACCACCATCTTAATGCTCAAGCCTTCGAACGAAATCTTACTGTTGTATATTTAATATATGTGTATGTACACTGAACCTCCTCTACTAGGAGCTTCGGGCTTGGTCAGCATTTAAGTGTTAGTCAAATAGATTAGACCCGAGTTCAGTTCAGCTCCATACACGCTCCAAGTTAGTTCACCCAATGCACATTCAAATGTATATTTCGCAATGCAAACTAATTGAATATAGTTAACGTATAATTAAAAAGTACTTTTTTTTTAAAAAAAAAACCCTTTGTAAAGGGCCCAGTACGTGTGTAAATTTCGTAAAGTGTTTGAGTTTGGTTTGAGCCCTAATGCGTAGGCAGATCCCTAACGAACCTAACGCACCGCGGCCTCGCAGAATACCGTCGTGAAGTAAAGGCATCTTGTGCTTCTGCTATTCGTTCGGCGAGTGAGGTAACCGGAGGCCCACTTTCTCTTCCCTCCTTCCCCCACTCCTACCCTCTTTCCAAATTTCTTAATTTAAAATATAGAAATAGAACTAAATTTATAAAGTTGCATTTCCACTTATCACTGAGGCAGTTGAATCTGAGTCAGACATAGCAAAAGATTTATTGGCTACGGCTTCGTTTGCTAAATAAGAGCAAACTCTTTTCGTATATCTGTCGAGAAGACGGATCGTCTGGCATGATCTGCTAAAGTCTAGATTGAATGCAGCTCATCGGAAAACTACGGCAAGGAGAAAATATTTGTTACACCTTTTCATAAACAGTCTATATCTTACTTTATATTATACTATTATAATAGATATCTTAAAAGCCTGTAAATAGTCCCTTGCTGCTGGACATGGGCCCCTTGGCCCTTACACAAGGAGTATTTGGTGTAGTCGACACGCTCTGCAATCGGACTGGCGACACCAAGCCCACGAGGCGCTGCTGCCCGTCGCCGGTCTGCCTTATTGTTCTAGTACATTCGGAGATGGTGGTCCCGCCATCTGTCGGTAGCCACTGCGGATTTCAAAGCTTCTATCTATTTCTATCTATATTTCAAAGCTTCGGATCTAAAAACGATATATTTTAAGTGATATTAAGCTATAATAGCTATAGTTTTATACAAATAATAGTAAAATAATTATACGCTTGAATACATTTAATCTATTAATAACTATTATCAAGTCCATTATTTCATTAACTACAGTCTTACAGTGTACCTGATGCTATGTGTCCGCCGAGCCCCGTGGACGTCTGCGAACTCTTTCCTACCCACCTAGACGACTCCTTGGGAGAGAAAATGTCAACCACCACCCGTCGCGTTCTATCTCCCGGACAGGTACGCTTCGCGCCAAATGAAGTCCGCCCCTCACGGATAAGTATTTTTACTTATACTTTTATATTGACGCCACATGTGTGAAATTACTGAACTAAACAACTTCTTTCTACTCTTCTCTTCTTCGGCGCATCTTCAGTGACATATTTTAATACCGTTTCATGTCACGACACCGGCAGTGTTGTTCATGAGCCTCATTCAGGTGCAAATGACTGGTCCTTTCGTTGTAATGCGCCGGTGCTTCTCTAAAATGTAATTTCCCCGGGGAGCCCGGTCCGATGTCGGAACTAAAATTAAACTTAATTTCCATTTCAATGGACGCGATCATTATCACGGCCGCGTAACGAGTATACACACATAATTTATCAAACATACGTACACAAAGGACATGAACATTGTTACTGTCTGTCACATTAATGCTTTCAAAGCTTTGTCCTGTGTGATTATGTGTGACAAGGCAATGTGTCCGAACGGGATGTCAGAAATTGTTAGATTTTTATCTAATACGTTATTTTGCATTATAGAATATTTGAAATACAAAATGTAGATTTTAGAATATGACGCGTGGCCCAATTGACGGAATATTTTCCCGTTGCGCCGGGGGTACTGGGTTCGAATCACAGCCGTCGCCAGTTGTGCGGCGCTCAGGCTTACTGGTTTGGTTGTATTGTATTGTGATACTGAATCCAATGGTACCCTTTTACTTACCCTTCTACCGGCAATCCGCAGCGCATTCTCTGTTGACCATCGGTTGTTCATCGGTGACAGCGCAGGTTTCTTCGATTTAAGTCGTTTGCAGGTGTCGGTGTTTCTATTCACCGAATGCGTGGTATTTTTTACGGGAAAGGGTGCAAACGAGCAAGCGGCTCACCAGACGGTAAGTGCACCGTCGCTCACGAGCACCTGCAACATCAGAGGAGCTGCAGGCGCGTTGCCGGCCTCGAAAGATATTTAGGACATAGGATGAGTGGGCGTAATGGGAGAAGGGAGCGGGCCTCCGGTTAGCTCACTCACCGAACGAAAAGCAGAAGCACAATATGCGTCTACTTAACGCCGGTATTCTGCGAGGCCGCGGCACTGCTCCGGTCGAGCCGGTCCATTCGAGCAGCAGCTAAAGCCGCCACTTGGCTCTACGACGCTGAAAGTGTTCACCAATCGACGAACGTAGCGGTGACAGATATCGACAACAGGCATCGAGGCCAGCTCACTCGTGTGAGCTTTAAGATGAAGCGAAAGCGAGAGCCAGGCCCCAGGGCTAATGTGTACCTTATTTTTGTAGTAAATTTATTTCTGTAGTTACGCGAAACGACTTTGTTCCAGTGAAATATACGAACATTAGTCATTCCCGCAGAAATGTCCCGAAGTGCCGATTTGACGAATGGAGATCGATTTACTTTACTAGTAAATTTTTAGAAAATATGTCTGAACAAAATATACACTAAATTTAAGAGTAATATTTCAAATAAAGAGAAAATAAGCTGTACGCCGAAAATATATTATTTCTTCTCGTTGTTTCTTTATCAGCCTGTAAAGTCAGCAGAAGGATTTAGGATGGACTTTCACTATCACAGCGTCAACAAAAGCACCGGGCAACCGCTAACGCAACATTTGCCCGTACTCACGCTGGGAGGGCGGTGAGTCAGGCTGGTGAGTGCAGTGCCGGTGCCCGAGCTTTGGAGGTGCCGGTACCCTGGCGCTGGAGGTGTCGCTTCCCTGGCTCTGGAGGTGCCGGTACCCAGGCGCTTTAATCTGTTTAGTTGAACTTACAAAAGGGAAAGTTTTCAAACGGAAATTCTTTTGGTGGAGGCGAATGTTTTACTACTTATATTAACATTTTTTTGTAATTATCGATCAGAAAAAATTGACGACGAAGGAGATACGCATGTCGGATCAAGGAAATGGTGCCTCCTCTTGCCTGAACAGATGACTCTCTTAAAAGGAACTTAAGTCGCAGGTTAATTAAAAAGATCATAACGTGGCGCGGAGCAAGCAAAGTCAAAATTAATTTTGCTAATTTCTAGGCCATTTATAGGAAAAGTCAAATGCAGCAGAAAACTTCAATAGACTCATGAGCAATATCCATTCTTGCATTTGTAAGTAAGTTGTGGTATAATATTTAAAAATTATATATTTCTTATTATTTTAAATAAATAATTTCTTTTCAAATCTTCTTCAACGCCATGAGCCACAGCGGAAGGTAGCTCTTTATTATTCGAGTTTATATTGAGTTAGATTTGTGACTCGTACATACATCCCGTACGAGTATTTTATCGGTTCTCGAAAGAGCGCGGACGTGTTCTAGTTATAATAACATATCACGCCGAACGTATATTAAGTAAATAACACGAACATCCCCACCGCGACACATAGGTCGCAGTTTGACATTAATAAAGTCCATCTGGGCGAGAGATGTCACGTGAAGAGAGCGACGTCTCAGCGGGCGGCCGCGTCTCCGGAAATAAAATACAGATATTTTTTATTACTTTCTCTATGATACTTTGACCTTACCAGTTTTAATGTATTTACAACCTGTAAATGAATTATAATGTATGTTGAGGAAATACTCCTTAATAAGTTGCGTGAAGTCGACAGCTGCAGGCGGTCCAGGATCTTGCTTTGTGGCAATCTTTGGGGGCAAAGGCGCGTATGCCATAAAGCCAAAAGGCAACACGGTCGGTGAGAAAGAGTATTTACGTCTGTGTAATACAAATACTTAATTTTTTATAATTACTACGTAGCCTAGCCTGCCCAGGGTCGACACCCTATGCACTCCGCTGTTTGGGACTAGGCCTATGTTCAGCAGTGGACTATTTACAGGCATTGATAACAAGTACCAATTTAGGTACTAGCTGGTATATTGTATGGATAGGTATTTCGAATTTAAAGTCAATAGAGTCTACAGAGGTTTTTTGTACATGGTAGAGCCGGCGGCCTCGTCGGCTGTTCGAATGGGCTGGCTCGACCAGGGTAGTTCAACGGCCTCGTAGAATACTGGCATGAAGCACATTCATCGTGTGCTTCTAGGTTTCGTTCGGTGCGTAAGGGGAGTTCCCCCTCCCCTCTCCCTCTCCCCGAATAACCTTAAACGGTGGCAGCGCACCTGCAGCTTTCTGGTGTTGCAGATGATTGTGGGCGTCGGTAATCACTTATCATTAGGTGAGCCGCTTGCTCGTTTGCTCCTTTTCTCTAAAAATAAATAAATAAGAGAGCTAGCATAGTTACGTGCTGTGAGGAATACCATCTTAGTCCTCATGGGTGACGATTCATCTAAAATCTTCTTCGGTTGAAGTTATCTGCAGGTGTCCATGGGCTGCAACTTAGCATCACCTGTAGCGACAGCTCGTTAGCCACTCCAGATAAAAAAAAGAAGACGTACACCATTTAACACAGCACATTACTTCAGTTCTGTTCACTGGATCTTGCACGAACCGCAGTTGAGCAGAATGCGCGCGCCGGAGCGAGCCGACTTGTTTTCGAAGCTGGTTTAAAGAGGAATCTTTTCCGCAAAACAGTGCAATGGAACGAACGCAATGTAAACTCTGAGCTCACTGTTACAAACATATTGTAAAGTTTCATTTCAATAAACTGCTGTCACGAATTGTATGTGAAGAACTCACTTTGTAATTAATCAATCTATACGTACTCACTATTATACGTCGTCGTACGACCGCTTAGCGTCTCGTATCCCTGATTGCTCGCGGAGACTGCCACGATATTCCTTTCTAGAGGTCTCACGCCACCAATGGGAACCTTCTCATGCCGGTACCGGTATTGTATGGGCGAGAACTAGTGGAGAAGGATGTTACTTATAGTTTCAATAACAGTGTTATCGTTTATATCCTTAGCACCCCACTCGTCGCGCAACATATGTGAAGTTTCCGTGAAGTATTTGTTCAGGAACTTACGTTAGTTGTTACAGCTATGCGTAACTTTCCCCTCGATGAACATTTTGGTAACAAAGAAAGCTGTGGTATCCTTTTGTCTAAACGCTTCCTTTAGTTTCAAAGAGTGCGAGTGACCTGGGTTCGATCCGCAGGCGGCACCACTAAAGCTGTATTTGCCACGAGCTCGGTGAAGAAAAACATCGTGTGGATTTTTTTTAAAAGAAGGGGGCAAACGAGCATCCGGCTTGCCTGATGGTAAGTGATCACCGACGCCCTCGAACATCTACAACACCAGAAGAGCTACAGATGCGCTGCTGGCCTTTAAAGAAGCTCTTTAGCTCTTCCCGGCTCCAAAACCCTGCGAAACACTCGTATTTGAGAAGGAGACCTTTGCCCTGCAGTCGGCACTTACAGGCTGCTACTGTGACAAAGACTAAGCTTTCGCTGAATGAGCGTCAGTGCATACTGCAAGTGGGAGGTGTAGGGGATTACCCACTACTGATGGAAAGCAGCATCACTAATGCGACGGTACAGACATTGGGCTCACAAACGCGCTCGTCCAAAGTGGAGAGTGTGGGTAAACCTTCCAAGAAAGGTAGGCCAACTTTTCCTGGATATTTCTTGCTGAACATAGGCCACGTGCAGCAGTGGACTAAAATGGATGATGTAGTAGTGCAAAGATTAACGTCAAGATAAATGCGTCTATGACATATTTTGACTTTGTCTTTGCAATTGTGATCTAAATTTATTTAATAAGCGAGTAAGTGACCGACCGGATGCCGTTCCGGTAACACTAGCCGCATGTACAAACTATACACTTACAGAAACATAGACGCGCTTTTAAAAATTGATGGTGACTTGTATTTTGTTTCTGCAACCGTAAAGTGTAATGTGTTTTAATAGTAATTTAACGAGCGCTCCAACTCTGAGCAACAGGCGCTCGGCCAAATGCCATTATATAAAAGGAGCTAACGACCCATCCATTTCATACTGAACGCCCTTTCCGCGTACAGTTACTGTTCTCATATCCAAAATAATTATATAATAAGCGGCGACGATTGTTAAAGTGAGTATACCATCGTTTTTTCGAAATTTTTTCAAACAGTTTTCCCCTGACATCCCGGTGATGTGCGTATGTATGCTGATGCTCCTGAGTTTTTATCTGACAGCTTGCCTTAACAACCGTTTCTTATGCGTTGTAGAGCCGAGCGACAGCTTTTGCTGCTGCTCGAATGGGTCGGCTCGACCGGGATGGTACCGCGGCCTCGCAGAATACTGGCGTGAAGTAGAGGTATCTTGTGCTTCTGCGTTTCGTTCGGCGAGAGAGCTAACCGGAGGCCCACTCCCCATCTTCCTCCTCATCCTGCCTCCCTTCTTCCGAGATACCCTTAAAGGCCGGCAACGCACCTGCAGCACCTCTGGTGCGACGGTAATCACTTACCATTAGGTGAATCGCTTGCTCGTTCGCCGCCATTCCTATAAAAAAAGCTTGTAAATATTCCACTGCAGGACGTAGGCCTCTCCCATAAGAAGGACCACGTGCACATCCCGCCTTAGACGCTGTTCCCCGTCATCGGTCTGCTTAATTATAGTCTGGCATAGTTCTAGACGCTCGTCGCGTCATCTGTCGGTAGCCAATGCGATTTTTGTATATAATGGGTATATCATTTATAATATTACGTAAAATGTCTAATTTCTTAGATTCTGTGTAGTTAGAGAACGTCTAGAGGCGAACCTTCACGTGCCGTAAGAAAATCATCTCTATTGTTTCAACTCGCTGAGGATCACTAGGCATTGTAGTTTTTACTTCTATTAGGTAATGCATACATATATACACGTAACTTCAACGTTTAAAATATACCTTGGTGTGTTGAAAAATACGCTTATTCATTTTAAACTCATAAAAGTATAATTCATAGTCATTCCGAACCCTTTCTTGGTGCTCTGAAACGAATCTTTTGTTTGCGGAGTGAAAAGACTCGAAGTTGTTTTCTCCCTCTGCCTCTTCAAAGGTATTCATAAGCGTTCAAATGATAAAAGCATCGCACAACAATACAACTATGTTTCTGTGCATTTCTTTATACGCTTACAAACAGACAGTCTCCCTAAGTAGTACGGTACAATCAATGGAACAAGTGCATTACTTATTATTGACGCCTTATTGTTGACTTGTCGCATTCTCTGTCAGTCAACCCTGACTAAAGATAAATAACTACGTGTCAAAACTATATTAAACGTCTATATTAAAATCTACATCTGATTTTAAAATATGGCTCGTAAGATGGTATATGTGCCAAAATGCCACTAAAGCCAACCTCCGTGCACCTGCACTTTGCTGGCTAGCAAAGGACGCTTTAGCGACTGATGTTGGAAAATCAATCAGAATTTGCCAGTTTCGAATCTCACAGACTTGCGGGGAGTTGCACCATTGGAGCAAGAGTTCCGGTGGATGAAGAACGGGATTATTATATTCGTATATTCATCATTTAGAATAAGTAATCATGTATTAGTACGGTTGTAAGGATTTTTTTTCAAAATAAGTCATATAACTAATTAGAACCTTTACCTTACTTAAATACAGTATGAAAATACAAATATTACATTCTCACCGTGAAACAAACTTCAAGGAGCACAGAGATTCATCCCAGAAACAAGGGACAAGTTTATATCTCAGAATATAAACTTGTTTCTGAAGACGAAATTTCGCTGTCAGCTGAATGTTGGCACTGCAGCCCAACAGAAAATATCGCTGACTTTTACTGTCTTTGACTGGTTTCTTACATCATCACTACGTAATTATTTTCGTCTCACATCAATCATCTTTATGCTATCATTGGCTTATTTAAACTGCGTGACTAAATTCCAAGACAGGAATGTCAGCCAGAAAGTCACAGGTTCCCTAAGAACTCTCTATCGTCTGAAAATTTTTCTCCCATCCAAGACTAAAATGACCATAATTCAAACCTTAATTTTTCCTCTTACCGAATAGGTGATGTGTGCTATTTTGACCTGAATGAGATCTCCTTAACAAATACAATCGTCTTCTCAATAACTACATTCGATTCATTTTTAACCTTCGTTAGTATGATCATGTATCCACTTATCGTTCACAGTTAAATTGGTTACCTATCATGTATTTATTATTGTATGAGTATTTAAATATTGTATCTAAGTATATATAGATTAATATTTATTTTAATTTTTTTTCTCTTAAGTACTCTCTATTCTATCACCTACACCTACTTCATTTTATCTCTGCATCGTCCAAAGGTTGACTGGTAGAGAATGCTTCTGGCATTAAGTCCACCTATATACTACATCCCCATGTATATGAAGTTTAATAAATAAATAAAAATAAAATAAATAGTTACCCTACTTAACTACTGATCCAAGAGTCCAGGGTCGAATCCCAGCCGAGTCAGAATTTGTCCAGATATTAGCTTTCGGGTCTAGTTGTGCTGTTATCGTCTCCAGTCTTTTCGCATGAGCATGACATCGGACGAGGGGAGGTGAGGTCGAGCGAGTGCCTGTGTCCGCGCGTACACTTGCGGCACTATAATATCTCGTGCGTGTTTCCCATTGACCACTGGTACTGGTTTGATGAGTGAACAAATTCTTGCAGCGATAGATAAAACTGTAACGAGTATACATTACTCTGACCTCGATGACTTTTTTCAATTGACTAGGGTATACCTCCAAAATGGTACCATTTAAATTTGAAGAAAATATTCCACCATTTGGATAAACAGGGGTTGAAGGCAGTAGCTTCGATAAAACTTTGTTTTCAATTCTTTTGTTACGTAAACGTTCCTGTGAAAAAACAACTGACTGTGACTTTCAATGCTATTTATGTAATGTGTATTAGTATTAGTAGAATTATACGAGTGCTTGTATATACTTATAAATAACTTTTTTATACCGTTTAAGTTTAGTGGTCAGGGCGCTCGATTTGATTTCATAGTACGCAAGTGACCTGTGTTGGAAATACGTTGCCGACATCGTCTGAAATTATTAATTGCAATTATACGCTAAAAATATAATAAAACTGTAATTTTCTAAATATTACAAAATATTTAGAAAATTACAGTTTTATTCCTTGATCTTTCGGTAGTTTTTTTTGTACTACAGTGAGGTGAAGCCGAGTTGTAATGGAAGCCTGCTTTTATACATTTGCAGTAAAATGAACAACGCTTAGTCGTTATGGTCTACGAAAGTGCTACGGCGTAACCTTTGCTCTATTCGAAAAATCCCAATGGAATAGAATACGTTCAGTTTATGCGGATGCGGGAGTGTGTGGATCGCTTTTAGATTCAGGATTTTCCACTAACATTACTTTTGCACTTACGTTACAGCTTCTCATTATATTGAAGCTTTTCATAATTGGATTGTGATCTTACAGTACCCAGTACCTGATGATAAGCGGCTACTGCAGCCCATGGACACCTTTTTTTATGGAAAAGGAGGCCGGTAGTCGTCGAGGTCGTGGTAGTACCCCGGTGGAGCCGCCCATTCCATGGATCTATTGTTATTGTGTAAGAAACATCTAGCGTTGTCGTCCCTGAGGGCTAAGATGAATGCCTCACAGGCCGTATGTATACCGGCTTCTGGACCGGCACACAACAGTTGTTACACTACTGTTTGGTGGCAGAAATAGTAAGGGTATACCTATTACCAAGATATAAGAAGCGCAAGATATAAGAAATCCCCAGTAAGGAACTGGATGACCTATGAAATTACAAACGTTTTTTTTTCTTGTGGGGGAAAGGCGCATTTCACCTACCTGATACAGAGGGCAGAGACCGGTTATGTCAGGATCAGTATTAAGTGCGGGATCGGCTGAAACCTCTACGGATTAGAGACATTATCATTCTGCCCGCTATCTTCAAGACTACCCATTTCATTCATTCCATTATTTACTAACGGTACATTATTTTAGGTAATCCTCAGGAGAGGCTTTTGGTCAGCAGTGGACCTGTGACCGGCTGTAGTTATGTAGATGATGATGGTGATTAAAGGCTTAATGATGAGGCGAACTATCCACACGGTGGAGTTTCAGTTATTGCAGGACCACCACCCTCGCCGAACGTGGCTGACTACGCGGTTTTATCGAGTTTTGGAGTTGTAGAAGCACACGGTGCACAAATTCGGAGGCGACGATGATCTCTCTACGTAGAAGTTATATTTGAGACAATTTCAAGATTTTTGCTAAATAAATCGTTCAACTTACGAAGCTATATTCAAATACATACGATTTACTGCGTGTCCGGAAACTTTTCATCAATCCTAAATAATGTTGTTAACTACTTTGTTTATATGGTTATAGCTAGTCAACACATCGTATGTTCAAAAGGTTTAGGAAGTTTCCATTCAAAATAAATTAAAAATCATTACTTATTCAATATCAGACCATTTGGAACCGATCCTGTTCAATAATTCATTACGTTTTAAATAGAGAACACTCGTTTAATATTCAAGTGAGTTTAGAGCACTTAACAGTTTCGAAATAAAGTGAATAAATACTAGAGTAGAAATACTTTCTATTTAAATATGAGAATTTCAAAATAAATTGTGGTCACAAATTGTGTATAACATAGTATTTTTTTATTATATCTTTTTTGTGATATTTATGTGTATTCTCATGTGGTTAGGTTGTGTAATTAAATATATAAAGGTACATTGAATACTGTAAAATAGATAAGATTCAATAAAATAAATTATTGAGAATTGAATAAATAAATCAAGCCCAATCAGACAGTCTAGGTCTAGGGGGAAAGGGAAAGAAACCGGCTGGACGATGCTGGCGGTATCGAGGAGTTCCACCTTCTGTATTTGAGCACGAGCACGGTGCAGACCATCAGAGGGGTCCCAGATGTTCCAGGAGACTGACTGGGATACCACTCAACATGTCGGTTACCTCGTGAGCCAGGTCCAGATATTTTGTTTTCTTGCCTGTTTCGGTTTTCTCGAGGTTCTCGTATATTATTTGTATTATTGTATTATACATAATACACATTAAATAGTATTACTATTCACAAATTAGTACAAGTGTGCGAAAACAATTGAATAATTAATTACATGTATTTGTAAGAACTTATTGTTTCAATTCTGGTGTGTCGGACGGTGGTCCATGTGCAATCTATGTATGTAAACAGACACAGCGTCACAGGATAGATTCCTACAATGCAAGTTAACGTTACTAAAAGAAAATAGTAGTTACATTTCGTAGGTCAGAGCGGTGTCAACTCAGGTAGTCGGGGCATTCGCTTCAATGTTCGCAAGTACGCGGGTGATCTGAGTAAGAGTACGGTGCAGCCACCTCCGAAATTACCGATTGTAATTATAATTGTTGAGTTTACCACGTGCGCGATGATGAAGGTAAACACCGTGAAGAAACCTTCATATCTGAGACGCAATAAAAATATATGATGATGTGATATTCAAAGGTATGTGAAGTTCGCCAGCTCTAATTGAAGCCGCATGGCGGACCCCTGTCGGGTGAAAAGAAACCCTCTCGAATATCAGGCAGCAAGTGTGACTTGTGCACAAAACATTTGTGTGCCATTTTTAAATTTATTTTTACTTCTTTACATTTACATTACATTCGTAAAATCACTTGTGTTTAACACATCAAAAGTCACCATATATAACACTTAAAAATACCTGCACAAAGATTACAACGGACCAGCACAGTTAGATTACACATAAAAAATAGAATAGAAAGTATTCTATTCAAACAAATACACGAAGTAGCGAAAACACGTTCTAACTTGTATAGAAAATGGAGGTTACGTCAGTTATGTGGTTTGAGAACTGCGTTATCAAGCTACGATATTTGTATTTTTCTTTCCAGGGCTTTGTAACTCGTTTGTATGTAGCGGTGGATGCTGCATACAGATTTGTGTATAGAAAACCCTGATGGTAAGTGATTACCGTCGCCCATGTACATTTGCAACACCAGAGGAGCTGCGTTGCTGGCCTTTAAGGATGTTTGAGGCATAGGCATAAGGATGATAGGGAGGCGGAATGGGGGAAAGAGGAGAGGGCCTCCGCTTACCTCAATCACCGAACGAAACGTAGAAGCACAATATACTTCTACTTCACGCTGGTATTCTGCGAGGCCGTGGTGCTACCCCGGTCCAGCCGGTCCGTTCGATTAGCAGCAAAAGCCGCCGCTTGGCTTTGCGACACACAACAACGAATGACGTGTTTCCAACGTTCTTATATTGAAGTCCTCTCCAGGTGTCCATGGAGTGCGATAGCCATTGACCACCAGGTGGACTGTGAGGTCGTTTGTCCACCACAAAATAGTCTTCCAACGGCATAAAGTGTTGCATCTTCTGTTTAAAACTGAAATTTCGTAAATGCAAGTCTAAGTTACCTCGCGAAATCGTTCCGGTTTGAATCGAGATGAAACTTTTAAATTCTGACGAAACTTCACATCAGTGATTTTCTTCTATTAAAATTGTTTGCAGGGGTCCGCAAACTGCAGCAACCACTTACCATCGGGTGGATTGTTAGCTAATTATTCTAATAATTAAATTCTAAAAGTTTATGAAACATTTAAAAAAGTAATTACGTAGCACCTTATTTGTTCCACTACTGGGGAAATACTCGATATTGTGTTCTTCTTTTGGGTTGAGGTCTAGGTTTTTCGCCTCCTTCACCGGCGATCGAACTCAAATCACTCGCGTACTATGAAATGAAAGCGAACGCTCTGACCGCTGGGCTCCCGCTGGGCTCCCGCTGGGCTCCCGCTGGGCTCCCGCTGGGCTCCCGCTGGGCTCCCGCTGGGCTCCGCTGGGCTCCCGCTCAACTACAAGTTCATCTAACTGCGGCTAAGCACATCTTCATCGTCATTATTGCAGCCTACCACGAGTCCACTACGCTATTGTTCAGAACATCGTGACAGTTGGTGTGAGTCTTAGTATTGAGACCAACGATACGTAACTAGTCTGAATATAAATAATGTTACAATTTCATAATATTGTTAATTTAATAGTGTTACTATTGAATTAACATTATTATTAAGAAAAAAAAGGCATCAGCAGTGTGTTAGTGTAACGCACTAGTAACGGGTAAAGTGTACCTTGTATGTGGACCTTCTGGCCAGGATCGGCTCCCGGTCACAAGGCACAAGCAACTCCACTTGGCCCGAGAACGGTTCATATAAACCGCTCAACTACAAATTGTGGTTAGTGCTAGAGGACATAGCCCGCAAAACGTTATTCCGACGTCGAGTCTCTCAAGAAATCTTTATGGCTAAAAAAAAAGTAAAGTTATAGCCTGTAAGTGCCCACTGCTGGGCAAAGGCCTCCTTCTCAAATACTAGTACCAGAGAGGGTTTAGGAGCCGGGAAGGGCTCGCCACGCTGCTTCAGTGCGGGCTTCACATATCCTCGAAATAATATTTTTATTATTTCTCAGACATGCAGGTTTTCTCACGATGTTTTCCTTCACCGTTGAGCACGTGGTAAATACAGCACTTAAAATTGTTAATAACAATTTTAGTTTTGCCGGCACCGGGGATCGAACCCAGGTCACTCGCGCTCTTTGACACTATAGTGAGCGCCCTGACCACTAGGCTACCACGGCTTATTTTTATTTACGGCTTTATACCTAGCAGTAGATAAATTCCTTAAATTTCTTTAATGACTTCGATAAATATATTCATATAGGTTTTATTATTCAACTGTTTCTTTTAAAATAATGTATGCATTATGATGTGTTCGTTCCTTGAATGAATTGATGATTTGAGGTTCTTTGTTACCAAGACATTGTTTTTTTTCGGTTTAGGAGGAAGGCAAGTTGTCAAATTTTATTTTGTTCTGGTTACACCGTGTACCCGGTATACAATAGCAGACGTTGAATATTGCTTCGTTAGCCAATCCATCCTCCATCAGCACTCGACACTCTGACAACTTATGAAGTATTTGTGACGAGCGCGTCACATGTCTCTCGTGCGCAGCGCGTAATGAAAGACGTGGCTGTCATACAAAAACAAAACAATGTTTGCGCTTCTTGGATACAGAACGACTCATGAATTCAGATTTGTGCTTATTTTTCTCAGCCGTCAGTAGTGTTCCGTACGGAGGAGCCCTATGACCGAGCCTCTACCGTCTGTTCGACTAATATATAAAACAGAAAAATACAGCCATTTAAAGGGATGAAGAGATCTGTCCTATCCTGTCCTGTATTTTTTTAATGTAATAGGTAGCCGATTAAAATTTCACAGAACGCAATATGTATTATAAAAATAATACATATTGGAAAAATACCAAACATGATTTATGTTAAGGACCACAAGAAACTAAATTTTTTGTTCTATCGCAAAAGCGGCTATACATTTATTTAAGTGTCAAACTTGGTACGATTGACTAGTTTTGTTTATTCTTTCTCCGCATGTAAAATGAACAACTCTTACATAATACATAAGATAATATTAAGTAATTAAACAAAAGTCTGGTACACTTCCCTTCCCCAGTGGTTCCGACTCGTTGGTTAAAACAGTTTAGTCCGTAGGTCCGTCCTGGCTGCTAACAATATCAACTGAATCAGAAACACTCCGTCTACTCCGAAATCTTAAGATAAACAGAAAAGGATACTTTTAGTTAAGCGCCAAGTATCGTGGCTGGTCGTCTTTTGAAGGTTGGTAATATCATTCCACTTCCATCATGTCCACGCCCACTGAGCACCACTGCTACGACAAGTATCGGTTCACAACTGACGGGGTAAGTAGCCGTCAACGGATAGCGTTAACCTAATAATGGAAACCAATCGTCAAAGGTCTCACGACTCCTTTTCTGCCCTGAGCCTGCCCCTCATGCCACTTACCTAACCTTGAAGTCTGTACAATGTCGGGTACACACATTTGTACATTTAGGTCGCGAGGCGGTATATTGTGATACTAAGGGCCAGGTTCCTCGGCTGTCACGCGCATCTGGAGCCTGCCATGAGGCGTGGTCACTGCCCGCTCGGCGCCAGGTGCCTGCCAGTTCGCTTGACTCTCCTCCGTTAGAATAGAGTTATTACGAAATGGAAGTCTCATTCTCAAAATAAGTTGACTTTTGTAAAGTGTCACAAGTTTTCTTTATTGATTTATTGTAATTATTTACTTAAGGTGAGAGTAAAAATACGGTATCTATTATGGAGAGCAGTTAACATTCGAACACACATAGCTGTGTTTTCATTATAACAGTGGCGTCGGTTCAGTAACGAGCTACGTCACGGCTGCGCTGAAACATCGGGCAATTTATGTTTCGACAGTTAAGTTGTAACGTAGCATAGTTGAAACAACGCTGAAGTAGGTGTAAATTAAAGTAGGTAGCATGTTCGCTTAGTATAATATGTAGTGGCTCTTTCATCTAATAACATACCTCTACGAACAGCAGAAATGTTTGAAACAACCTTCAATTAGATGGACAATCAGCCTTTGTCTAAGAATGGATTTCCTATGGATTGGAGTTGCAAGGAGCAACGACGAGGTATGTGTGGCTGGTAGTGGATAGTGGTAAGGCGATATATAAAATGTTTAAAATATAATAAGCTAAAAGAAAATCTAAAATAAATGAATATTCGTGGTGGCGATGTCCGTGTGTCCGTGTGTCCGTGTGCACGTGCCCGCAGCGAAGCAGTTGTGCTGCTGCTGGGATATTCTTAATGTATACGTTTTGATTTCAAATATTTTTCTATTGCTACACTAACTTGAACAACTAATTTGATAAAGAGTTCTCTGGCTGAAAATTAGCGCAAGATTATTTGATAATCTTGTAGAACATTATCTTTGATTTATTTGTCGGTTGAGATGATTTTCACACCTACGTAGTCCCTTCTCTTTGATAATTTTTATGTGTATTGTAGTTTTTTTTCTTTTTCTAGATAATATATGAACCAGTCTACAAAAACAGCATCCAAATATTAGTAGAAGAAAGGTTTGGTTGTCGTATTACAGACTTCTCCACATTCTGAGTTTTAAAAAACAAAAAAAAAAAAAAAATTGCAGCAGCAGACAATTTGGACAATAGGTACAGATATTTTTTTTGAGTAATATCTATGAGTCATCTTTGGTATTCGACTGGCTCGGATCGAGCTCTGGTCTCTGGGTGGATCTGTCTCAGTGTGTCTTCATCGCGCAGGAAAAGGCTTTCGATTGTAATACTCAATGTGTCTATAAATGAATTACAATGCTCGGTTTAAGTTTGTAGTACTTTAATTGGCCAAGATAAGTGCAACATAAACCGACGTGAATGAATGAGAATAGTCATGTTAAAGTTTTTTTTTATGGGAAAGGAGGCAAACAAGCCTGCGGCACACCTGATGGTACGTGATGAACGTCGCTCACGTACATCTGCAGCACCAAGGGGATGGGGAGAGGCCCTCCGGATACTTCACTCACCGAACTAAACGCAGAAGCATAAGACGCCGGTGTTCAGCGGGATCGTGGAGTACCACGGTACCGTGGTAGTAACCCCGGTCGAGCCGGCCCATTCGAACTGCACCAAAAGCCACTGTTTGGCTCCACCACGTGGTTAACATAAGTTAAAGTTCGAAGGTTCCGCTGTCGCGCATGCGCATCGTGTGATAGTATCCAAATCTTCGACTGAATGTCAAACACACGAGTAGTTTCTTTACTTCAGCATCCCACAAATATTCAGCGTAAGTTTTTCACAATTAATGAATAAGCTACGTATATTGTTAATGGATCGCGAAACCCGAGACAAAGTTCTCTTTCCAGTTATTCTTAAACTTGAATAGACTCCTCAGCGCACCGCCGAGCGTTACTCATTTATATTTAGCAGCGTGGGCTTTATTTTATGTAAATTTAATGCCCAGATCAGTCTCAGCCATCCATAGGGGTAGGCAAAGATTGTGATTCCGCAAATAACTTTCCCCTTCTCCGATAAAACGTGATGGATCACCGCGCCGCCATCGGGCTTGCTCCCGGAGTTTTTCGAACCCCTGCCCCATTCAAGGGCAGTTACAATTTTTTTTTTAAATTGGTGAATTGGTGTTCTCTTAATATTTGAGGATGTTAATGTGAGAGGACATTCCTCACGTACTATGAAAAGTAGGAATATCAGAACTAGATAAGCCTTAACAGTCCAGTACTTAGTCTGGTGGAAAACTTTTGGGCGCAACTTTACTAACTAAACTTTTGAACTAACTATAATGTAAAACGATTGTAATGTAATTTCGTTTGCGATGCCCTACACGTATACCAGGGTTTCATGATGGTACATAATAGTTTCATCGTAACAAATGGATGCAATAAGAGATTTGATTTGATTTGATTCGATCAAGTCTGTACACGGTCAGTTGATCCTTCAAGCACTTACTATAGCAGCTCGAGAAGAATGAAGATGAGAATGTCCGAAAATGTTAGTTCAGCATCTCGTGTAAAGTGTTTCGAACGGTTTGAGAGGAGATTATTAGAGACTTAAAAAGCTGATATGGCGTTTATTATATATTTTGCATTTAAACAAGGAAGGTAAACAAAAAAATATGAAAAATTTAAACTTATTGTTGTTATTAAAAAATATGAAATATAAAATTACATTTCATAAATATCGTAATAATCAGCGTCTCCCTTCCTTCCCGTGGTTGCTACAAGAAGCGACTAAGGGCATTGAAAGTCGTAATGGCTATCGACAGATGGCGGGACATCCATCGCGAAAAATACCAGAACAAAATTAGGCAGCAGGCACCGATGACAGACAGCGGCGTCTCAAGTGCTGGGTTTCTGGTATTGCGAGAACCAATCCGCTCGCCGTACTTGGCCTTTCCGGCAAATCCTTCCTATGTGCGCCTGCGCCTGCGGGGAGAAATTCTGAGGCCTTGAATACATTAAAAAGATAAAATTCACAATCAGAGTTTTAGTGCTGCTTAGTTAAACTAGCGCAGTATACGCGGCGTACAGCAACTGCTTTTTGAATGAAAAACCCGACTCGCAGATCGCGCACGGTCCACAGAGCTCCACAGAGCTCGGCCTAGGACGTGTTTACGACGAAGTCTCTGCGTGGAACCGACCGCTTCAACTGGAACGGAAAATAAAACTGTACGGAACAAAATTGTGTTAGTATTTTTACCTTGACTCTTATTTATTTTAATTACATTATGTAATATTTATCTTTCTTCAGTTCTTTAGGCCTGATAGAGCAACAAACGTTTATGTATATTATGAATTTAAGAATTCACATTGCACAGTATATGACATATAATTGAAAGAACGCTTTCAAGATATTTTAGTCGACAGAAAGCTTTAGAATACGAAAGCTGGCGAGGAAGTGCAGAAACGTGTCATTGTTTTCAGCGAGCACTCAATGCACGGCCGTTCTGACTGCGCCGCCCCCTGTGCGCCCGTCGCGGAGGTCCGAACAATGCTCCACGTTAGGATGTGGTCCGCCGTGGACATGATGGATAGAAGTTTTATTTTAAGAAGGAAAAATTTTTACTGAATTTTAGTATTTCATAAAGCATACGAGTTCATTCAATGAGGTGTCACGGCTGTTTATCCAATGTTTATTAATTTCATTTTACTTGTAATATTTTATTTTAGTCGTTAAAAATATTTTTCGCCCAGAATCGAGTGTCCAGGCTGACGACGCGGGTCGTACGTACGTTTCAAAGAAACTCATCGGTCACTTGAGCAAGGGCCGGGCAGCGCAGCAGCGCTCGCACGGGATGCTGTTATCTGAAACTCAAGCGGACACCGACCGGCCGGGCGCCGGCACCGACTCACCGGGAGCTGCTCATCGGATTGTCTGTTCCGTTCGTCATGTTTACTTTGCTATTGAAACAGCAATAAGCCCACGATTGAACATATTCGTCTCATAGAAAGCGCCTGCAAAAGTCAGGATGGATGTCTAGAAAGGTTTGCCCACTCACTCACCATGCGTGACTATCGGGTGGGTGAGCGCAGCGCCGGTGCCCTCCACTCACGCCTGCGGTGGGCACTGGGGATGATGATCACTTCACTCTCGTAATAATTAATTATATTTTTATCCATTCTCCCTTACACCCAGCTGCCTAACGCTTAATTATAATCACAAAATGAACGCACCTGCGCTTCGCTCTGTCCGAGTGTGGGTAATGTGTTTCCGCGAGCCTGCGTCGCTCAATTAATTCAACACAAGGCGCAGTGAACCCGTACTCACTCTGATTAACGAAACAAAAGGAAACATAACTAATTTCACAATAATATTCACAAACATGAAATGAAATGTTTTGATAAACTAACAGAGTTTATCAAATCATTTCAAAAGTAACCTAAACAAATCTTGCAAAGTATGTGACCGGTAATACACATACATACATATCATGAGTTTCTACGAACTCTACTCTGAATTCTATACAGTTATATTAATTCCTTTTAAATTCTCTTGTGTAATCTCGAGCAAGCGCCGTGTGCTCAAGATGGCGTAGTAAGCAAATCCCACAGATGTTAAAAATCTCTGGCAAATGATATCTTGAAAAATGGCTGGTTGAAAATGCACAGCCCAGTGCCAAGCAGCAGCCTCTCGATGTGTTATACCATTATCTGTTCTGTGGTCTAAGATGCGGAGTGCGCAACGCCGAGGATGGTGAGTAATCACGTAAGATCAATCTGTGACTTGTGACTGCTCATGTTCTGCAGTGACAGCCCACTGTCTGTCAGTCACTAAATGACTTTAAAAAAACAAAGAAAAATAATCTCAAGTTCGTCTTCTAAACTTACCTGGAGTCCATTGTAGTAAAGTAGCGAGTGTCCCACTTGCCGGGTGAAGACCTCTTCGTATTGTAGTTATATAAATAAATGAAACATATAGAGTAAATTATTTCAATCGTATCGGGAACCTACCGCCTATCGGCAGCCTCTGCCCGTTAAACTCATGGCGTGGCGAAAACAGTACCAAGTGTATTCAGAATATATCAAAAGAAATAAAGAGACGTCTTGCCGCGTAATGCAATGCGAGTATCAAAATAATATGAGCCTGTTAATACGAAGTTACAGTACTTATTAACCACATATTGTTACAGGACTTGCTGTTTATTTCATTTTGTTACGGGACGTTCGTTATTCCGTGTAACGAAGCGTAAAATTAGGGCGCGTCAGCAGGAGCACCGAGGGACGGAGGTTGTTGAACTGTTCGTTTATAGGACGCAATGCACGAAAATAGTCAACGTTCTGAAATCTAATTGCCGTGCTAAAATACAGACTGCGTAGAAACGTAACACACCGACGGCGGCGCGTAACAAAATAACGCTCCTCTACTTTATCAGCTATTCGCTGGACATAAGCCTCTCTACAAAAGCGCTAACAAAACCGAGCGTCGCGAAGCACGAAGATTTACCCATATTTTGAACGTGGTCGAGCCGAGCGGCGGCTTTTACTGTCGCTCGAAAGGGTCGGCTCGACTACGACCTCTCAGAATACCGACGCGAACTAGAGACATGTTTTGCTTCTGCGTTTCGTTCGGTGAGTGAGCCAACCGGAGGCCCCGTCCCCTCTTTCCCCATCTTGCTTCCACAATTTACGAGCAGGCAAGTTAGACATTTGGAGAAGTTTGTATATTCCCTTACCTAGTGCTGAGCTAGAAGACATGTACGAACAGGAAACGAAAATAACCGGCGACGGAAAATGAAAGGCGAGATTAAAATAGGTCGTTCTCGAGTCTCTGATTACGAATGTTAGGAGTGCGCGTACGGATGGCGGGAAGCTGGCGGAAGTGCGTTTAGCGAACTATATCTTGACGCGTGTGAATTGTTTTTAGATATTTTTATCAGTTTGAGAACTGAAAGTTGGTTAAAAAATACTGTTTTGAAGCAATATCAATAGTGGGAGTGTACCCCGTAGGATTGTGCGCAGGCACCGCGGATGCAGCGTATAGCGATGAGTGCACGAGGCTTCCACCAGTAGGAGTCCCACATGACACTTCTGCTTATGTGGTGGAAGTAGAATTTCCTCGCGAACGGTGTAGACAAGTGAAGAATGTCCCAAGTTTTTTTACAATTGCCAATTACACATACAGTCGCTGACTGGCAAAAGGTAATCTGGCCATTCTATAAAGCCGTCAAGGAAAACGATATAATGCTAAATAACATGCTTATTTACATACACGTAAACAAACACATTGACGTATTGTAGTCTGCGACTGAGGGTGGCCGATGTTCCTTCAAGAAACCTGTCTCCAAGAAAGCACCAGCAAAAGTCGTTACACGTGTCTCAGGAAGTTTGTATCGCCCCGCCACGGCGGGCCAGCGGGCGGGTGAGCACAGCGCCGGTTCGACGTATCCGCATGGATGTTCCGCACGTCGTGCGGTCGCCGGGGCCCCGTTTGCTTGCTGGTGGGCAATACACCACGTGCATAGAAAGTACGGTACATTCCCGCCAGGCAGTTGTTCATCCGGTCGCGGCGCCTCTTCTCGATGATGCGGTGCGACATGGGATCTTGCCTCGAGACCTTCCCCTTCTTCAAGTAAGCGCCAGGCGGGTACTCGGCTTCGTCCTCCGAAGGCGCCGCGAAGTTGAGCTGCTCCCCCCAAACTCTGCCGAAGCCATCGTTCGAGTTGAAATTGATGGTATGTCCGTTCTCCAATCCCCATCCGAGTTCCCTACCTGATCCTGTCCCTACAAGGCAGAATGCCCCAGCTCAGGATGACGTCAGAAGAACGCGTTCAGGCCGTACAGTTCGGTTCCCAGATTTTTATCGCCCGTAGTGACGGTCTCTGGGGGGGAGTGATGTGGTGTACTTACACACATACACATATTTATTACACCGATTGTCCTTTAGACGGCGCGCTCTCGGGCAAAAGTATTTTTTGCAACGGTTCGGCACTCAACAACGGCTGCGCCTGCGCCAGTCGGTCTCCAGACACGATATATGCTAACGCCCGTCGCTTGTTGCAACTCCGCCGCGCTTACGCTTTGTTAATTCGCTTAAACCTATATCATTGTGCTAACTCTACCACTATAAACTATCTCTCTGCTTGTGTAAATCTGTGTTATCTTTTCCACTCCTTCCGTGTGCTATATTGTGTTTGTGTGAATAATAAACTTTATATTCCGTGTATATGGACTTATTAACCAACAACCTCCCATACACGCACCCGACCACAAGTCCACTGCTGGACGTTGGCCTCTCTCATCACAGGGAGGACAATCGCCCCGCTCGCCAAGGATTGCCGAAATTTTGGTCTGATAATTTTCGCGATTTCTATCCCGCCATGTCGTCGCCGTCGCGGTTCCCTCGACCGCCTCCTACGTCACTGCTACGACCGCGCGGCCGACGTCCAAGCTTGCACGAATGCTTCACTACATATTAAAAGCCTCGATGGCCAAGGAACCTGCCTCAGAATCAGAAGACCCGAGATCGATCACGTATGTGGAAGGCTCCTGTCAATGAGTTTTTACAACGTGCTGCGGTGGGTTGTGTGCTCGTTTGCGGAAAAATATTTATCGCGCGACGCTTCGCAAGTTATTTCGTTTCCCAAATTCTGTATATTTACGGCAACGAATATCTAGTAAAATTTACGGCAACGAAATTACAAACAAACTTCGTTCTCTTATATCCAGTGTGTTTCTAATTACCAAGTACTACGCTATGGGAATGAAATTACGCTGTACCTATACGTGTAGTCGTACTATATTGTTATTATTGTATAGAACCGATGGGAGATTTATTCTCTGTCTAGGAGTCGTGTGGGTGAGTGCCGTTCTCCCACTCATTTGTGTTGCGAACGGAGCCGCGCAGCAACTGTCGTGTTGCGGCTTGAGGGGTGCAGAGAGCCGGTGTAACTGCGGGCGGCGAGGCGTTGCGTCTTGGTCTACAGGGGGGACAACGCCTCTGTAAGCATCTGCGATTGAAGTTATTTGCTAGGAGTCCGTGGGCTGCAGCGGCCACTTACTAGCAGGTGGGCAGCGAGCGCGTTTTGAAAGAAACATACCCGCGTAGTTCGTGTAGATGTCTGAAGTTTGCTATTTGATCGCGCACCACGCGTTGTAAGTTAATTTTGACAGTGAGTTCAAATATGTTATGAAATGATACGAAGCATACTTTTTTACCTCTATCCCGGGTTTCCATTACCTTGAGACAATGTTGAAGGTTATGCGGGCGTACCCGCGGGCAACCTCTAATATCAAAATAAGTCACAAATGGAGACCTTAAGAAAAGAGGTCCTGTTTTTATATCGGTATTCGGTACAATACAATATTACAATATCCAACCGCCGTACTCTGACAATGGAATATAATTGTGTAAATATTGGGCCACGTTATTAAGTTTTCGAAGTTTCATTGAAAGGTAAAATTGTGTTGAGAAATAAAATTCATTCAAAGGCAGCGTGTTCTATTTGCTTGTTTTCATAAAAGACATACTGAGAAATTATTAGATAACAAAAACATGTGCACCATTATTGAATAAACAGTCACAGAACACCTGATTTTATTAAGGTGGGTAAATATTTATTTTACCTTTTCAAATTAATATTCAAAATTTACGGAAACCGAAATAATATTACATTAATTACGTTCCCCGTGACAGTACTGGTAGCTGCCCGGATTTTATCATTTAAATATACAAGTTGTTACCATTTTATTGTGAACTAGCGAAACGTGCCGGCCTAGTGCAGGTCTGTCCATCTGGACGTATAAACGTAATGGGAATATGTTGTACACATGTTTTTTTAGGAAAAAACCAAAGTGTTAAAGTTTTTGTACGATGTATATCCGATTACAGAACTAAGGCGCTAAACCGAGCCGTTTCCAGACAGGGGATGCTGGGTCCCCGAAAATCTTCACCACTGCGTTGGGAGCTATTTTCATGTTGTTGAACAGGAAAGAATACGGTATTTATATCAATGGTTGACTTTACTTACCTTTGATTTGACGAAGATATAATCCTCATGTCAGGATCACTGAAGGTCCGTAGAATTATGCTTAATGACGTCGATCTTACGATGAACATTGACAAAACGAAGATCACGAACAACATCCATGACACACCAACACTGTTTGTTGACGTTCGAACTGCTATGCGACGTCCATAGGGTCAGCAAAGCAAGCACTCGGAAGCACTAGCTCTCTCGGTCCCCAGAGATCGATCTGGTCTCTAGACCATGTTTGGTCCACTTGGCATGAACGTGGGTGACCAAGCCCAAGCAAGGGCTATTAGGTGTAACTCCGTGTCTCAACTCGACGAGAAATCGTAAACTACAAATATGAAAAATTTTGTCCAATTAGTGTCAGACACATTATTTACTGATATTTTCGAATCGAAACGGCCACAACCTGCGCAACTGCGGCCGGGAGCCCGCGCGGGCCCCAGCTGCTACTAGCTGCTGGTTAACGGGGTTTGCCAACATGGTCGGATTAAGCTCTGCGAACTGATTCAATAGTGCATTCATTTTATGCCATGAACTAGTTTTTGTGAAATTGTTTTGTCTTCTATTCGAGATCACAAAATAGTCACACAGTTTTCATGTCACGCTTAAATCTGAAAAAAAATCTTTTCATAAGACTTAAAAGAAACTGATCTTCATAGAAAATTACAATACATTTGCACGTCGAAAGTAAATTTCATACTCATCATAATATTTCAGTCTCTTTTCCATAACTTTAGTGATGGTGATCTCTGGTCCAGGGTTGGGCGGCTCAGTACTTATTTACTTATATTTGTGGTATTATCCGTTTCAGTTGTATTTATATTTTCGTAATTCTCTTGTGAACATCGCCTGTGTGTACCTTAAACTGATCCTTCTGTTTGAACCGTGCTAAATAGTTATAACAGAATGTAATAGCAATATATGATGAGTACACGGTGACTGCGAGACTCTCTGGCCGCTGGTATCGTTGTTCTCTTCGCAGTCCGTCTACTGACCAGGATCTGCAAAACTACGCAATAACCTGAGCCACGTTCTCGTACTTACGTTCCCACTCGCTTTTCTGCTTGGAATCTAAATAGTGAGCAAGTGGTATTTTTACAGATTGCACTCATTTCTTCTTTAGGGTGACGTCTGCTCACGGATTGGGAGTCTGAATCTTCTTTTCTGAATATAGTCCTATGTGAATATCTCCTAATTCATCAAGTTAGAAACCTCTTGGTGGCTTAATATTGGTAAAAAAAAATTAAAAAATGTGATTCACGAAAAACTTACACAATAGTTATCGAGGGGGCACGCGGCCACCATCGAACCCTAACCTTCCTTCTCCAAAGTGCTGCGGCACCCAATAATCATCACCTGCCACAAGATCAGCCATAAATTAGATTACACAAAATGGCGTTTGCATTTACAATTAAAGAACGTAACGAGTGGGCTCGCGCGTAAAATACCATCAAAGGTCAACCCAGGTTTTCAGTTCTTACGTACGCACTATCTGAATTGCCTGTAAATAAAATGAAAATAGACGAACGTCGGGCAGCACCGCGTCGCCGCGCCGCTCGCAGCGACCCTCGGGTCGTGCTGTGTCCACGCGGGACTGTGACACAAGCTACAGAGATACGGATTGTGTTTTAAAAAACATAATTGCACGAACAAAATAATGCTCGGGTTAAATAAAGCCCAGTTTGCGTAGTCCTGTTGGTTCTTGTTGAAAATCAAAGCAGTATTTATCATTTCATTTTCTCAGTATTTAATTAGGTCTTTAATTAGCGAACACTTTGATGTTTTGGTGTAAATTTTGAGTTATTTTCGATAAAATAATAGAAAGATGTCTACTACAAACTTTTATCTCAATAATAATTTGTTACTAGAGGATTTGTCCGGTCTCGGCTCGACCTACATTTTCTTTAAACGATAAAGAATCACATGGTAAATAACGTCATAATTTTCATTGTTAGCTCAGAATTTTTGTTGGTCAAATTCGAATTAGTGTTACAATGAACATCGCGCCTCAGAGCGCATCATTGTAATAAGAAACAAAACCCATTCTGATATACTTAAGAAGATTATGAATCAAAGTTGTGCAAAGTTGTGCAAAGTTGAAATTGTGAGCGCTCGGCTCGCCGCACAAGTGAGAACCAGTTAGGAATGCGACGGGTGGGGTGCTGGGGGCACACGGACGTCAGCCGCCGTCACAGAAGTAATACCGAGCCGCTAACAAGATGGCTGTGGCTAGCGAACTGTGCAGCGGCTGAGTTATCCGGCCGGTAAATAGTATAATCAGTACTTAAAAAAAATTACTTTACTAATTGGTAGGATTCCTTTTGCCTAGAAACCGTCTGAGTAGGCACCATCCGCTTGCCGCACACCTCGGTGGCCGGTGGGCTGGCAGCTGGCTTGTCACTGCTGTGATATAAATGAAAGTTCCGTGCAGAGTAATCATTGTTCTCATAAGTTCATATTATAAAACATCGTTGTTGTCTTTGTTCTTGTCATTCGAACTTTGACATAATTCGTGTGAATAATCGATTTGCCTTTTTGTGAGCGTTGAGCGTTGACGGTAAAAACGAATCGGCGACCACTTTAAGGACTGTTTTTTAAGATGGCTTCCACTCGAATATTGGACTCGTGGACACACACGATGTACATTACTGAGATGAAAAATGTATTATAGCAAGAACATAGTGTGCGCAGTGAAATGTATGACTTTTAGCAGACACCGCTCCTGCCGGGCACCGCGTGGGAGTCATTTCAAAAATATGTTGCCCGCAGGCGCCCGCATATCTCTTTAGTAATGAGCCAATTCTGCATACGAATGTTTGCCGACATCTACTGGAGCTTTCTAAGAGAGCTTTTCCACAGTCCGCACTCATTCATACTAATGAAGCCAGGATCGGAGAAGAGTAATTAAAGAACATTAGCGAAAAGGAATTCTACGACACAAAACGCTCAAAAAAAATAGCGCATTTCAACGGGAAGATTTAATAATTTAAATGCTTACGGATGCCGTTAAAGGCGCAAAGAGAACACTACTTTGTGTTTTTAGTGTTTAAAAATGTATCGTTCTGTACCACAGTGCTATAATTTGGCACATTTGCATACTTCAAAGTTTAAAGGGAAATGGTACGTTTTAGCAATACGCAAATATCAGTACTAATGTTATTATAAAAACTAATATAATGTATGTTCGGCGGTGAGAGCTTATTTTTTTCATATTGACTTATTTTAATGTGAAACTAATTCGCGGAGTCCTGTTCGCCGGGAGCCTCTGCCGACCCGAAGCTGTTGCACCGGCAGCCAAGTGGCCGCGGTCGCCGCTGTTCCGCAACTCATCATATTCCGCTTCTCACTTAGTAACGTTGTCGGCCTAGTTGCCGCTATAGAGTGAAATCAAATTAAAAAAATTCATTGAATTGTACCTGACCGCCGGTAGCCGCCGGTAGCCGCCGGTAGCCGCCTCCAGTCGAACCTCAGTGTAGAACGACTCGCCGCGAGAGGTCGACTGAACTGCGACGGGCCCTTCTGCTACTTGTCAGTAATATGGGCCAGTACGTAGGTCCGTGTATCGCTAGATACACTTTATATTTTTAAAATGTCTACATCAAAGACGCTATAAAACTCTGGAACATTCTCAAAGCGGGCACGTGATTGCATTACTTCCAAGTTCCTTTCACAGCTTTCAGTAAAAAGAAGCTGCGGCAACGTGAAAGCTATTCATTGAGAACAAATCTGCACGGTCTGAAAGCCTCGGCATTGCTTCCCCGCGGCCACGTCCGATGCTGCAAATTGCCGGCAATTATTAATTTAGAAAAGGCTACGTGCCGCCTTCGGGCGAGCGGGACGCGGCCCGACTCGACAACAACTCGACAACAACTCGACTGTAATGAAACAACTTCTCGATACTCGCTGCTCCACGCTACACAAAAGTACTCTTCGGTTATTAATATTGGCTGTTCACTTCTCCGGGAAATGGAACATAATATTTGACAACGCACGGAAAGCCGATCGTTACGCCGCTGCCAGATCGCATCCGCCAGCATTTGGCATAATGAAAATTTATGGATATAGGTTCTTTCGTAAATATCACTTGCCAAACATCATTCTTTGAATCTACCACCGGAGATTCCTCTAGAGAAGAAACTAGCGGAAGATAATCCGTAGCTATTCTATTTTCGGAATTTTCATTCTAAGTAATCCTATATATATATAGGATTGTGTATATATGTATATATTACTCCTTTACATTATAATAAACCTTGTTATAAAGTACATGTTACTTTATTTTTAATTAACTTGTTTTATGACTATTCGTCCTTACTGTAAGTTTGTTGTAGAATCCTTATTCCCAAAGAATAGTAACAACAAAACATTTCAATTGAGAAATAAATCTAAACTGGATAGAAATCTTTTAAGGTTGACCCTTTAACCCAGTACACGGTTTGTAAAAAGATTCTCAAAAATTTACGGAATCTAACGGAATTCAAGTTTTAAAAGTACATGAAATGTCAAAAGTCAAGGAGGCGTGGTAGTACTTACTTCTGTTTATATATTACTTTGTGTCAAAAGTAATATATAGTTGACATGAATCAATTTTTTTTTATTTAATGTTATTTATCGTTCGATGTAGAATTGATCCTTCGTCGTAATTACCAGACAGCTGTAAGCTACCGCCAGACACGCAGCTCTCCCAATGGGAGGACTTAGCATGATCGCCACGCTTGGCAGGCGCTGGCATTGTTCGGTGACCGCAGTGCCACAGGAGTCCGTTTGCGGTCTAGGACTTATGGAGATAGCTAATCTGCCACGTGTTGGAAGTCATGTGATTTAGAGATCCTTATTTTTTATTTTTTATGGGAATGCGTAAAAGAGCATGCGGCTCACCTGAGGGTAAGTGATTACCGTCGCCCACATACTTCTGCAACACCATAGGTGCTGCAGGAGCGTTGCCGTCCTATAAGGATATTTGGGAGATGGCAGGGAGGAAGAGGAGGGGGTGGGGATTTGGCCTCCGAATACCTCACTCACCGAACGAAACGCAGAAGCACAATATGCCTCTATTTCACGCTGGTATTCTGCGAGGTCGTGGTACCGACCCGGTAGAACCGGCCCGTTCGAGCTAAAAAAAAATATAATCTTAAGCTTAATAATAATACAAATATACTAAAATATGTAACAGTTGCTTAAGTTTTTAATTATAATATTACTATATAAATTAAATGATATATATATATATACTTAATTTTATGAAGGAAAACAAACTCTTTTTTTTTGGTTAAAATTTTAATTCTTAATCATTCTTTTCTTCATCATCATTAATTTTTTCATCGCGAATAATATTTTCCTTAGTTAATGATATGGTGGACGTGGGACTTGTAGAACACATATTATTATCGTGCGTTATTATCGTCTTTAATACAAAATGAGATAGTTTTATTTTTCATTTACTTAGTAGAGTTTACTTTAGTTTATTTCATTATCAAGGACCAAGACATTAAATTAAAAAATAAGGTAGGAACGACTTATTCAATTTAATTGTTTTAACAAAATTATTTATATTAAAATAAAATTATATATTTCAGTATTAATTAAGGTAAAACGTTATTACGGTTTAAATAAAAATGTGTTAGACGGAGATATACTGCAGTGACAGGGACTGGAGTGTAAGGGGGAACGTGGGATCTCGTCCAACGAGTAGCGGTCTCGCCTGCACGCGCTGCATCCTGCTCCTGCTACTCGAGGACAGCAAACGCGGGTCTGCCAACCGAACGATGTCGGAAAATTCAGCTGGAGCCGTCTCCGTGCGGCGCGTGAGCGCAAACTCGCAACAAATGCTTACTGGCCCTCGCTGGCGTTTCTTGTCCTTGACTACTATGAGAGCCGTACGGTTGGCACCGCCATCTGTGGTGACATACACAAATAAGTGACTTGTCCACTGTGGTGGGCTCCATTCCACTCCACTCCACTCCACTCCGCTACACTTCGTTCAGAGAAACTCTAAACTTTAAGTGTAAGATAAGGTTAGGCGAGATACCCTTACATTTAAAAAAACCGCTAAATCCAGCGGCAAAATCGCTAAAAAGGCAACACTAGTCTTGCCGCACGGAGATTGGACAAAAGGGACGTCAAACGTTTATTTTTTACGTATCCTTAAAAAGTAACCAAGCTATTGTGAAATGATTGCATCAAACAATTGCAAAGATTCTAGAACTATCGTGAATGCATTTCTTTAGCGCTTTGTACAACGAAGCCGTTGGGTGTTCAGAAGACCTTTTGTTAATCAGCGCTTCATTAAATGAAGCCGCCGCCGCCACATAGTCGATGGCTCCGATACATTCGTGTGTTAATCAACCTGCGGCCCCTTGAGATCATTGGATGACTTGGTACGACGCACACTATATGTTGCATTATTTTTCAGGTGTGAGTCATAAGAGGCGACTAAGAGAAAAGCTTTGAAAATATCATTCCAAGAAGAAGAGAGGCGGTGTTGGGCGCGAGAGGGGTAGACAGAAGTTACGGATTTTCATTTGGCCAGATCATGTCACACCTCTCGTCATTTTCACATCCATTATTTTCATGGGAAAGGGGGGCAAACGAGCAAGCGGCTCACCTGATGGTAAGTTATAACAGTCGCCCACTTACATCTGCAACACCAGAGGAGCCGCATGAGCATTGCCGGCCTTCAAGGATATTTGAGTGACGGGTGCGATAACGGGGATGGGGAGGGGGACCGCGGGGAGTGGGCCTCCAATTACCTCACTCAGCGAACGAACGCGGCAGTGCGCGATGGCTCTACTTCACGCCGGTATTTTGCTCTAGCGCGGTACTACGCCGGCCGAGCAGGCAGCAATGCCCGCCGCTGGGCTCGACCGCTTAACAAAAGAGCGCAGCGTACACGCCTGTCGGTAATTGCAATATTTTAATTTGTCCAATCGCCGTTGATGCAAGTCGTCCGGGTCGTTCAGCGCTGACTCTGCCACTCGCATATTTCATTTCTTTTACTTATCACTTCATTTTATAATTTTATTCTTCTCCTATGTTAATGCAGAAGTATCCTTATCCGCGATAAAATTGTGATAAAGGACGGGAATAATTTATTACGGTGGGATTTATTGGGTCTTTGAGGCTCATTGAAACATTTGAGAGTTTCCGAATATCTTTTCTCTACTTTCGGTCAATAACGTCCAATAGAATCTCATTACCATTTTAATAAAGATTTGCTTTGTGCAGTGCGACATTTTCTTGAATGTTTATATTCATTAATTTTCAAAAGTTGTACAGATATACATAAAAACGTTTTACTTACAGAGCCCAGTTTTCACTACAAGCAGACCAAGTTCACAGCTTGTATGTGTTACCATTTTCACGATATAGCGTTAACAAAGAACACTTGTATGGAGACGACTCTTAATTTTTACTTAAATTTATTTTATTATTTGTTATCCGCTATTATAATATGTATTCTGGGAATTTCAATTAGCTACCTATAATATATATATATATATATATACACAGCCTTTAAGGGCAGGGACAAATAGCCAATGGGTACAGAACAAAAAGGGTAGGTAATGGGATTCCGTACATAACCCCTAAAAAGTAAAGTCAGGGCTTTTTATAAGACTAGGGTGAAAAACCAAATTTACAGTCCACCTACTAACCAGGCTCGTAGATTTTAAGTGGCACCCTTTTACTTTTCTGCCGCAGTGACTTTTGCTGCTGCTCGAATGGGCTGGCTCCACCGGAGTTTCATTCGGCCCAATCCCTCTCCCCGTCACCCATCCTCTTCCTCCCCGCCAACTCTCAAACATGCTTAAAGGCCGGTAACACCCGCAGCCTCTCTGGTGTTGCAGGTGTACGTGCGCCGCCTGCTCGCATGCCCCATTCAAAAATATAACAATAGTTACGCTAACCACTGAGACACGCTTTTCTGGTTTAATTTTCAGTTCTGTTGCAGTTGCTGAACATAGCATATGTGTTTGATTTCTGTGATTTATAATTCTATCCATTTATGTTATTGAATGCGCTGACTATGATCAAAGTAATTAGAGAAAAGAAAAATCATAACCCTCCTTTTTTAAATCAACATAGTCAAAAAGTAGAATACGCTTTATTGCACACCAAAAACAGGAAAATAATATAATAGTACAAAAACGTAATTAGACAAGAGAGGTGGAACAATGGGCGGTCTTATCGCTAAAAGCGATCTCTCCCAGGCAACCTTTGGACGGACAGGATTGTTATAAATGAACTTGGAAGTTGCATAAAAGCTATTGATATACAAATTAAAAAGTACATAAAAAATAATATACACATATTATAGAAATACGTACATGTTTTATAAATACCTATTATATATGTATACATATAAAAATTAGCCTATCACGACAACTTACGCAAATAATACACGCGGCAGAAATTGCGTGATAAAGCTAGTATTAACGTAATTCTTTCATATACAGTGTTTACCTATTGAAACAGATTCGGAAGCAAGCTTGAGCATAACGAATAGCTTTGAAACCATAAAGCACTTAGTGCCGCGTCATTTCCAGCATAACTCTTAGTGTAAATGATAATTACGCGTTTCTGTCTCCTTGTCCGAAGCTGGAGACCCGAGCTCGATCAACACCGCTCCAGTACTTGCTGTTATTTGCTATTTCAGGTATCTTGTGTAACCCATATATATATATATTTGTCAAATTATCTAATACACTTACAAACAATTTTTATTTTAAAATGTATGTTCCAGTAACATATAAAGTTGTCAGTACTGAGCCGTAGATGGTCTTAAAATTTTGATCTTTAAGTAATAAAGACATTTATTATTAAGCTCTCACGGCCACATATGCTATACTGGGATAGGTAGAGGTTATCAGTTAATAGGAGCTTAAAAGTGAAGCTTTATTACCGGGATTCAAACTACTACACCGATTGCGGTAAGCTTTTTATTACTCGAAGCTTATTATTCAAATTAAAATTCCGTTCCTTTAATTCTGAAAAATACCGGAGTTTTTACGAAAAATTATGAGCGATTTTAATGGGGACTTCGCAACCCGAATGTTTAAAATGACTTTGTCTTTAAGCAAGACGAAATTCAATTCGCCTAGCTTTAAAGCCAATAAATCTTATTTGGTGGTAGAGCTCTGCCTAGAAACCGCCCGGGTAGGTTCCAGCCGATCGTGTTCCGGTTTGAAAAGTATACAGAGCCAGTATAACGATCCGCGAGGCATTGTATTTTAGTCCTCAGGGTCTCCAACGCACCTGCAACCTTCTTCGACAGAAGTTGTTTGCAGGTGTCCGTGGGCTGCAGTGGCCACTTAACACCAGGTGGGCTGTGAGCTCGTGTGTCACTCTAGCGTTATAAAAATATGTTTTGCAATATTTGGTTTCCACACCGGCAACACCACTCTACCAAAACTCTTGTACACAAAATCCTCTGCAAATGAGATTAACTTCTGATTTGTCGCCGGGCACTTCGCTCTGTCGCTTGAACTCTGCAATTAAACGCGCCTCAAACACGACGCTACGGCTTCGCTGTGCTTTCATTTACTTAATTGCGGTTTGCGTTGAAGAAATAAAGAAATAAAAGTAAATGTACGGACTTCGTCGAGTTCTTAATACAGTGAGAAGTAAATGGATATTACTTTGCTGACTAAAGTATAACCAATAAGAGAGACTGCCCACTTTAACGTCAACCTCATCTGCATGCGGTGCAAGATTTAATTGACTGAAACGAGCCTGTGTAGATTTAGACTTTCATAAGAGCTTTAAGTTCATAAGAGTTTTACAACGCCTAAATTGGAATAAAAGGTTCTTTGTTCGACTTTGACTGGTGACGGAAAATCCATCGGAACCCAAATCTTACAGACTGGTGATGGGGAGAGGATTCAAATCTGCTGTGCATGAATTGGAGCCAATATTTGTTACCAGTTATGTTATATCTCTCGGAGAAGCGAAAAGTGGAATGCAGAATCTCGCTTTGCTAAGTCATGCCAATAGAATCAAACCTGCCTCTACCTGTGGCCACCTAGCCAAGCCGGCAACCGAGCAAGCGGCTCACCTGATGGTAAGTCTGCCCTTATAATATTCTTGTGATACGTGAAAGGATATTAGAACGCACGCCCACTCCCACTCCCCCTCCCCCTCCCCATCCCCATCCCTTCCTCAACCTCAACCTCCCTCCCATCTGCCAAATACCCTTAAAGGCCGGCAACGCAGCTGCAGCTCGTGCGGTGTTGTGGATGTACGCGGGCGACGGTAAAGACTTATCAGCAAGTGAGGCGTTAACACGTTTCCCGCCTCGCCAACAACTAAACAACCTACACTGAAGCTGTACACGCCGCCGGGCAGGTGAGCATTGCGACGTAAATTGCGCTCAGTGCGCTGCGAATGTGATGCGCGGTGATTTGCAATTCCAATAGCGAGGAATAATTTGCTGACTGCTATAATGCCACCGCTCGGGAGACTTTAGACTATAGACTGTGGCCACATATGTAGATTGATTTTTATTCCAGCTTCCTTCTGCGGCTAAGCTCACATGCTATATCTTTCCACGGATTTTCTGGGCCAAAGGAAGCCTATGGACATAGGGGGCTTGAAGGTATCTCCACAAATTTTATAAAAACCGCTTCAACTTTTAATTGAATGACGAATATCCAAACAAACAATCTTTCGCTATTAATAATGTTAGTAGCATTATGATATTATAATATTCATAGGATAATACTTATTAAGTACTTTTAGACCTCCAATAAATTATGATTTCTATTGACTTTTAATCTAATTATCTTCTGATTCTCTTTATCCAATGCCAGGGTTCTTAGATCTTCTTCTAACAATAAAACTTCTTTCTTCACATTTCACCGGGTTCGTTGGTAACTCCTTCACTGTCCAGGCTACACTGCTGTGGAATTCCTTGCCCGGTGATATAAGATGAGCGTCCAGTAAGTGCTCTTTTGAAAGACTGGTTCGTGAGCATTTATTGAAAACCTCTAATGTGACATGATGCTGTTTATTTCATGACTGCTATTGGCAAAAGTATATACGTATGTTTGTTAGTATCTGTTTATGTATATATAAAGGTATGTATGTATACAAAAAGTTGAGGAAAAAGGTTCTCAAGTGGCAGCCACGTACAGGCAAACGCAGTGTTAGACGACCCCCCACAAGATGAAGTGACGACCTGCGCAGTGTTGCGGGAAGTCGATGGATGCAGGTGGCTCTGGACCGAGCTTCGTGGCAATCTTTGGGGGACGCCTATGTTCAGCAGTAGACTTGTCATAGGCTGAAATGATGAAGATGATGATGTATGTATATATGAAAGTATGTTTGTATCTATCTAGTAATATAGTTAGAAATTTAGAGAACTTTCATTTCACCGCACCATAGATTGACTGGTAGAAAATACCCTCTATTAAGTCGGCCTTTTGTATACTTCTATATAAAGGAGTGCAATAGAACTTAAATAAAAAAATAAATTACTCTTGACGTATTGAAATAACATAATCTATGTTATTAAGACGTAGCAAGGCTGTCACATTTCTTTCAATTAAACTCCAAATTTTGCTTTAAAACAAATCCATCAACGAAAGCATTGTCATCTGAATGTTCGTATCACCCAGCCACGAGCTTGTTTGCTTCCGCGAGTGGTGTGTAGGTGTCAATAATACTGTTCCCAGGTGAATGTAATAGTGAATCTAACCATGTGACGAAACTTAAACCGTTTCGTAGTGTTCCAGTTGAACACAGTGTGGCCGCGCTTGCCCCGACCCCGCAGTTTTCCCAGTCTCAAACGGATCGCAGTTTCCACATACCTCATTAAATTGGTCAAGTAAAATTTGAAAGTCAAAATTCTCTGACTTTTGAATAGAAGATAAACAATAATCATATAATCATCTCATTATTATTTAGCCATTTTATTTAGTCACGTCATAATTATTCACTTCAGGCCCCCGAGGCCACGAACGCTGTAACGCACTCGAAACGTCGGAAACATAAAAACAAAAATTTAATTAAACGCGATAAAATCCGTAAATAATGGTTTCATTTCAAAAGTTCATGTAGCTACATGTTGTGTGAACAATGTTAATAAAAACAGTAACTACAGTGAACGCTCTTTCGGAGCGTCGGCCGCTGGTGTGAACAACATGGGAGGGAATAAATTTTCAGATGGCGTGTGAAAGTGTCTCCGAATGAGATAAAATTTTATCTCCTCAGCGCGGCCGAACGGCTCGGTCGGTGTTAACAATGCTGGCGGCGCCGAGCGGACGCGCAATGGAAACATATGAACGGCTAACGGCGGCCATACGTTCTCATCGCACAGCTAGGCCGCGCGCCGCCGTGGCTCTGCATTTATTTAATTTTCAGCTCGCTGCCATAAGTATTTGCTTTCAGATGAGATAACAATAAACATTCGCGCAGCGGCCGCGCTCGCTGGCGTTTGTTTTATCCGCGGGAACATTTACGTCATACGTTTTATTTCCGATTGATTCGAAACCTTTCGAAAGCACGTTGGTGGCGAGCCTCGACGCCGGGCGTAGCGTTGTTACGTCATTCGGTGATTGAAGATAACCCCTAGCCTCATCACCGCCGCCGAGGTGATGGGATACCTTAACTAGGTATTGTTGTTCTGTGACCGCTGTACACACAAGCTCAGTACTGCTTGATTCTTCATTAAGAATATATGTGAAGCCTCGGGACCGGCGACGGGTTACAGCGTCGCTGCCACCAGCTGGCTTGCGTGAACTTCGTCAGCCTTGCCAGTGTTTACTGCATCGATAGTTTTAACTTTTATAATGTAACATCTGAAAGTCCACTAATTGTAATTAAACAGATATGTATCGGTATTTTTATACGACTGAAGTAATCTTACACTTTGATGTTGGTAATTAGGAAATAGACAACATCTGTGGGGAATGAAGAAAGTTTGTTTGTCGACCAACAAAGTTTTCAACACAAAGAAGTTGGGAGCGGACTATCCACCGATATATTTCTACACTAGCCGCCGCCCGCGCGCCCGCCTGTCCTACAATACTACACTATTGTACAATACAGTGGTACTATACTGGTTTCAAGGTATATTATAATGTTATTTTCCCATATAAACTTCATTTTAAAAATTAACCTATGTCTAATGTCTCTAACTTCAACAACAAGGCGCTTAGAGACTGCTTTCCGCGTGTGCCGTGGCAATGTGAGAAATGTTCCGCAGGAAAAATTCCTTGCATTTAAGTGAGGTAATCGGAGGGTCCCCGTCCCCCATCCTCATCCTCCCTCACATCTTCCAAATATCCTTTACGGCCGGCGACGCACCTGCAGCTCCTGGCGTTGCAGGTGTACCAGGGTGACGGTAAGCACTTACCAGCAGATGAACCTCTTGCTAGTTTTGCTACTTAATGTTAAAGGATTTATACCCCTCAAACATTTTAGTAATTAAATCGATCAATAATTAAATAATCAATTAATAAACTTTGTCGATTCTTCCTGCCCCTTGAGAGACAAACAGCGTGATTCTGTGTTGTTATGAGAATCGAGTGGCACATGTTGTTGCGAGATGCGCACCGGCCGCGTCACACGCACACAACGGCGTGTAATGGGAAACGTGCGCGTAATCCACGAACTAACAACGCGTCCGCTGCTGTCGTGGAACATTCCCGAACGAATTCTGGCCGCATCTATCAAGCGGCGAAGGTCATTCGAGAAATAACCCTTCGCTCATTTTCGAGACAGGTTTTTAGGACTTCTCAAATGATTTGAGGCTCGAACACATTACATAACAGCAGACTAGAGGCTCCTTAGCTTTAATTATAAATAAATAACTTTTAGGTTAGGTTAGTTAGGTTTGCTAAGGAAAATGCTGTAATTATAAATAAATAATCTTTAGGTTATTTATATTTTATTTCTAATTAGAGCAAAGGGTAACCTTTGGAAAGTAGATGTTTGAAACATTTGTAGATTTTATACTGATTGTACATATTACATACCGAATATTATCTCAGATGAAAATAACTCGAAACAAAATAATTGAGAAACTACCACAATGCGATTCTTTTATATTTGATTCTTGTCTTTTTGATTATTTACCAATTCTTTGATTAGTTACTAACTTGTATAAAGTAAGTTATCTTGATGAAAGCTTGAAGCCAAATATTTGTCACAGGACTAAAATAATTTAAAATAAAACAAATAAATTCAAAAAAAAATTAAAAAAGTTGCCTCATTTCATCATTGGAACTGCTGTTAATTAGTATTACTATTTCCTTTTTTTAATTCAATGTCCATCTGATCAAAGAATAATTATCGATTACCAAAACAAATCGTAACAATTCATCACATACACACACATAGACACAAATACATAAATACATTATAAATGTTAGTGTTACGGAGTTCAGATCATTTGGAGGTTCAACAGTGTTAAATCAAACCAGTTGACTACATTAAAAAAATGAACAAACTGTAGGCAAACTTATGATTAGTCGGTCATAATTGTTTAAAACTATTGAGAAACATTTGTTTGCGACAGTAATGAAAAAATACTTTTTCACTAGCAGTGGGCAGATATAAAAATCTGCCATTTGGCATCACGCAATGCAGCTGAACGGGCTGTACGGGCTGCACGGGCTGCACAGGCTGCACAGGCTGCACAGGCTGCACAGGCTGCACAGGCTGCACAGGCTGCACAGGCTGCACAGGCTGCACAGGCTGCACAGGCTGCACAGGCTGCACAGGCTGCACAGGCTGCACAGGCTGCACAGGCTGCACAGGCTGCACAGGCTGCACAGGCTGCACAGGCTGCACAGGCTGCACAGGCTGCACAGGCTGCACAGGCTGCACAGGCTGCACAGGCTGCACAGGCTGCACAGGCTGCACAGGCTGCACAGGCTGCACAGGCTGCACAGGCTGCACAGGCTGCACAGGCTGCACAGGCTGCACAGGCTGCACAGGCTGCACAGGCTGCACAGGCTGCACAGGCTGCACAGGCTGCACAGGCTGCACAGGCTGCACAGGCTGCACAGGCTGCACAGGCTGCACAGGCTGCACAGGCTGCACAGGCTGCACAGGCTGCACAGGCTGCACAGGCTGCACAGGCTGCACAGGCTGCACAGGCTGCACAGGCTGCACAGGCTGCACAGGCTGCACAGGCTGCACAGGCTGCACAGGCTGCACAGGCTGCACAGGCTGCACAGGCTGCACAGGCTGCACAGGCTGCACAGGCTGCACAGGCTGCACAGGCTGCACAGGCTGCACAGGCTGCACAGGCTGCACAGGCTGCACAGGCTGCACAGGCTGCACAGGCTGCACAGGCTGCACAGGCTGCACAGGCTGCACAGGCTGCACAGGCTGCACGGGCTGCACGGGCTGCACGGGCTGCACGGGCTGCACGGGCTGCACGGGCTGCACGGGCTGCACGGGCTGCACGGGCTGCACGGGCTGCACGGGCTGCACGGGCTGCACGGGCTGCACGGGCTGCACGGGCTGCACGGGCTGCACAGGCTGCACGGGCTGCACAGGCTGCACGGGCTGCACAGGCTGCACAGGCTGCACAGGCTGCACAGGCTGCACAGGCTGCACAGGCTGCACAGGCTGCACAGGCTGCACAGGCTGCACAGGCTGCACAGGCTGCACAGGCTGCACAGGCTGCACAGGCTGCACAGGCTGCACAGGCTGCACAGGCTGCACAGGCTGCACAGGCTGCACAGGCTGCACAGGCTGCACGGGCTGCACAGGCTGCACAGGCTGCACAGGCTGCACAGGCTGCACAGGCTGCACAGGCTGCACAGGCTGCACAGGCTGCACAGGCTGCACAGGCTGCACAGGCTGCACAGGCTGCACGGGCTGCACAGGCTGCACGGGCTGCACAGGCTGCACAGGCTGCACGGGCTGCACAGGCTGCACAGGCTGCACGGGCTGCACAGGCTGCACAGGCTGCACAGGCTGCACAGGCTGCACAGGCTGCACAGGCTGCACAGGCTGCACAGGCTGCACAGGCTGCACAGGCTGCACAGGCTGCACAGGCTGCACAGGCTGCACAGGCTGCACAGGCTGCACAGGCTGCACAGGCTGCACAGGCTGCACAGGCTGCACAGGCTGCACAGGCTGCACAGGCTGCACAGGCTGCACAGGCTGCACAGGCTGCACAGGCTGCACAGGCTGCACAGGCTGCACAGGCTGCACAGGCTGCACAGGCTGCACAGGCTGCACAGGCTGCACAGGCTGCACAGGCTGCACAGGCTGCACAGGCTGCACAGGCTGCACAGGCTGCACAGGCTGCACAGGCTGCACAGGCTGCACAGGCTGCACAGGCTGCACAGGCTGCACAGGCTGCACAGGCTGCACAGGCTGCACAGGCTGCACAGGCTGCACAGGCTGCACAGGCTGCACAGGCTGCACAGGCTGCACAGGCTGCACAGGCTGCACAGGCTGCACAGGCTGCACAGGCTGCACAGGCTGCACAGGCTGCACAGGCTGCACAGGCTGCACAGGCTGCACAGGCTGCACAGGCTGCACAGGCTGCACAGGCTGCACAGGCTGCACAGGCTGCACAGGCTGCACAGGCTGCACAGGCTGCACAGGCTGCACAGGCTGCACAGGCTGCACAGGCTGCACAGGCTGCACAGGCTGCACGGGCTGCACAGGCTGCACAGGCTGCACAGGCTGCACAGGCTGCACAGGCTGCACAGGCTGCACAGGCTGCACAGGCTGTTAAAGGATTTATACCCCTCAAACATTTTAGTAATTAAATCGATCAATAATTAAATAATCAATTAATAAACTTTGTCGATTCTTCCTGCCCCTTGAGAGACAAACAGCGTGATTCTGTGTTGTTATGAGAATCGAGTGGCACATGTTGTTGCGAGATGCGCACCGGCCGCGTCACACGCACACAACGGCGTGTAATGGGAAACGTGCGCGTAATCCACGAACTAACAACGCGTCCGCTGCTGTCGTGGAACATTCCCGAACGAATTCTGTACGCATCAGCGTATCTATCAAGCGGCGAAGGTCATTCGAGAAATAACCCTTCGCTCATTTTCGAGACAGGTTTTTAGGACTTCTCAAATGATTTGAGGCTCGAACACATTACATAACAGCAGACTAGAGGCTCCTTAGCTTTAATTATAAATAAATAACTTTTAGGTTAGGTTAGTTAGGTTTGCTAAGGAAAATGCTGTAATTATAAATAAATAATCTTTAGGTTATTTATATTTTATTTCTAATTAGAGCAAAGGGTAACCTTTGGAAAGTAGATGTTTGAAACATTTGTAGATTTTATAATGATTGTACATATTACATACCGAATATTATCTCAGATGAAAATAACTCGAAACAAAATAATTGAGAAACTACCACAATGCGATTCTTTTATATTTGATTCTGCTACAACACTTCTATCTGTCTATTTAAGTCCACTGCTGAACATGTACACGGCTACCGACAGATGGCGGACTTACCATCTGGAAAAATACCAAAGCAGAACTATAAAGACTGACGGACGGGGCAGCAGCGGGCAGCGCCTACGGTGCAGGTGTCCGGTACTGCGCTCGCCAATAGATTACTAGAAGGATATTAGAATCTATGGGTACTAAGCCTGGTTCGGTATTCACCAATTGTCTAGCGAGCACACTCCGCTCCACGAGCCCAGCACGTTGACGAGACGAACCGATATCGTTTGTAACAACACTCGAAGACGTCGATGGAGGAATACTAGGCACAGACTGTGCGACTAGGTAAGTTCAACATTGGCCCAGAGGCCGATCGACGAATCCAACTCGGCAGGGCAGCGTTCGCAAAACTTCGGCACATCTTCTCGTACGTTGAAGCACACCTTCACTTCAACATCTTACGACTAAGTGTTTCTCTGAGTGATAGAAGTAACGACAGCACTCGTAGCGGAGCTCGACTCGGCGACGAGCCCGCCGTATACACTGGTACAAGCCCACGATCGTCGGTCCGCGGTCGCTATCAGCAACCTTCACACAATTTAAATTTGCAGGTGTAAAGCATTCCTCACTTTGGGTCAAATTGCGGAATTTGAATGAACGTCCATTTATTAGACCCTCATACGTCAAGCATAATGCCAGCGAGGCAAAATATACGGCGTGCAATATGTGAGAGCGCGAATGAATAATGCAGCCTCATTTACTGCGCGACAGGCACGGGGGCCGGCTGGCAGCGCTGGGGCGCGCCGGCGGGGTCGCGGGTCTATGGGATCCTTTTTATCGACAAACAACGGAAAACACTGCACGGAAAAATTAAAAAGATAATATTTCTAAACTAAGTGTTTCTCTGAGTGATAAAAGTAACGACAGCACTCGTAGCGGAGCTCGACTCGGCGACGAGCCCGCCGTATACACTGGTACAAGCCCACGATCGTCGGTCCGCGGTCGCTATCAGCAACCTTCACACAATTTAAATTTGCAGGTGTAAAGCATTCCTCACTTTGGGTCAAATTGCGGAATTTGAATGAACGTCCATTTATTAGACCCTCATACGTCAAGCATAATGCCAGCGAGGCAAAATATACGGCGTGCAATATGTGAGAGCGCGAATGAATAATGCAGCCTCATTTACTGCGCGACAGGCACGGGGCCGGCTGGCAGCGCTGGGGCGCGCCGGCGGGGTCGCGGGTCTATGGGATCCTTTTATCGACAAACAACGGAAAACACTGCACGGAAAAATTAAAAAGATAATATTTCTAAACTAAGTGTTTCTCTGAGTGATAAAAGTAACGACAGCACTCGTAGCGGAGCTCGACTCGGCGACGAGCCCGCCGTATACACTGGTACAAGCCCACGATCGTCGGTCCGCGGTCGCTATCAGCAACCTTCACACAATTTAAATTTGCAGGTGTAAAGCATTCCTCACTTTGGGTCAAATTGCGGAATTTGAATGAACGTCCATTTATTAGACCCTCATACGTCAAGCATAATTATCGATTACCAAAACAAATCGTAACAATTCATCACATACACACACATAGACACAAATACATAAATACATTATAAATGTTAGTGTTACGGAGTTCAGATCATTTGGAGGTTCAACAGTGTTAAATCAAACCAGTTGACTACATTAAAAAAATGAACAAACTGTAGGCAAACTTATGATTAGTCGGTCATAATTGTTTAAAACTATTGAGAAACATTTGTTTGCGACAGTAATGAAAAAATACTTTTTCACTAGCAGTGGGCAGATATAAAAATCTGCCATTTGGCATCACGCAATGCAGCTGAACGGGCTGTACGGGCTGCACGGGCCCGTAGGTCGCCACACCTTGTCCACGCTACTCAAAAGATAAAACGTGGCTTCGTGACGGAGCTGCCGAGTTTGTAACTCTCGAAGCTGGCCGTAACATATTCCAAGCTTTTCCATTAGACCCGTTAGCCCGCACGACACCCACGGAAAGAATAGGGGTGGCAGATCCTTGCGCCGACATCACGCGGCACTATTTGTGATTATATATTTTTTTGATACAACTACGGTAACAGTAACAATTAATGTTTTCGTTGACAGGTGGAAGTATCGGTAATCGACCCAGTGGAAGGAACTACAGGCGTCAGTTTACATCACAGTGTACGTGGTGGTAACGACCGGTCGCCGCTACACTGCTTTGCATTAGTTTTGTTCTCATTTTAAAATATCTTTACAGATACGATACAGTACGACATATTTTTCTACCAGCAGCTCGTGTGATTGACAGATTGCTGAGTCAGTACTTTTAGGATTGCGACGGAATTGTGGCTTATTCTGCAAAATAACACTAGAGGATTGTTAAACAATTTTGTCGTACACAATCAATAAGTGTATTTGATTCTGCTACAACACTTCTATCTGTCTATTTAAGTCCACTGCTGAACATGTACACGGCTACCGACAGATGGCGGACTTACCATCTGGAAAAATACCATAGCAGAACTATAAAGACTGACGGACGGGGCAGCAGCGGGCAGCAGCGGGCAGCGCCTACGGTGCGAGGTGTCCGGTACTGCGCTCGCCAATAGATTAAAATAAAACAAATAAATTCAAAAAAAAATTAAAAAGTTGCCTCATTTCATCATTGGAACTGCTGTTAATTAGTATTACTATTTTCTTTTTAATTCAATGTCCATCTGATCAAAGAATAATTATCGATTACCAAAACAAATCGTAACAATTCATCACATACACACACATAGACACAAATACATAAATACATTATAAATGTTAGTGTTACGGAGTTCAGATCATTTGGAGGTTCAACAGTGTTAAATCAAACCAGTTGACTACATTAAAAAAATGAACAAACTGTAGGCAAACTTATGATTAGTCGGTCATAATTGTTTAAAACTATTGAGAAACATTTGTTTGCGACAGTAATGAAAAAATACTTTTTCACTAGCAGTGGGCAGATATAAAAATCTGCCATTTGGCATCACGCAATGCAGCTGAACGGGCTGTACGGGCTGCACAGGCTGCACAGGCTGCACAGGCTGCACAGGCTGCACAGGCTGCACAGGCTGCACAGGCTGCACAGGCTGCACAGGCTGCACAGGCTGCACAGGCTGCACAGGCTGCACAGGCTGCACAGGCTGCACAGGCTGCACAGGCTGCACAGGCTGCACAGGCTGCACAGGCTGCACAGGCTGCACAGGCTGCACAGGCTGCACAGGCTGCACAGGCTGCACAGGCTGCACAGGCTGCACAGGCTGCACAGGCTGCACAGGCTGCACAGGCTGCACAGGCTGCACAGGCTGCACAGGCTGCACAGGCTGCACAGGCTGCACAGGCTGCACAGGCTGCACAGGCTGCACAGGCTGCACAGGCTGCACAGGCTGCACAGGCTGCACAGGCTGCACAGGCTGCACAGGCTGCACAGGCTGCACAGGCTGCACAGGCTGCACAGGCTGCACAGGCTGCACAGGCTGCACAGGCTGCACAGGCTGCACAGGCTGCACAGGCTGCACAGGCTGCACAGGCTGCACAGGCTGCACAGGCTGCACAGGCTGCACAGGCTGCACAGGCTGCACAGGCTGCACAGGCTGCACAGGCTGCACAGGCTGCACAGGCTGCACAGGCTGCACAGGCTGCACAGGCTGCACAGGCTGCACAGGCTGCACAGGCTGCACAGGCTGCACAGGCTGCACAGGCTGCACAGGCTGCACGGGCTGCACGGGCTGTACGGGCTGCACGGGCCCGTAGGTCGCCACACACTTGTCCGCTTCTCCGAAAGATAAAACGTGACTAGTATTGAGCGGAGCTGCCGAGTTTGCTCTCGAAGCTGGCCGTAACATTTTCCAAGCTTTTCCATTAGACCCGTTAGCCCGCACGACACCCACGGAAAGAATAGGGGTGGCAGATCCTTGCGCCGACATCACGCGGCACTATTTGTGATTATATATTTTTTTGATACAACTACGGTAACAGTAACAATTAATGTTTTCGTTGACAGGTGGAAGTATCGGTAATCGACCCAGTGGAAGGAACTACAGGCGTCAGTTTACATCACAGTGTACGTGGTGGTAACGACCGGTCGCCGCTACACTGCTTTGCATTAGTTTTGTTCTCATTTTAAAATATCTTTACAGATACGATACAGTACGACATATTTTTCTACCAGCAGCTCGTGTGATTGACAGATTGCTGAGTCAGTACTTTTAGGATTGCGACGGAATTGTGGCTTATTCTGCAAAATAACACTAGAGGATTGTTAAACAATTTTGTCGTACACAATCAATAAGTGTATTTGATTCTGCTACAACACTTCTATCTGTCTATTTAAGTCCACTGCTGAACATGTACACGGCTACCGACAGATGGCGGACTTACCATCTGGAAAAATACCATAGCAGAACTATAAAGACTGACGGACGGGGCAGCAGCGGGCAGCGCCTACGGTGCGAGGTGTCCGGTACTGCGCTCGCCAATAGATTACTAGAAGGATATTAGAATCTATGGGTACTAAGCCTGGTTCGAGGGTATTCACCAATTGTCTAGCGAGCACACTCCGCTCCACGAGCCCAGCACGTTGACGAGACGAACCGATATCGTTTGTAACAACACTCGAAGACGTCGATGGAGGAATACTAGGCACAGACTGTGCGACTAGGTAAGTTCAACATTGGCCCAGAGGCCGATCGACGAATCCAACTCGGCAGGGCAGCGTTCGCAAAACTTCGGCACATCTTCTCGTACGTTGAAGCACACCTTCACTTCAACATCTTACGACTAAGTGTTTCTCTGAGTGATAAAAGTAACGACAGCACTCGTAGCGGAGCTCGACTCGGCGACGAGCCCGCCGTATACACTGGTACAAGCCCACGATCGTCGGTCCGCGGTCGCTATCAACGGCCTTCACACAATTTAGAATTTGCAGGTGTAAAGCATTCCTCACTTTGGGTCAAATTGCGGAATTTGAATGAACGTCCATTTATTAGACCCTCATACGTCAAGCATAATGCCAGCGAGGCAAAATATACGGCGTGCAATATGTGAGAGCGCGAATGAATAATGCAGCCTCATTTACTGCGCGACAGGCACGGGGGCCGGCTGGCAGCGCTGGGGCGCGCCGGCGGGGTCGCTGGTCTATGGGATCCTTTTTATCGACAAATAACACTGCACGGAAAAATTAAAAAAGATAATATTTCTAAACTAAGTGTTTTCGCAATGAAAATGTAAGCTTGTTTATATAATTAAAAATTCATGCTTTTGTTACAAAGTTACACTTCAAATTTGATACGGTAATACTGAAATAAATATTTTAAAATATTTATGAAATAGATAAATTTATATAAAATTTAAATAAAGTCACAAAATAGAACTACAACTTCACAATAAGTAAACGAGAAGTAAAGGCAGTTAGTATAAGCCTGAACACAACTTAATGCGTAGCTTAGAGATTAGTGTACCTGACTGCAGAACCATGCGAACCCCAGCCAAAGTCAATATTCGTGCAAAAATACATCAATTATTTATTTTCGGGACTGGTTATGTTGCGTTCGTCCAGTGCCTCTGTCGCTACATCTGTCAATTCCTTATCGCGTTAGTGTTACATCGGATATGAAACGGCGAAGTCGAGTGTGTCGCCCTGTGTTTCCTCGGTACTCACGGCACTGTGATGACTCCGGCGCAGTTGACAGCTGCAGGTGGTGCCGGCGGCGCAGGCGGCGTTCGGAAGGTGCCGCCGTGCTCCATCGGCTCATGTCTGCGTGGGTTGGCAGACTTTAACAATTATGTTAAAATACTACCCGTGGGGAGAATCGATTTCGTGCTGCACGGTATTGTCACTGGTAAAATGTAATTAAAAAAAATATACATATTTGGTTTAAGAAAAAATATTTTTCCTTTCATCATATTAAATTATTAGGTGTCGTTAAGGCAAATATAAAGTGTTCAAAATGTCAAGATTTACTAGTAGCCATTTAAGAGTTCCGTTGCCCAGCTGGCAACTTCGTCATCAGACCAGCCCAATGACACCATATTATTGTATTGTCATTGGTTCTTACTACATTTGAAAAAGTTCAAACTATTCGAACCAAATGAATGAAAATTAAATTAAAAGAGTCCATTACATCAATACAAACATATAGAACAAACTAATAAAAAGCGTGTAAAAATATGGGAAGCTGCATCACTCGTGCGAGAGTACCGGCAGCAGCGGCAGCACCGGCGGCACGGGCAGCACCGGCACTGCGCTCACTGAGCCACCATCCTAGTGCGTTTGGCGCTGGCGCTTTCTAGGAAAACTCTTTGTTCAAAGTGAACTCGAATAAGTTCATCAAGAAAGAAATGGAAGCATTCAAATATTTACCTGAATCTTATGGCTTGTTGAGCTCATTTTCGTTACACTGTCTTTCTTCACTCGCGGGCCAGCTATGCGGAGCGAGACGTCATCACGTCAACACAACGGAACGGAGTGAGACTAAAGTCTCCGCTGAAGTTGCCAACTAAGGTACGCCAAGTAAAAATAAAACGGAATATTTTACATTTGAATCAGTAGCGTTGCAGTTTCTGCTGAAGCAACAAAACTTTCCTCACGCTCGCTCCAAGAGAGACGTTTGCGCTGAAGTTAGTACTTTACATTTTATATTATTGTTCGGAAATTTGCTAACCAATTTTAGAATCATAAGTTGAGTACAGTTGGCAGCAGCGATTCGCAGTTGTTGTTGATGCAGCGCGTAATTGACGCTAATTGAAATGATTACTTAAGTACTGAGGCCATTGAAGTAACTACGAGGAAATTAAATGAGTTAAACTATTCACTTACACCATGTTTAGTACATTTTGTAGGAAAATAAAATGAATGTTCAAATTTAACTACTGTTGCACCTTGTATCAGTTTTATAATGTTTGAAGAAATCAAGTTATATAATAATGTATGTAATAATTTACATCTCAACTGTATTCATTTGTACTCGACCACTGTATTTATTATTCTTTCTTCGGTTTTGTGCACTCAAATAATAATGTTTAATTGTGCGTACGGGTAATTCGTGGAGAATCGAACGTTTGGCGTAGTTTGTGTAGTGATGTGAAGTATAGGCACAGAGGCGCACGCTATGGAAATTCGCAAATTATTTCTGGGCCTTCGATCTGGTGCCACGTGCAATGTCAGAAAGCAGGCACATAAATAGCCAAAATTTATTGTATATTTTTAAGTAAATGTATCCAACGGTCTTGTGAAGAGCATTAAAGTGTACATACCCATAAATCTATTTCTTACATTGCACTGTGAATAAGTTGATCCTTAATGAAATATTGCTGGTAAAGGTAAGAAAAGAATTGTGAGGCGGAGTGAGATGCCGCGTGAGCTCAGAGGCGGACTGTTCTAATGAAACGCGCCACGTATTCACGTTCAACAAGGTAGTCTTGCAGCGCTGGCGGCCGCGTGCCACCTGGACATGCTGGTAGATAAGGTAACAACATCGTAAACTTGTGAGCCGCCTCGACCGGGTCAGAGCCACGGCCTCGCAGAATACCGGCGCGAAGTAGAGACATTTGTGCTTCTGCCTTTCATTCAGTGAGTGAGGTAACCGGGAGGCCCACTCCCACTCCCCCTCCCCATCCCCTTCCTCATCAACTAAATAACTAAACAAATTGTATAAATATCTAGGCAAGAATCTTTATAAATCACTAGTTTTCACGACATTTCTACATTAATAAAAAATATGCGAATAAATATGAGACTCAGGCCTCTGCCACAAGGAGGATTTGCCATAATCGCCACTATCAGCGAGCGGATCGGCGACCGCAGCTCCAGACACCTCGCACCTCAGCTCCAGACACCTCGCACCTCAGCTCCAGACACCTCGCACCTCAGCTCCAGACACCTCGCACCTCAGCTCCAGACACCTCGCACCTCAGCTCCAGACACCTCGCACCTCAGCTCCAGACACCTCGCACCTCAGCTCCAGACACCTCGCACCTCAGCTCCAGACACCTCGCACCTCAGACTGCTACTCCTCATCGCTCTGTTTTGTTTTGGTTTAGTATACTTCGAGATTTTTATCCCGCCGTCTGACGGCAGTCATTGCCATCGTTAAGGCTTTTCTGTCAGTCAGCTCTTACACGGTACGGAGCACCGCCGGGAGGAAGGGAGCTGGCATAATCGTGCTCCGATACCGCTCGGCGACGACATGTGCAGCGTTATTAAATAACCACACACATCCGGTGATCACGTTTGACAATATCCGCTAGTAAGTTCAATTTGTCCGGTGCATCCGCGTCGCTCGCGTCTCGGCCGCCTCGTGCGCCGCCCTGACCCGCGGCCGCCCCGTGCGCCGCCCTGACCCGCGGCCGCCCCACGAGGCATTCGAACAATGTATTAGAGACGTAGCGGAGCCCCCGCCCGGGCATCGCGTGGCACGCATCGTGCTCAAGCTACGACGAGTTCGTAACTGCAATAAGAATGCAGAATGTTGTCGGTCACAATGGCTGCACACGAGCACAGTGTGCTTCATAGTTCATATTATACGAGTGTGAGCTACTGTGGAAAACTGGGCGTCGTGTCGACCTTTACTGCAGCCAACCGACAGTCTAGGTTGGTATGTCCAGTAGTCGACATATTGATGATTAACTACAAAATCATTTTTATCATAAATAAATGTATTCTAACGACCGTATACCAAATAACCCTGTTTGTTTTCTTTTTACCAGTGCTTATTTGGGACGTTTCAGAAGCCTCCACTCGAGTCTCTTGATACGGAGACAGGAACACAGTGGGGTTTTAGTCTGTGCAAGCCCGACATAACCTGTACATGCCCCGTCTCGGGGGCTAGGACTCTGACGCATGTGGGCGACATCTGCAACACCAGAGAAACTTCAGGTTCGTTAGCAGTCCTTAGGGTTATTGGGGAAAAGGGAGCAGTCAAGCCGGCGCTTTCAGCAGCAACTTTTTTTGGCCGCTAACCACTCGGCTATCGCCCTACATTTTTATCATATTCTTACAATTGTTGCATTTAGCATTTTACTTCAGATTTAGGATGTAATTATTTCTCACTGTTCAGTCATCAAACGCCATTGCAACGTTAACGTCTTGTAGTAGAAACAGTCAACAACGATACAGTAGTGTAGTGTGCGCACTGCGGTGTGCATATCGCAGTGTGCATACTGCAGTGTGTGCACTGCGGTGTGTGCATACATTGCGATGTGCACACTGCGCTACTGTATAAACTGCTGCGCTACATACAGCCTTACCGAAGGAGGGGAGCTTAAGAGTGTAAGTATACTCTACATCCCGTAAAGTCTCAAGGACGACGCTCAGAGGTTAAAAACAAAGTTGTATGTTCAAGTACAGTAGTTCTGCATGCGTTATTGTCGCCTCTGTCAAAATCGCCTCTACACGAAAGTTACTTAAAATTTGAAATTATATAACGTTTAGTGATATTTCATTAACAGAAATGTTTCACATACTCATTAGTAAATGAAGCATCACAATATACGAGAATTTACTGTTGTATTACTTCAAAGAAATGTAATGTAAGTACAAATCAACATAGAGATCAAGATTGTGAAAACATTCAGTGAATGCGTGTGAAGCCAGCTCGCACAGCAACGTGAAGCCGTTCAGTGTAAATCGGCAAATGGTGCAGAAAGTTTTAACGGCCTTCACACTCGCTCTGAACACGCGCGCACTCGCTGTAAATCAGGACATTGTAGAGTTTGCTTTGCGGGGGATCGTGCACTTTGTCGTTATCACTCGCTGTTGACTTAATAGCTTAATACATAATGTCATAATCTTATTGTAGTAACAATATAACAACGTTATGTGTACACATATCACTTTAAAAACTAGTGATCTGTCCGCACGTTCACTTGAGAAATATATTTCATATCCTTTCAAACGATTGAGACTTTGTGCGGCGAGCACAGTGGAAGCGAGCGCGCCGAGAGGAAGCCAAACGGATATTGCAATTCGCTGTAATCGTTAAAACGAATATTTGTAAACCGAATCTCTGACTTTGTCTGCTAATCTGCTTCGACCGGAACGCAGCGAGCCAGGGCAGCCGACGACTGCAACAATTATCTTTAATAAAAATTTCAAATGTCGCCAGTGTTTTCGAAAACTTTTTTAAATACGTATTATATATAAAAACTTTTTTTATGGGAAAGGCGGCAAACGAGCCAGCGGTTCACCGAATGGTGGTGGAAATGATTACCGTCGCCCACGATACATCTGCAACACCAGAAGTGCTGCAGGTGCGTTGCCGGCCTTTAAAGGTATTTGAGAGATAGATGGGAGGGAGGATTACCTCACTCACCGAACGAAACGTAGAAGCACAAGATGCCTCTACTTCACGACGGTAGTCTGCGAGGGCTAGGTACCGACCCGGTGGAGCCGAGCCATTAGAGCAGCAGCTAAAGCCGCCGTTCGGCTCCACCGCGCGGGATATTATTCATACTTACCGCTGTCATCGCTCGGTCCATCTCCATCATTACCGATCTTGTTATATAACCCACTTGTACTTGTTTCACAAATTATTTTTTATTTTATTCATCATTAATTTCATTTCGATTTTATCATTAAAAGCTAAAATTTTGCTCCGCAGTTGTATTGAAATAATAAACATGAGTAAGGAATCCCTTTCTGACTGGGAACCGTCCGGGTAAATACCATCCTCTTCTTATGTAAATGTATAATCCCTCACGACCGTACACCCAATGGTGGGCTGATCACAGGTCAGAGGTCTTGACATTTTGGTCAATGACATAGAGTTTTAGTGTTCAAGCCGTACAAATAATAAAGAGAAAAAAAAAAGCTGAACAAATGTACAGTTAGTATCGTCGGCTGTCAGTTTTGAAAAACTGATTGGTAGGAGCCCTCCCCACATCGCACACATACACATTGAACCCTCCTGATTAGGAGGCAGATCCCGTGACCACTCGGCTGCCGTGGCTTTAATTCTTCTTCTTACCTATTTGTATCGTTAATAAGCAGCGGAACCCAACTGTGTAAAGGTTCGAAGGGCGCGAGGAGACAGTCAGTCACAGACTGAGCGGCGTTCCGCTCGACACTCCACAGAGATATTTGTTCTGCTAGCTCAATAGTTATGAAGTGAAGCGCTTGTCTTGCACACGAACTTTGTTTTACATTTACTTCGAAAAACAGTATTGGAAAATAACTAAAACGTTTGCCGGAAACAAAGTGGAAAGTTTCAAGTTTTGTAGATGAACCGGAAACCGGCTTCTGCAGTGCAAGCTAAAATTGGAGCACGAAATAAAAACTAGTTTTCTTAAGGTTCGTGCACATCGCCGCTCTCGCGGGATACTCGGTTATGAATAATAAAAAAAACAAATCAAAGTCCGCAGGAGTATCTCAGCTGGGGCACTACTTATTCGAACCGGGTGGGGGCAGAGAGAACAACTCCAGTCTTTTGTACGCTCCGTTTTCGGGGCGCTAGTAACGTCTCTACCTCTTTTTTTTTATAGAAAAGGCGGCAAATAAGTAAGCGGTTCACCTGATGGTAAGTGATTACCGTCGCCCACGTACATCTGCAACACCAAAGGTGCTACAGGTGCGTCGTCGGCCTTTAAGGTTATTTGGGAGATAGAAGGTGGATGGGGAGGGGGAGTAGGCCTCCGGATACCTCACTCACCGAGCGAAATGCAGAAGCATATGATGCCTCTACTTCACGCCGGTATTCTGCAATGTTATTGTACTGAGTAAATAAATTTTGGCTGTTGCTGTAATCAGTCAACTGTCTGATCCTTTAAAATAATATATCCTCCTTTAATATAAACAGCGAAAATTGCGAAATTTCAATTCGAAGTTAATTTATCAAAATACGCTCTTCATTGAAGCTCAATGTCAATAGAGATTCCGAGAAATGGAGTCGAAGTTTCGAAATCTAAATTTGTGTTCTGTAAGTTAATGACGGCATTCTGTGACGATCTCGATATTTGTTTATTCCGCGTTTCGAATCCCGCTCGGCGCCATTCAAATTGTAAGTTGCAATTTTAAGTGCTGCGTCTGCCGCGTGCCCGGCCGCGGACGGTGACGTCGCGAGGAGAGCTGCGTGTCTGACGAAGGTTAAAAATATTTTCGTGGTCCCTGAGTCCGCTGGACTGCGCCGCGGCAGCGGGGCATTCCGTTCCCGGCTTCAAAACTATCTCAAGTATTACGAGGAGATCTTTTCCCGGCAATAGGACATTTGCATTGTTTTTATAAGAAAGAAGAAGGACGCCATCGAGCATGTGGCTCGCTCATAAAGACCGCTATTTCTTTTTCTTCTTTTCTAACTGCCTGCAAGTAATCGCCGGCTGAACATCGTTCATTAACTTAACGTTAAAATGTTTTGAGCATGTGTTCGTTTTAGGATCCTGATAGACGCAACAATAAGAAGACAGGAAGAAATCGACAACAATAAAAAGATAATATTCTGATTTGTATTATAATATTCTGTTGTTGTATTGTAATACTCAATATATGGAGTAGATATCTCAAATATAGAGTCATAAATCTGAGAGCAAGTCAAACGTGTAATAGAGTTACCACATAAATCAACATTGGCATTGGCATTGGCTGTGGCTTCGGTTGGTCCGATGCCAACCGAGGTCTGCTCGCACGCCGCGGCACACAACGTGTACGATCCATTTAAGTATCCAATTCCTTCGCGCACATTATTGGCGATGGAATCAACATAGACGATATAATATTAAAATTTTGTTGAGATAACCAATTTAGACGATGTATTCTAATAGATAATTGGAGATTATTTGTTTTTGATATTATGTTCAAAACAACTTATTTTTAAGCAAAAGTCGAAGGGAGCCTGTCGCAGAGTGTGCGCACAGGCCAACGATGCCATAGGTGTATCCCCTATCTTTGATTCTGAAATCTCAGACTCCATAATCGAGGTTTTTGTTAAATCTTACACCGTGTTGTATTAAATAGGCACAAATTTGATATTAATTTTACTAAGTAAAACTTTAGGTTAGGAACGATGAACTTCAATACACACAGCATCACCTTATTGGGAGTTAATCTGGCTTTTGCTATAGTCTGTGACAGCTTGACTGCCCTTTGATCATGATCTTTTTCGCATGTTCTTGTCGTAGGTAATTCACTTTTCATCACCGGTGATCGATCTATTTAAAAATTGTTCAGTTTCATTACGTTTCAGTAGATAATCTCAAATGAGTATACGACTCATAGCTCCCCAAGCTCTCCGTCAATGTCGTAACTACTAATATGCCGATCTAGCTCTAATTTTTCAAAAATGGCATCGACTTTATCCGTAACTGGTCGACCAGAGCGAGTTACCCCTTTGACATCAAAAATCATTCCTAACAGACTGAAAACACTTGAACCAATTTTGTGCTACACTTACTGACCCTGCTTTAAGTCTTTCTTTGTTAGATTCACTCGTTTTGGAGGACAAAAAAACAGAAGAAAAATGGCGGGAAACTGTTTTTACTTTTTATTTTTCTATTTTTAAAATGTCATAAACTAGCCAGATAGAAACAAAACAGCCAAAGAAATTTTACTGCAACTTTTTACTTGTGAAATAAACTATTACAGTAACTAATTTATGTTTACTGTCAAAAATGTTGTTTCCAAGATATGTGAAGCCCGCCAACCCGCACTGCACTAGAGCGGCGTAGCGGGCCCTTCCCGACTCCAAAACCCTCTCAAATTTTTGAGAATAGGCCTTTACCCAGCAGTGGGCACTTACAGGCTGCTACTTTACTTTATTTTGCTATTGAAATACGGATTAATAAAAATGTTCAATGCGGTGTGAAGAAATGCGGTCCGCCGTCGTTCGCTGAACATTTCAAGGAATTATAGTTGTATTGAAACACTTACAGCGCTCGTAATAAGTGCGATGAAATTGAAAGGGTAGGTCGTTAGTGAAGGCAAATTAATGCCGAATAATTAATTAATTATGAATGAAATTTCATTACAGCCTTTTTAAACGCTCCGAGCGAGGTGGCTTCATTTAGCCATCCAATTACATTTGATGTTTTGAACAACTTTCATTTCGCTTTATGTTGTTGATTGCGAATTAAGCCCAACAGAAAAATAACATACTTTTGGACCTTAGCTAAAGAAAAAATACACTGTATTTAAGAGGTTCAAAAGATAAATTAGAATTTACAGAAAATGCCGAGATCGGCAGAGACACTTGTCTATCAAGGGGCCGTTTAGCGAAAGTAGAAGTATCCTAATTGACTAAAATTACAGAGAGTAATTAATGACACAGGGAATGCGGAAAACGAGCAAGCGGCACATCTGACGGTAAGCGGTTACCGACGCCCGCGTGCATCTACAATACCAGATACACATCTGCATCTCATCTGGTGCCTTTTAGGATATTTGGAAAGGGGAAGGGAGTCCGATCGAAACGCAGAAGCACAAGATATGCCTTTACTTTGGCAGGGGAGGTTGGCATTTAGAAAAGTATTAAGCTCCTCCAGCGATCCTGCCATAAGAACTATGTCGTCGGCAAATCGAAGGTGAGTGATGTATTCGCCATTGATGTTGATACCGTATCCTTTCCAGTTCAGCTGCTTGAAAACATCTTCCAATGCAGCGGTGAAGAGTTTCGAGGATATGACATCACCCTGTCTTACACCTTTCTGCAGTTGGATTGGTTTCGTACTCTGATTCTGTACTCGGATAGACATCGTAGCCTCATTGTACAAACACCTCAGCACTTCGATATACCGAGTCTATCTGGCACCGCTGGAGAGACTGTAGCACCGCCAAATTTCGACTGAATCGAAGGCTTTCTCATAGTCCACATACGCCAGACATAATGGCAAGTTGTACTCCTCGGCCTTCTGTACAATCTGGCGAAGAGTATGTATGTGGTCTATGGTACTATAGCCTTTCGGAATCCGGCTTGTTCGGGAGGCTGGAAGTCGTCAAGTCTGTTCACTAGACGATTTGAGATGACTCTCGAAAACAGCACGTAGACGCGGCTTAGAAGCGATATCGGTCTATAATTCTTCAAAGGCAGTTATCCCCTTTCTTGAAGAATAGGACAACCACGCTTCTACTCCACGCTTTCGGCGTAACACCGCCATGAATGACGGAATTAAACAGCTTCTGAAGGACAACAAGTATCGGTTTTCCACCCGCTTTCAAGCTCAGCTGTAATTCCGTCCTCACCCGGCGCCTGCCGTTTTAAGCTGTTTGAGAGCCATCCTAATCTCGCTCAGACTGACGTCCGGGATGTTATCGGAGTAATGTCGGATAAGCTTGGCTCTTGGGTCGTTACTCACATCAGTGTGTGGTTTCAACGACGTTGTGTACAGCTGTCCGTAAAATCTCTCGATCTCACGTAAAATCTCGGCTCCAGCGGAAATGACTGCGCCGCTTTCGGTCTTCAGCTTGGTCAGTTGGCTCTTTCCGATAGACAGATCTCTGGCGAAGACTTTGGAGCCTTGGTTCCGCTCTATCGCTTTTCAATACAGACTGTATTGAATTTGCGTAAATCTTGCCTCATACATTTGGAGATCTGTCTATTCAGTAGCCGATACGCTGACGCATCCGTTGTAGACTGCAGCTTTATCTCACGCCTGGCTTCCATGAGCTTAAGAGTGTGATCGGAGAGCTTTTGGGGCTTGTTCGTGCGGCGGGTCCTGCAAAACTTAGCTCCTACCGCATGGACAGTTTCCACTAGCCTGCTATTCGTATCGTCCACTGTAACGCAATCGTCTAGGCACTGAAAGCGATTATGCAATTCGAGCTGAAAGCTCTCGGGGTTCTGGATAAGGGCACGTGGTGGGCGGGCGTAGACTTCACCAGACGAGACCGCTCGAGCCTAATGTTAAGGTTCAGTGTGCCTCTTACCATTCGGTGATCACTGCCGGTTTTACCTAGTGATCACAGAGACATCACTGAACAGCTGACGCTTGGTCGTCATGATGAAGTCGATCTCATTTTTGTGGTACCGTCCGGGCTCATCCATGTCCACTTCCTGTGGGGCCGCTTCTGGAAATAGGAGTTCATCATAAAGAATCCCTCCTTTGCCATGAAGTCAGCCAGCTGTTGCCCTCTTGGGTTCCGTTGCCCTACTCCAAAGTTCCCCACTATCAGCTCGTCGCCTTTTTCGTACCTAGTTTTGCGTTAAAGTCTCCCATCAACACCGTGTAGTGAGTCTTAGAGCAATGCATGGCTCTTGAAATATCCTCATACATTGCCTCCACTTCATCATCAGGGTGTGTCGAGGTTGGTGCGTATACCTGTATGACCTTCAGCGAATACCTTTTGGTTATTCTGAGTATAAGGTACGCGACCCTACTCGACACACTTCCGATCTCGATCACGTTGTTGATGAGAGACCTGTGAACGATAAACCCGACACCTCCTTGGGACAGATGGTCACCCTGCCGGTAGTAGAACAAGTTACCGGATTTTAGGATTAAGAGTCCTCTCCCTGTCTTCGGACTTCAGACAACCCATAATACTCCAGTGTAACTTGCTTACTTCTTCTTCCAGTTCTAGTACCTTCTCGTCGGTCCTCAATGTGCGTGCGTTATATGTTGCCAGGTCCAGTCGTTTGGGTTGGCAGCTGAAATCAGCCTGTGATTCTTCGCACCCCTGCCTCGCCGTTACCATGGCTGCCACCATAGCCAGGACTAGCGGAGCCGACGGGACTGGGGCCATTGCTTTTCTACCTCTCATCATGGGGGTTTGCCTTAGTTGCCACGCCTGGCGAGCGGGTTGGCAACCGCAGTTTTTGTTCTAGTGCAGGAAGATGCTGCTGCCCATCTCCTAATATAATTTTTACCATTAGTCGCCTTTTACGACACCCATGGTTAGACAGGGTTGGCGCTATTCTTTACTTCCGACAGCCACACGAAATTTATATGTTTGTATGTGTGTAATTTATATATATATATAGACATATATATATATATATATATATATATATATATATATATATATATATATATATATATATATATATATATATATATATATATATATATATATATATATATATATATATATATATATATATATATATATATATATATATATATATATATATATATATATATATATATATATATATATATATATATATATATATATATATATATATATATATATATATATATATATATATATATATATATATATATATATATATATATATATATATATATATATATATATATATATATATATATATATATATATATATATATATATATATATATATATATATATATATATATATATATATATATATATATATATATATATATATATATATATATATATATATATATATATATATATATATATATATATATATATATATATATATATATATATATATATATATATATATATATATATATATATATATATATATATATATATATATATATATATATATATATATATATATATATATATATATATATATATATATATATATATATATATATATATATATATATATATATATATATATATATATATATATATATATATATATATATATATATATATATATATATATATATATATATATATATATATATATATATATATATATATATATATATATATATATATATATATATATATATATATATATATATATATATATATATATATATATATATATATATATATATATATATATATATATATATATATATATATATATATATATATATATATATATATATATATATATATATATATATATATATATATATATATATATATATATATATATATATATATATATATATATATATATATATATATATATATATATATATATATATATATATATATATATATATATATATATATATATATATATATATATATATATATATATATATATATATATATATATATATATATATATATATATATATATATATATATATATATATATATATATATATATATATATATATATATATATATATATATATATATATATATATAAATATATATATATATATATATATATATATGGAACGAGTTAAATATTACACGAGCATTTTGAAATGTTCCTCTATTTTACTACTTGAAGGATGATTTCGCAAAAATCTAAAAACACGTAATTCATTATTTCTTAGCAAAAGCCTAAATATTAATTTTCATGTGTCTAACTTGAGGAGTGAAAGCTTTCATATACAAACTTGCATCTCTCATTTCTCCCCCTTCAGTTTTTTCTTGAGACAAAAGTTAGCCTATACTTTTTTCAGGATGCAATCTATCTCCTTGCGAAATTTTATTGAAATCTGTTTAGCGGTTTAGACGTGAAAAGGTAACATACAAACATACTGAGTTACTTTCGCTTATGGAATATTAGTATGGATTTGGATGAACTGAAATGAAACTGTTATTTATGGATTTCATCACTTTTAATTAAGATTTATTACAGTACCCGTGGTTACGGCAAAATCCGTAAATTACAGTTTAATTTAAAATGTGTAGTTTGAAAAGTGTTTTGCGTAAATACAAGAAATCATTATGGTTTTAAATGTTCATTTCATTCGCTTCCAACTCCGGCATTAAACACTAAGGAAAAAAGAGTAATCAAATACAATTTTTTGTAACAAGCTTCACTGAGGACTATTCATTACTTGATTAAAGCGCCTGCTCGTTACGACGTCTCTAATTGATTGCTTACGAGATCCTCCAGAAGTCCGCGACAACCCTTGGTGACGACCTAAAGCTAAAGCTAATCCCGATTAAAAGAAGAACATTAAAAGCAACCGTGCTTACAATATCAGATCTCAATATTTTTGCGTCAATTGAAGTTATGAGAATCACATGCGATGTCGCGACGCCGTATTATATATTTTAGCACTTTAATTAACATTAATTTTTTTATTTATGTACTAGCATTTGCCCGCGCTTTTACCCGTGTATAATCTATGAGAATACTATAGTTTTATTTATTAGGTTCTTTCTTAATAAATACACGTTAATTGTTCAGATGTTGTATGGTTCTTATGTATGAATTCCTGACCATTACTTATAGTATTAGTCCCATTCTGATCGATCCCGGTATATCCTTGAATTAAAGATATCGGAGTTTTTAAATAGAGTCATACACTTTCTATGAGTAAAAAGTTTTTTTTTAATATCATTAACATTAATTGTTAAACGCTGTCTGTACCAGCGTTTAACAATTTTTAATAGTATGTATATAGATTGATAGGGAGCTAATAATTCCAAAAGCTAACGGACCGAGTTGACGTCGCAGAAGGCAGAACATTGTAAATGCTCCGTTACGTATCGGTTTAACCGCGAAAGCCGGTAAACCGATAAACCGACTTCCCTGTTTGGTACTTAGAGCCCTGGAGAATCCGATTACCGGCAGCTGTTTAATTACTAATTTGGTTCGATCTCCTGAGAAAGAGCTTATTGCATAAGTATGCTTGTCTCGGGAGTTAACTTTACTTATCCTTACTTACCACAAGCAAGTTGTAGCACCAAGCCATATTCTTTTTATTTCAATAGCATTCAAAATGAAATCCTTCGTCACTCAAATCTTCCGACGATGTGGCAGAGTCTATTGGCATTACACTACTTGAATAATTCAATTAGTAATTGAATAGTATTCTGCAACGCACCAAATACAAAATTACCTTATTATATACAATTAAAAGTTCTTGTTAGGATCACGACTCCAAGTAGTCGACGGAGATAAATCTTTCGGTCTGTTAGAGGAAAAGTATTACATTTTTTCGTCCAGTATACTTATAAACTTCAATACCTGATGAAATAAAAACCCGATTCTTTACTTCGGGTTGTTTAATAAAGCTTAATAAGTTCTTCTCCTTATTTTTCGTAAATATGTAATTCCGCCTTTTCTCGAAATTTTTTCACGGGTTTTCTTTTATTCGTATCATAAGTCTTCAACGGGAAGAAAGGGGGTAGTAGTTGTTCTTACATCACCATCACATGGCATTATTGTGCAAGGTGGATCAGGCAAACGCTTTGGGGAATGACTCCTCACAAGACGTAGCAACAATCTTAAATTATGCGGCCAGTTAAAACAAACAGGTGCAGGTTAGGTTCAAGGGAGTGTTTACTAAAATTACATATATTTTATATCATCTATACATCGGTACCTTCATAGCCTCAGAGGTAAGGGTGAATGAACCATTCGTATCTCCGTGAACTTCACCAGAACGGAGTGATTGGCGGTGGACAAATCCTCTGGCGTTCTCTAGGGCAGACCTTTGTTCAGCTAAGGACTTAAATAGGCTGATGATGATAATGATGTACCTTCGTATCGATCATATCTGTTGGTATGTGTTTCCACGATACGCGAACATACGCCGTGCCGTGCCTAGTGATGGTAACAATTACAAAATAGCAATTGAAAACGTAAGTGATAAATCGCACCATTACATCACATGATTGAGTAACTTGCTGTCTGTGAACTGTGAATTGAATACAATTCTCTGGAGCTCTAAATGAAACTCAAAGCGCGGGCTGGATGAAACTGGAAATGAAACCCCTGCCTCGACATCACCCTTGCATTTTAAATAGAATAAACTTTCATATTGACAATTGCTGTAACCACTTCGGTTAAGATAAAAATATTATGTATTAATATTGTTATCTCGCTCATCTTGTTCTATTATTAATTAAAATATGAAAACCCTTCTTAAAGACCAGCTAAGTAATTGTACTTAAGGCAAACCGGAAAATTGTTTGCTTCCTTTTACTCGAATAATTTGTCTTTGGACTTGTTATGCGGATATTTGTGGGCGCCGTAGTTTCTGGTGGAATGTTGGGAATTAAATTAGACTTTTGTGAATTCAAATTCTTTACGGCAGCGTAATTTGCTGATTGTTACATAAAAGCCGTCTCTTGCATGCCTTAAATTGTGTTTTGAAGTGAAACTTTAGCACCGTTTGAAAATTCGATGAAACGAAAACACGACAGTAAAGAAGAAACAAATATATTAATAAATAGGATTTAGCCTGCGAGAGAATGAGACATAGTGTTGTGTTGGCCTTCGTATTACCGAACCGAACCGTGAGAATTAGGCACTAATTAGGCATATACCCTATATGCCTAATTAGTGCCTAATTAGGTAATTTTAATTATCCTAACAACCCCGATAGTCCATATTTATCTCATTCTCTTGTAGGGTACTTTTCTGAAGTTTGACTTCTGTCGCGTGTGAGGTTGCACACACACTTTTTTCGGATCTTCCTTCTCTCCGCGGGTGTCGCGAGAGGCAACTGAGTGAAAATTGGTATTTTCGGAAGTCGTACCAAAATGAAAACGATACTCTCTGCATACGTTGATGCCGGAGGTTACAGGACGGCTTGAGCATCGACACGCGGCTCAGTGAACTGAACACTCATAATCGGCTGCACAGCGACACGACACGCACTCGACCCGCTTCAGGTTGAGAGCGTATTCCTTCTCACACCTCCTCCCCTCGTGATTAACAATCGGTAAAGTTTTTGTCCTATAAGAACTTTGAAACGATTTTAATATTAAAACTGTACATAGCTAAGATTATACTTAGACGCATATTTATTGTATTTTGAATCTTAATTCTCCTTTGAAACATCAATGAAGACCAGATTCGACTTCGAGAATTGAATTTTCATAATGTTCTTAATTTTACATTCATTAAATTAAAGTCAAAGTCAATACATTGAATCTGCTAACCTAACCTCTATTCGCTTTAGACGTATATAGGTAAAGTGAATATTTGTAAGAAAACAATGATTTGCCTCCCACGACGATATACTAGAAAAATGTAATAGCAGAGACCCCGGCGAGCTGTTCGTACCGAAACAAAGAGTACGTTTGTTCAGCAACAATGTCTATTGGAGGTAAGCGAGTGAGTGTCGATATGTAAAATATCCACTTTATGTGGGGTCTGTCTCGTTCGACTAAGATTGTTTCATTACAATGTATTTGTTTACTTATAACAGAGCAAATTGGATAAAGATGAATAGGGGCCCTAATTGTATTTACATTTGCTTTCATTACGCCGTGCCGAATATTTGGTTGCGTGGGAGGAAAGCCTGAGGGGTGCGCAACGCGGAGCGAGCAGCCCGATGCGGGGGTCTAAACCTCTTTTTATGATTAAGGGGGTAAATGAGTAAGCGGCTCACCTGATGGTAAGTGATTACCGTCGCTCATGTACAACTGAAACACCAGGGGAGCCGCAGGTGCGTTGACTGCCTTTCACGACATTTGGGAGACGGAAGGAAGGATGTGGAGAGGGGATGAGGTATGGGGGGGGGGAGTACGAGATGCTTCATTAATTTCATACATTAACTTTATATACACCCTGCGGAAAGTTTCGAGGCTTGATATTTTGATTCACATAGCCAACAATCAGTTGCACTTTACTGCGTGTAAATCGCGTCGGATTATTTAATTTATCTTCTTTTCTCTTCCTCGTTGATCTTCATTTGTTTTTATTACTATCATAAAGGCAATTATCTTCTTCTTATGTCAATAAGTTTTTTATTTGGACCGGGGTGGCAGCCGAGCTAAGAGTCCACCTGATCGTAACCGAGTGCTGCAGCCCATGGGCACTTGCAAACAACTTCAATCAGAAAAGGTTAGATACGCGTTGCCATTCCCGAGGACTAAGATGAAATGTCTTACAGCCTGTAATTATACTAGCTCTGTTCATACCGCAACACAACAGTGGTTGCATGCTGATAGGAGGAATAAGGAATATGGTGATATGTTCCCAGACGACTTCGGAGTCGTATTCTCACGCACGTAACACGCAGATGGCTGGGGCAGTAGCCGTGGCTCGGTCTCCCACGGAGAACCGAGAGGATCTTACATGGCCGGCCTGACATAGCGGGGAGAGCTGGTCGCTTGTCGTGGGGGCAGAGTAGAAGTCTACCCTTGACAAGTAGTGACAGCGTAGCACCGGCAGGTGAAGCGCAACCGCGCAAAATATTCATCGAGGAAGAAGAAATGCGAGCAGCGCAATGCTTCACGATAAAAGCAAAGTAAGAAGGAAGCCAGGGTCCACCGCGTCGCGTTGCTGTGCTGCAGCCGTGCGGCTTCGCGCCACGTGTTACCCGCAATGTAATTTTATGATTATTTCTCACGATGGCTTATTTCACACCCGAGTACGCGTCAAATTCGTCGCTTAAAATTGCAAACGGTGGTGCCCGCACCGGAATTCGAACCCTAATTATTCACATACTACAATATAAGTTGAGCTGCCTGACCCCGGAGCTACCAAGGGTCCCGGGAGATCTAATGTTATGAAACGAGAGGGAAAGCAGTTTTTTTTAAACATTTTTACATTAGTGATTTTTGTGTTATCCAAGTACATCGGTACCCATGTGAAATATCTTGGTTTCATTTAACAAATACGTTTGTATCAGAAGCAAACAAAGCTTTGCCTTGTTTTGAGTTTACTTGGTTAATCTTAACCACAGATGGGTTATCAAAGCTTTTGCTGGAACCGTGCCGCTGAGCGCGAACACTTCGCTGGTGAGCATTTATTAATAATATTCGGTAGCGAAGTACGCTCCATACTTTATTTACGTTTCTTTATTACTTTATTTAAAAGCTTAGGTTATCACTATGAGTTAAGCCATTTCAGGGATTTTATAGCCACGGTAGCCGAGTGGTTACGGCACGGTTAGGAGACGGTTACGAGACGGTTACGAGACGGTTACGGGTACAGGCATGGAGTTTTTCTAACCTTATGTACGATTTACATAACACGTAGTATGCATGTAAATTTGCAATTTAAAGGTTGAATGTTGTTCCCTACAGGGAGCCTGCCACAGCAGCTAGCCCGGAAGTCTGCTGGCGAATGAATACACGCGGACGGAACATGCTAACAATCTTTACTAAAATTGCATTATTTTTTCTTTTAATGCAAAATGTCGTTACTATGTATTGTGTACAACGGTGCGGACGACGAGAAGTGAAGAGAAACCTTAGTTAGTCAATATGTATACATAACGCATGTATGCAGAGTAAAACCAACCTATGATGGGCATAGTTTTTTCTTTACTATAAAGTTATACATTTTTGTTTTACTTAAGAAGTTTTATCATAATTATATTTTTATACGTGGTTAAATACCTCACGTATACTTGCCATCGCGGTGACGAGGGAAGGACACTTCCTCTCCTTCCCCTGCGGGTCGGCCGGAGGGTAGGGACATAACAGTGCATCGTAATTTTATCGTTACTTGTTTTCAATTGCTGTACCGACACTCCTCTCCCCGCGGGCTATCTCAGCCCGGTATCAGCATCAGCGCAGCAGCCCCGCCAGACTTACGCAGAATAAAGAGAACGGGTTATCTCAATTCTAAAACAATCCTCGCAAATACACCTGGGCTGTGGAGGGCAAGGGGAGAGGTGCAGCACAGTCCACCCGTACTCGAAGTGGGCTCACCAAGCGCACTCGGGGTGGCCACCTCGGGCTAGCTCCCCCCGCCATGTCAGGCCGGCCATGTAAGATCCTCTCGGTTCTCCGCGGGAGACCGAGCCACGGCTACTGCCCCCAGCTACGACAGGGCGGGAACCCGCTCAAGGGTTTATAACTATCTAACTTGACCCTTCACGAGTCATAACATTAGAAGGGATAAAGATTCAAGGTGGACGAGAACTACTCTCTACTTACGTGTTAACGAATTTGGGTTGTGAGGTCGCAAGTTTCGCTTTAAGTATTTACAGGACTTTTAAGGGCCCTAGACTTGGTGGATAAGTTTTACAAAGAAAACTTTACTGGAAAAGTTTGGTAAGTGTAAACAGGGACACAGACAGACGGACAACAAAATGATTCTCTAAGCATTTAATTTTTAAGTACGAAACCTTCAAAAGTACATCAAGATTATTAAATTAGCAATATTTTCTCAAAGAGTCCGCCGAGAGGCGTTTAATATTAAGTAAAGCCTAATTAAAATTAACGTCGAATATCAATGAAATACCCTTTCATTTACTTATAACAAAGGCCAAGGCTTTGGATCTTTTCATTAGTAGTTAATAAGATTTAAACATTTTTAGGTTTTGCCTTGAGAGGTGACTGAGGTGGTCCTGGTGGCGGCCCTCCGCTGCTTCAGTGCAGCTAGTGTAAAACTCATCTGAGGACTCGTGTAGAGTATTTATTCTTCTTTTATGAAAGGAAACTTCTTTCTGCCTCTGCCAGACCACTCCTCTTATAAAACAGATGTGTTCCGACTTGAAGGGAATGGAGAGCCAGCGTAGTTCCGGGCTGTTAGGTAGGTTCCGTCGTAGTTCGCAGGGGTCGCAACGCATCTGTAACGCTCTTCGTCTACAGTTGCATGCCGGTGTCCATGGGCTGCAGTAGTCAGGTACCACCGGGTGGACCGTCAGCTCATTGTTTGTGAATAGTTCACTATGGGACATGGTCTCACCCGATGGCCGATTGCCGCAGTCGTTGCGTTTGTTGCACTGAGTGCCCGGTGGGTCGGCGACCGCACCGCACACCTTAGCGCTGCCTGCCATTTCTGAGATGTGTATTCCACGAGATACATCTGTTCGGAGATGTAGCAGCCTGTAAACGCCCACTGCAAGGCCAAAGCCTCCTCTCAAATATTTTTGGGTATTTGGGCTTAAACTTTATCTCAACTTGAAGCAGTTGTTGTTTTCATTATATTTTTTACTAATTCAATTTAATTTAACAAATGTCAGAACCATAGGGTTTATCTGATACTTTTTTTTGTGAATAAACCATAATTTAGCTTGACGTTGCCGTGGAACATAAGATACAATTTATAGCAAGAGCCAGGCAGCGACACTAATAAATGGCTGCACCGTGCTGCTGAGGAAATTGAAAATCAATTGCAACCGAGTCACAGGAAATATAAATTTGTCGAACAAATCGCTCCGTCCGGCCGCAGCTTGCTGCTAAACTTTACGCACCCGGCTCTTCTGTACGGTGTCTGTAAGCCTTCAGTTTCATCTGTACGCCGACCATTGTACTTCTAGTTCCAACTATTTCCATAAAAATTATATAAATACTTTTTAAAAATCCATTCAGAAAAATCTTACGTTTCCATTAATATAATTCATAAAAAATTAAGTCTCACGATCGTATACACAATACTGGGGTGGACGGTGGTCTAGCCATTTTAGTCCTTGCAACCTACTCTTCACCAAAGCTTAATGGGACAACGTGACGGGCGGTGAGACTGTAGCCTTTTTAGTGTCTGGACCAATCATACAAATCGCACATAATAATAAAAACTCACTGCTACGAGCCCCCCACACAGAGGATCGAATTCGAGTCTCCTGATTTGGAAGCAGATGTCCTAACCGCTCGGCTACCGAGGCTTCATTGCACTTAGTTCATTACATTTCCAACGCTTGTCTGCAACATTGAAGCGGTGCACAGCAAATGAACATTATTAAGTGTCAGCTCGGAAGCTCGTCGAGGACTCGCTCGAGGATCTCCAATGTCGTCTTACTTAAGGCGGATGTACTCTTGATAGGCGCAAAGTGTCCGAGGTTCAAAGTCGGAAACTAAATTGCCTTAACTTACTAAAGTTCACTGTGGGTGCTTGTGATTCACATAATATTAGAATAACATTTTCTTTTTAGCACCCACTTATAAACTCGTTGCAGAACACAGGCCTGTCCAAATACAAGAGCTTGCCGGAATCGCCACGTTTAACAGACGAGTTATTGAGCATCGAGTATTCAGCTGGCGATTTCAGCACCTGACACCTTATGCACCGCTTCTTCTCAGTATTCTCGACGACTTAGGTCTGATAGATATGAGATAGTTAGTCCGCCGTCAACTGGAAAATAATGACACGCACGAGATGGAACTGTGTTCAGGAGCAGACGCCTTGGCTACAAATGTATTTCATTCATTTTTAAGGCCTTTCTATAAAAGCACGCCATGCATGGAAGATTTGTCCGCATCCCCATGCCGGCACGCTGCCCCAACCGCGCACTAACGACGTTACTGCCCGTCACTTGTCTGTGGGGCTTGGGGCAATAACATGTTAGGAGATTTAATTAAAGCACACACAGCCTGTGCGTGATTATTTCAGAGCCCAGCGATACGACAACAATGTCGAGTCAAAGTGAAACGTCACAAAGAACACGAGAGCTGCGACACGCTCGTACACTTGCCGGCGCGACGACTTCCTCACTCGCAGATCGGCTCCGCGTGTGTTCCGGACCTCGGTGGCTAGTCGAGTTACAAGGAAACAAATGTGTAACAAAGGAAAAAAACAAAAATGTCAATTAAACATTCTTTTCAACATTGTATTCCTTATGAATGTTAGATTAAACTTTGCGTTTGCGAATGAAGTAAATGATCAGTTTAGCAGATAGGTAAATGATATAGAAAGAAAAACTTTTCTAATTATAATTTAATTTATCTTATTGCAATATAAATAATACAACTTTTCACCGAAAGTTTAAGGTTAAATATATCTGTAACCTGTAATTAAGATAAAAAAATTACAAATCCCTTTTTTAAACATGAAGATCGAGCGAGAAGTTCGAGGATTATTTGTCTGCTTTCTGAACATTGGTAAGAAAACACCTTTTATATGACTTTTAATATTTACAGCAGCGACGTGAGCGAATCGATCAGTCGATCCCGCCCGTGGGCATCGCGACGTCGTCTAAATTAATTTATCGGCTTTTTGTGGTATAATAATTCATTGTTCATCATTTAACGTCCAGTGCTATCTAAAACATTTCATTCAGTTGCGAATAGAAATTGCAAAAAGTAAATAATCAAAATTGATTACATTCCGCCTAACGCGCGCGTAGTTAGGGGATCTGCTTCAGAATCAGGAGAATCGGGTTCAATCCTCTGTGTGCCTCGTGGCTCGGGGCTCGTACCTGTGAGTTTTGAAACTTATGTACGACTTGTATCGTTGACTTGGACAATAACACTCCGTCACCTGGGTTAAAACGACTAATAGACTTCTGAATGAATATACTTTATTGTCCACCACAAAAGGATACCGAAACATTAAAAAAAGGAAGTAAATTGTTGACCTTAACGCTGCCTAGAGATCTCTTCCTGGCACAACACAAAGGCTTAGAGAAACCAAGCTAATAACAGATACGTGGCAGGTGGTGAGATATAAATATAGTCTGACTAGCCCAGCATACGTACATACTTATGCGACATTCGAACAATCTGAAATGATAGTCATGATAGATATATGGGTAATACACATGCAGATCATACAATACATAGCTCTCACGATAGAGTGCCCACTACTAGTGTGGTCAGAAGTTATATTAGTCGTTACAATGCACTTTTTGGGACGAGATGACAGGTGGTGAGCCTGTCGCCGTCTTAGCGCTCAGGCTAACATACATGTTGGCGTTCGGCGTGTCGCAGGCGCCATGCTCGCGGACGGGTGCCGCCGGCAGCGGAGGAGCCCCGGCGGACGGCGCGCGTCTGCTCGCTACGTACAACTCGACTACATACATGTTCGCCGCGCCTACTCGCCACGCGTGAGTTCTTCACGTTTATTTACTTTATCTAAAAATTCAATTCAACGGCTTGTGCGGCTTTTCCTTTCCTTTGTATGGTATAATTTGGTTTGCACAAGAATTGAAAAAAGAACAGGATACAACCTTTTTCTTCTCCGTACTGAGGTTGTACGAAACTGTGGTGGATTGGATGACGGAAGAATTTAAAAACATTTAAGTATCTCATTTAAAAGGATAGTTTTCTAAGAAGTCTCTTAAGTTTTCGTCCACCGAAGTAGTGAGAATGAACGGCTTAAATAACTTCACAAAAAACTTAAATTAATTTTCGTGCAAACTGCGAAGTTTAAATTGGGGAAGCGGTCGCGAAGTAGCGAGAGAAGTTGTGCTGTCTGCGCTATGGGGGTGGTGGGAGGGGGCGAGGAGATGCCACGGAGCGCCGATATAGTCATGTTATGTCCACCGCACAATTATCTCAGCGAAAGCGAACGTGACTGCACACTAACGTGAAGACTCGCCGATCTGAATTGAATTATTTCGATCTAACTACAAGACAATAATTAAGGAGCTAGTAGACACATCTGAGCAGCGCTGTTGCAGAAATATCTATACGTTAACGAGTACAGCGATTGTCCGGGTGCGATACAGCTCAATGAATTCCGGAACCAAAACCGAAGTTAATCATCGTCAATAACTTGCATGCTATACAAATACCTGCTTCTCCAAACCAGGACCACAGTTTTTTTTATGGGAAAGGCGGCAAATGTGCAAGCGGTTCACCAGATGGAAAGTGATTACCGTCGCCCGCGTACACATGTAACACCAGAGAGGCCGCAGGTAATAACTACGGCAACCCGGCCTTTAAGGGTCTTTGCGAAATGGGAGAGAGGATGAGGAAGGGGATGGAGAGGGGGAGTGGGCCTCCGGTTACCTCGCTCACCGAACGATACGCAGAAGCACAAGATTCCTCTACTTCACGCCGGTTTTCTGCGAGTCCGCGGTACCGACCCGGTCGAGCCGGCCCGTTCGAGCAGCAGCAAGAGCCGCCGCTTGGCTCTACCACGTACTATACATATTTATGTCAATTACTTAAGGAGGAGCCACGGCGGTATTGCACCGGCCGCCTCCAGCCAGCTCTCCCCGCAAAGTCAGGCTGGCCATGCCTCAACCCCGTTCGAGTGTCTGCCATCCTGTATGATGTCATCAGCAGAGTAAGGTCGAGTAAATAGCACTAGACGAAGTAACGGTTGCAATGTATTTATTCTCGACCATTTATACTTAAATAATAGGTCACTGTTCAATATACTGAACTTGGAAAATATTTAAAATTGCGTCGTCAAGGAATCCATTAGCACCCGCCGCCCCGCGGACTCGTACGAGGCGATTAAGGGAATAAATAAGCGAGTGAACGGGCAACGACAAGCTCGGCTGCGGTTGCCAAGGCGCCCGCTGGCAATGGCTGCGAAGGCTATAAAACAAAGAAAATTATTTGAATTTCTCGTGGTTCCTTGCGTGTTATAAATGAGCTACTGTCACTCGATACATTTGCTATTGAATGAGCTTTAGGAGCATAGTGTCCAGTGAGAATCCCCACGCCGCCACCGCGTGTCTCCAATATCCATTTTGATTGCATACCATTAAATCACATTTTTGTTTAAAACCTTCAGGCACTTGTAGAATGTATTTAGTCAAAGCAAAACCTAGAGCCACGCTTGTTTAAAGTTCAATTAAAAACTGCTGCTACGTTAAATTACAATACTTATTCTGACATCCGCCACTCCGAAATCTGGTTTCAAAATCAATTTGTTTATATCATCGGAGAGACCGACGAGCCGACAGTCCAGCCGAGGTCCAGTGAACACTGCAGCCCGGGGACGCCGCAGCCCGGGGACACTGCAGCCCGGGGACGCCGCAGCCCGGGAACGCTGCAGCCCGGGGACGCAAACAACAACAACAACAATCGATCGCAGGCAATCACAGGCTGCAGTTGCATGGGCTCCGCGTGCCGTTCAAACCTAAACATGACAGCGGTTGCATTGCTGACTAGCGGTAGATACAGTTTAGCACAAACTTTTTGAACATCATACATCGGTGGAGACAAGTTCGCTTTGCTCTGGTCCGGTCGCGCTGTCTGTTGTTGTTGGACGGCTCATCGGTTCGAGCCGAGCCCGCGCGCGCACAGGAGCAGCGAGCAGCGAACACACAATTCTGATTACGCGTGTCGTGATTATAGAAGGCTCTGCAAGGAGGTAATGTTTTTCGATTGTATGTGTGTCTGTCTATTTCTTTGGCACGCTCTGTAGCCTTCAGGCAAATGGCTTGATGGATTTCAACGTATGTGGTGTCATTAGATTCGTGTTCATTATGGGAGTGACATTGGGTACAATATTTAAATATGGCGCTAGCGCCAATCCAATAATCAAAAAATAGACGCAGTAACAATTAATTAATCGTGGCGTTGGGTTGACAATCAAACAGGTGTCAGGTATTATTGAGTAATCGCATTGCTGCTTACCCCATAGGAGATTGCGTGCGTGACTCTGAATGCGAGTCAAATTAAAAAATAAAATACGCACAAAGCACAAAGGAGCATCTGCCGGGCCCTTTCGTCCTAGGTAAGAGGCGACTAAGGAAAAAAAAGCCTTGAGAATCCTAAGGAAACCCTCGGAAGCAAATCTGGCGACAAGTCTCGTCACGCATCTCGTTTTTTAGGTTTCCGTACAGAGGACTATTACTAAGCCTACGCCGTCTGCCCGTCCGTCCGTCCTTCTCTCCTACCTTTTAAGGGCTGTATCTTTTTAATCGCAATAGGTAGCCGGATAATTTATTATGATGGATATCCTAACATATAATAAAAAAAGTAAAAATAAGCGGGTGTGTGAAACGTGTTTAGTTTTGTTTTTACTGTTTTTACTCTAAACAGTAATAACAATACGCGAGTATGGCGTAGTCACAGTGCGAACACCAGAGAGAAGCAACAGATACAACCGGAGCCTGAGTCGGGCTCGCGCCAAGGATCTCACCGAAAAACAAAACAAAACTTTTTACTAAAAGGATACAGATATTATTTTTAAGAACACTGGCAACGCTTTGAGCATTACTAACGTTCCCGTTAACCTCTCCCACTCTCACTCCTACTCCCACTGAGCATTACAGCTTCTATCCAGTGGTTCAAGACAACAGTCGGATAACGGGCACGAGCCTAATCTATTAGACTACTGGGCCTTCTATATTGTTTGTTCACACGCGTACGGCGGAACCCTTGGCGAGTTCGTCTTGAACTTGGCCGATGTTTTGATTTTAATGTGTTGTGGCTTATCCTCGTGGATTCAAATTATATATAAATGTTTCCTGAAGAATTGGCGCGCCGGGCTCCTTGGGACAAAGTTTGTAACAAGGCAATCAGTAGAATATTTCACTTATCCACATTTTTAATTACTGGTGTCCAAATCCATCGGGAGGACATCCCTTGTAAATAAAACATCAACCTTCCCCTGCAGGAATGTCTCCCGTGTTCCGGAGGCAGGTACATCACACGGCACACCATGCTTGTAAAAAAGTATAATTAATAAAGTTCTTTAAATTCATGTAAAGAACACTCCGAAACCAAATATGGTAAGGTGAACGGCACGGTAAGGCTAGCGTCGCCATGTTATCGCAACTCGTCGCTTGCCTTTGTGCCGACAACATTACATATAGAAACGTCACCACGCCAGCGCGCAGTTGGTCCTACCTTTCACACAGAAGTCTCTACGGGCTCTGTTGATGGCATTCATGGAAGCTTTTTCTTTTTCCTCCACTGCGGCGGCGCGGGCATTGTCTCGCAGACGTCACATTCGCAATGCGGAAATCATGGGGCACATTTCTTTTTTACACATCAAAAGTTATTCAGTAAAAGACATTCGTGATGTCTACATAATAATAACACATTTTAATATTGCTATATTCTATTCACACCATAGCTATTTTTAGTAATGAATTTGGACGGTAGGACAAAAGGAAGCTTGAAGATGCAACTTCGTCTCATTTTAAATGACAAAACTTTATTTCATTATACTTTATATCACTAGCATTTCCCCGGGTTAGTAATATAATTTGAAAGGCCTCTATCCTAATTGTATATCTCTCCTAATTTGAATCTGTAATGGTGACGTAGCACACGATGGCAAGCACGCTTCACCTCTCCGCACGATGTCTACTTGTCCGGTTTTGACCTCTGCGACCACTTCCGAATGCTATCAGCAGTTGGCAACTGCGCGGGAGATATTGCAGTGTCGTAAGTGTTCGCGCAGCGCAGAGAGACATCCGATGTCATAGTTATACCATACGTTCATATGCAGTGACAGAGCCACGGGGCAGCGGAGGGCTGCGACGTCTGCTCCACCCCTTTTCTTTAACAATGTAGTTTTAGAGCGTCTTAAGCAGTTTAAATATCAAGGTCACATCATAACGGAAGACCTGAACGGTGAAACGTCACGGGGAAACATGTTGGCCCAGTGATTCAAGAGGTGCTCCGTAAGCTTTCATACAAGTGTCCTTACTTTATAAGCCATCACGTGCAAACACATACACAAAACAGGATAGTCAACAATTATAATTTTTTAATTTATTTGGCTGCAGTGTCACGCACATAAACTCTTGTATTTACTCCACTAATATTGTAATTACAGAACTCACTGCTATACATTTTCAAACAAAAACTAAATTAGTAGCAGCCTATTAATGTCTACTGCTGGACAAAATACTCCTGTCATTGTATTTAAGAGGGTATTGGAGCCGGGATGGGGATGGTGGATACAAATTTATCCAAAACATTCGATCCAATTCCGAAAACCTATTACGTATACATTTATACAGAAATTGCACGCATCAAGTATTAAAATAAAAGAAAATAAGTGCAGAACAATAACAACACTAGTGCAGGCGACAGTATACTCTGCGATCGTTTGCGTTCAATAGTGAACTTACAACAGGCTGCAGTGTGTCGAACTTATGCTTTTGTAACACAACAACAGTATGAGTAGATTGTTTTTAAAATCACTGTCTAACCAGCTTCGGTAACAAAACCTACGGTATCTTTGTTCAAAAGAGAGCACTAGCTGCGATCCGAAAGTGAATTGAGAATGATAATATTTCCACATTAATGGCTTGTGGCGCTCGAGCGGAAGGGTCCGGCGGGAGGGTCCAGCGGGAGGGACCGGAGATTAAACATAACACTGAGAAAGGACGCAGGCACGGAATTCTACGAAAACCTTTATAGTAATGCGATAGTCTACGCACCTCTGTCTTGATGTTGCACATCCAGACTTACACCGCTTCGTTAGATAGAATATAAAAGATTAAAATATTAAGAAGACTTTCGCAAATGTTCCAAGAAATTAAATTGTGAACAATTCGTGCCGCAAAAATCAAGTCAACGACAGTAGCAGTCAGTCTGCAGTGGGACCGTGACCTTTCCCAGATCGACAGGATTCTCCATCAGCGGACAAGGCACGGGCGCAGGCGAAGTTATATTTCTTTATTTGAAAATTGGTGTTCCTACAGTTAATAAAATTTCACACAACATTAAACAACAACAAGTAACAGCTCATCAGGCCATCGCTCCGACGCGAAGCTTAGGCGTGCGGCCTCAGGCATTCCGCCGCAGATTCAGTTCTAGCAATTCTTTAGACATAACAGCAACCGGAACCTGCTGCTCTCATGAGGCTGTTATATGGAGAAGAAGAATTATGATCTATAGCCGCTGACGTGTGTACTACTTACTTAGGTGAATTAATATTTAATCACGATAAATTTCATCGCAATTGTAATCTTAGAGCAGCTCGTTTAGTTTTACTACATGATTTTAAAGAAAACATTTGTTAAAGTAAGCGAAACCAGTGTAGATATCTACGTAGTGTATTCATTGGCCGGGCGCCAACCAGTAGCTCGTTACATGCTCCGTTAAATATTGTGTCTGCATCTTTCAAAGTTCACATTTATACGAGTAGATTCAGATTCAGATTCAGATTCAGATGACCCGCGCCGTTTAATCGATCATAAAGTTAAGTGATTCAGTTATTGAGCTCGTACACGACATAACGGACGTACAATGTTACCACTCAAGGTTATGCTTAATTCTTCTTCTTTATCGGCCTATTATGCTCCACAGCTGAACGTATGCATAGTCAGCACGAGGGGCAGGGGCAAACGAAAGAACTCGTACTTTCGTTTGAAAAGAGGTTTTTACGAGTATTATTGTAAAGAGGAATATTAGGATGAATTAAATATATTTTTATTGGATTTATATGACACACGAGCTAACAGTCCGGCCGATGCAGCGTATGTACTTGCAATCAATTTCAATTGAAGGGGGTTGCTGCCCTTGAGGAGTAAGATGAAGTGCCTCACAGTTTGGAATCGTACTGGCTCAGTATACCTCTGAAACTGAACCACAGTCTTTATACTGTTGCATGGCGGTAGAAATGAAAAAGAGGTGGTACCTGGTACCCAGGTGGGTCGTACCCAAGTGGGTGGTACCCAGACGGCTCCCAGGCAAAGTAGGAGCTTACAACCTAGGACTACTAGAAACATGTTATCAAATTCCAGAATAGTGTAACCACCTAAGGGCAGCGGTACTGCCCCCAGTGGCCCAGTGCCTACTCACCGTGCTGAATAAAAATGTGAGTTTACACAGGATAATGATAACCACTTTAAGCTCAGCTCTGAAGAGTAATAAAAAGACGACTTAAATTTTTCTAGTGCTACAAAAATATCAAATACGTCTTGCGATTCACAATATTCCGTAATTTCTTTTATTTACGTGAATACTATGCATTGAAATGATACAACTATTTAAAGAGTTTACTACTGTTCAATTGTCTCCCGTCCAAGTTAACAGATGACTGCAGAAATAGACAATGGATCACTCGCGGCCCGCGAGCACAATCTATCGGACACCGAGCTTGCAAGATAAAGTAAGGTGAGTGGCTTGATGTTTGTAGCTTGATGCTTATAGCTTGATACTTGAAGCTTAACCGTTGATACATGTATTTAGAGGCCACGATAGCCAAGTGGTTATAAGATCTGCCTCCGAATAAGTGGCATCGAGATCGATCCTCTATGCGGAAGGCGCTCACCAATGAGTTTTTCGAAACTTATGTAGGATTTGAGTCATTGGGTACTAAAACGGATCAGGCTCACCACCAGTAACGTTGTCTCTAATAAGCTTTAATGAAAAATGGGTTGAAAGGACTAAAATAAAACTCTAGACTCTGACAATTCCAGTTTTAGGAGTCGTGAGAGTTTAATTATTATTTCTTCGTTACATTTGTTAACTCATTTGCTATATTCGGCCAATCATCTTTTAAGGAGTATAATTGAAACAAGCATTTCAATTTAGCTTCGTTGTCTTAACACTGTTCGCAGAACGTTGCTCACATGCAATGCAAGGGTTTGCGGAAGCTTATTCCAAACGTTAGGTGGTTTCTTCTCTAGCTAGGCAACTTAACGTTGTCAGTGATCTAAAACTTCTCGTCAACCGCTGTTGTGTTCACGTCGGCACGCTGAGCTACAGCTGCAGACACTGCTCGCGCGCACTGTTGTGTTCACGTCGGCACGCTGAGCTACAGCTGCAGACACTGCTCGCGCGCAGCGGACGCGGCTCCGTGGACCGCTCCATGACTGACGTAGCTGCTTCTACGTTCAGTTCGATTCGCTGTTTTTTTGTTTAAATTAATTTCGTGGCCAACTATTGATATTCTCAGCTGGATATAAAACTTAAAATTATTAAAACAACAGAATTACATATTATTATTACTGTAATCAATATATATTATACAGTATGCGTGTGTAACAGAAATATCAATTTATTACAACCAAAGATTCCATAAGGAATTCTAATAAGTGTCAAAGGCGAGTTGAAGAACATTCGGTCGCCCGCGCGAATCGCCCGCGCGAATCGCCCGCGCGAATCGCCCGCGCGAATCGCCCGCGCGAATCGCCCGCCAGCTTTTAGTCCTTTTTGCAACATTGGCCGAATGCTCGCTACACAGACACCATATAAAAGGCAAAATGCAAATAATTCTTATTACAATATTCGTGGTCTGTCTCGGCACGAATATTGTTTTATTAGATCCGGGCGACAGATGAGCAAAGAGAACAGTGCAACTGACGCTGAGTAGCCTCTGCAGGGAACGGCGGCCTGCCAGCCTGCCATGTGCATCGCAGGAGGCTGCCGGCGTCGTCGCTGGACACAACGACGGAATTCCACACAAGCCTGTAACTGCACTCGGCCTCCTAACCATTCGAATCGAAACTTAACTGTTATTCATTATTCTTTGCATAACAGATACACGAAGGAATTAAAGATTTACATTTACTTGAGAAGAGTATTGTACTATTGGACACTTGCCGAACGTCCAAACGACATCGCTTCAGTCAATTCGCAGCTCGCCACTGCACAGCCGGGCGGCGAACCATTGCCGAACCATTGCCGAACCATTGCCGAACCATTGCCGAACCACTTTACGTTTGAACTCGGCGGTGTTGAGAGTAAAGTCTATTGCGCATTTAAAAAAGTCCCCACCACAAAATACGAAACCGATGAAAAGGCATCCTTTGATTCATCCATTTTCGTCAACAACTTGATAACATTTCAGTATAATTGTATTCAGTATAATTTTAACAAACATGCTACAAACAGATGTCATCTAATAAAAAAATAGGTTAATCAAAATGACGCTGTATCCGTTGTTTGTTTATTTCGTTACACCGTCGGAATAGTTTGAACACTGCAGCAGGACAAGGGCTCCGGTCATCTCGAGAGACATCGCTTTCTAACTTCTGACTACTCGTAACACACGTCTGTGTGTTATAGCCTAATGGTTTAGGAAGCGGAATGCTAAACATGGCGCTGTAGGTTCAAGTCCATACGACTATTGTATTTAACAAATATTCGTGAAGTAATTATTATATTATTAAACTTATATTATTGTGTGATAAATATTTGGTTATCTATTTAGTATTTATTGTAACTTCCCGAAATAAGTGACACAATGGGCGGACTTACTGCATTTTGGCATTATTTGCCAGTCAACCCTTGTGAAAAAGAAAGGTGCATAAATTCAAATAAATAATAAATGTAAATCAAAAATTAATTTTAAATACTTACATAATTATTACACAATATACTACACATACACATAGAATACATACATAAACAAATTAAATATGGAGAGGAATGTTTCAAATCAGAGTTTAAAAAGAGTTTTTGTTCGGAGCTTTCTTCATATCATCGGGGAGAGCGTTCCAAAGAAGTGTAGCTTATACGGTGAAAGAAGAACTAAAGAAACCAGTGCTATGCTATGGAAAACTAACCTTCGGGCTGTTTGATTTCGAAGTACTCGGTCAAAAAAAGAAAAGACTCGAATATAGAAAATTTAAGCTATCCTTAAGATATGAAAAAAGTCCTGATAAGATTCTGGAGCTATGTGTTTGGCGAATAAAGAGCTATTTTTACATGGAACTATAGAAGACTGAGCACCATCTATCATCACGCTATCTACTATTGGAGTGAAGCAGTGAGCGTCATTGTCTTGATACGTATAATGAAGAAACTTCACAACAAAATTAGATCTTTCAACACAATAGTACTAAAGAGTCCTGCCAACACAATAAATTAATATCTTTACGCTATCTTCGGAAATGGTCATGTACTATACGATGAACAACTTAATTTACTTTAATTTAATTTTTTTTTTCTACCTCTGACTACCCCAGTTCTGGGCATACGGTCGCGAGAACTTACTCCTATAGCTGTATACCGATATACTACACAGGTACCACATGCGCCCTGCACCGTGGACACGCGAATGCAATGACAGTTAGTGGCATTATTTCATGCATGAGAATCGATAAGAGTATATTTTTTTGTGTTGGATTGGGCTGCTATACATGCTGACAGTCCACATGATGGTAATTGATAAGCTACTGCAGCCCTCAACCTCAATCGAAGAATGTCACAGAACGCTTCACAGCCCGTCATAACACTGGCCCTCGATACCTTTCAAACCGGAACACAATAGTTTCTACACTGCTGTTTTGGCGGCAGGAATCTACTCGTCTATTGCTCGGCGGTTGCATTACATATAGCGCCAAATGATCTCCGCACGAGCGCTCTTTACGCTGCGAGCGCCCGCGCAGCCTCTCCCGAGCCGCACTGCCCGCCCTGCTCGCCCGCCTTGGTCGCCCGCCCGCCCTAACACCAGCCATGAGGTAAATTCAACGCATAGTGAAAACGCAAGCCTAAGTTACAGACATTAATTAACTTAGTTAAAGTTTTTTTCATAGTATTTTCATACCTACTATCAAAATTATAGTTCTTCAACCTGACAAATCATTTCAATTACAATAAGCAAGAACTTGTAAAGCAATTGCTGGTACTGATACGTCGCCCCTTACCTGTTAACTACTATAATGTTCAAGCTACACTCCTCTGGAACGCCCTGCCCGATAAGATAAAAGCAGGTCCTAGCAGGAAATCATTTAAGAGTTTAGTTCGTGATTACCTAATAGATCATTGACAATATTCGGCTTATCGATTTTCGATTTTTATTATCTATTTATTTATGTATCTTTTTAAATATTTGTATACGTATTTGTGTATTTTATGTTATAAATATTTATTTAATTACATAGTGTGTTTATATGTATTTATCAAATTATTATTGGAGTCTACCTATAGTTTTTTTTTAATTCTTTGTTTTGTACCTGCCAACTACCTTTCACCATAACAATGGTTGACTGGTAGAGAATGTCACTTGGCATTAAGTCCGCCCATTGTAACCTTAATCTTAAGGCTAACAATAAAGAATAAATAAATATAATCTGCATTTGGAAGTCGACATGTAGAGAGCAGTAGGCCGGTGGCCGCCAACTGTACGCTCGGCGGTTCGAATGGCGTTCGGGTGGCGTCGCTGGCGCTCGGGCCGCGCTCGGGTGCGGCCGCCCCGTGCGGCGCCAGTGATCCCGCGGCCGAGGCGGTGGCTTCACGTCGCTGCGCCCTGTGTTACTCAGCTGGAACGTACTGCAGCGGCAGCGGTCGGCGCGCGCTCCTGTGCTGTGCCATGTGAGTGCTGCAGCTGCACGAATGTTGCGCGCGGAGCGTGTCGCGCGCCGTCTCCCGCCGCCCGCCGCTCGCGACGCCCGCCGCTCGCGACGCCAGTAGCCGCGAGTCGTTCATGTAAATATAACCGTTCTAATTTGTTTCGAAGCTTGTATATTAATATAAATGAAAGTTTATAATATTAGCATGAATCGCATAAAGATCCACATAGGTTCCTAAAGGTTGACTTACATTTGCACAATGCACATAATAATGGGCTATGAGTTAAATGTATTCCCATTGTAGACCATACTTCGGTGATATGTTGAAGGAGCTTCAATGGTGTTGAAAAAAAAATACCATACCTGCCAGAAATTTAATTTCTTACGTCAAAAACCAAACAACATCCGTTGGTTTTCTTTGACGAACGAGTGTTTATTGTGATTGTGAGATTAACCTTCGCTAATTCGGTGAAGATGTGTTGATCAATAAGTTTTTGGAAACGCAACAAAACTTCAGAAAAAGTATTTCAAATCTTATAACCTAACACACCTCGAATAAAGTTTTGAAAGTTGCTTAATTCCCTTGAGGAGGGCGATGGCAGACACAAATCAATTATTCAACATAAGAAACATACATTCCACATGTACTTAGGACTTATTTTTTTTTAAATTTACTACTGTTTCATAATGAGTTTCCTCTGACGGAGAAGAAACCGGTGAGACTGCGTAGGTATCCTCTGGTTTTGTATTTTTTTCTAAAGAAAACGTTTTAATTGTCTAATATTACAATATTTTTTCTAGAAACGGTTTAGGCGCGATCCACTGATGCCCAGGGGTTATCATCCAAGTATTCCTTTATATTATAATAACCGTTTTTATAAAGCTTTGTTTAACTATTTTTTTAAACCTATTGATTGGAAGACTTTGCGCACCTGCTGGGATCTTGTTGTAGAAACGTATTCATTGCCCCGTCAACGAGTTACTGACTCTATGAAGTCGTATTATTGAAGTCGAGTAGTATTTTTTATTTCTATAAATTTATCACTAAGAGATTTTGTAGAATTAAGATTATAAGTACCTCTTATGGCCATTTTTTGTATGACTAATATTGTTTTAAAGAGTCGCATATATCCGCGGAAAAATACAATTAGACATTGCAAATAACTAAAATGAACTATCCTAGATGTTTCAATATTAGCAAGACATCTTATTTTTCGTACTGTATATGCTGCAACCTTTAAGGAAATAAATGCAGGCCTTTTCAGGAAGCTTTCTCGGAAAGCGTTCAGCACTAGACTGAAATCAACCGATGGGGCAGTAGGCTCTTGCAGCGGATTTACATTGCTGCACCCGACGTGACCCTCAGGCTTCCACAGGATATTGAAGTTGGGCAGATAGTGGATATAATACATTTTGCGTCTAGAGTGAGTCCAAGAAAAACACTGGCATCCACAAGGCATAACTCTTCGTCATTTATAAGTACTTTGGTATCGAAATGTTTAACATTACGTTTAGCAAGTTTTATACATTCAGTTTTATTGCCGTTTAGAAGCAAATTGCTAACGTTGAACCAATGAAATTTTTCACATTGCTCAATAGTCGTTCAATTTTGAAAATAATTGAAGTATATCATATCATAAATATATAACTCCGCATAGTGAAGTATCATCATTATGTGAAGTTATACAGCAAAGTAATTATAAATGAGAAAAACTAGATGTTGTACTAATATTGAAACAGCGAGAACGGTTCGTTTTAGTGATTTCTGTAGCACGATGTCGAGAACACATGGTGTTCTGCCGCGGGGGCACGCGACTGATACAGGAAAGATATTCCTTTCACAAAAGAGTGCCATGGAGCCGTCTATAATTAAGATTGTATAATTCTTCTATAAAATCTCTCAGCGACACATTTATAGCAATGAATATCCTGGCCTAACGGTCGCGATACATATTTGAAAATGTAACGTACGAGTATCACAACTTGAATGCATTTAATCATATTCGTAATGGAAATACTAGGAACAGACTGAAGCGTGTGTGCCAGGCACTGGACTCCGTGGCCGGCACCACACGCTGCCATGTTGATGACTGAAACTGATTGCATTTGAGGATTGCCTCCCAAACCAGGCGGCGGAAATATATAATTTGTGTTATCCAATATAAATGGCAGGGGTACATCCGCCTCATATAATTTCGTTGTTAATAATTTAAGTTTGGTTAGTTTCTAAATAAGTTATAATTTGACTATTGTCTATTTAAGGAATGTAATAATCTGTCAAGGGTATTTCCGTTAACAAATGCAACAATATAAAATAATTTCATAACAGGGCTTCAAATTTACTATACAATATTTAATTCACTTTCGTGAATTAAATATGAAAGCAACAGTTATTTATTTTAATTATGCAATTCTACATACCGGAAATACCCTATTTATTTTTATTACTTACGGTCGATTGCCGCATAAAGTCTGTATAAAAGCGCATTAACCTGTAGCAAAGGCATCTTATTGGAAATCAGATCTCAACGCGTAAGGCGAAGCTCTGCCTGTTCGAAATAAATACTTAAAATAGTCTGAGTATTTTATTAGTTGTAACATTTGTCATATATGTAATATTGTATGGTAGTAAATATATAATATATTTTGCACACGTATCATATTACCGCCAAATGTCAACAAAAAAACAATTGAGTGCAGTTTTTTTTAGTGTTTTGTGGTAATGGCTTCTAATTAATTTAAGATCTCAATTAACTAGTGTTCCGTCTTCGGTAGGATGGTGGTTGCACTAAATGAACCTAACTTTATCGTAAAGCGTCTGAGACACACCCGTTCGCGACGACCGCTGAAGTAAGACTGCCTGGCCCAGCGCACGAGTCAGTCACAAGAAACGTCTTTATTTGAGTGTACGTCACAAACAGAATGTTAATATAACTTAATTTAAAGTATCCGATTTCAAAAACTTATTGATCCACGTTACGTAGTAAAAGGTAGTTTAGAGAAATAGGGGATACAAGCATAACTGAGCGAAGCGCACTTGTAATGTGAAGATATCATGTTCATTCACTAATACCCATCTCTTCCAAAGTATACAATTAAAATTAAAATTAAAATTAAAATTAAAATGATAGCTTCCAGCGTTCTCGGTAGCACGCCATGGGAAGTGGGCCCTTGTGATAATTTTAATTATTACATTTTACACATAGCAAATATGATCGTTATCGGGATTCCACAAATAAACAAACATGCGTCGGTGGTAGCTAGGCTAACTGCGCCTCACCCTGCACGACGACTCGGTTCTCGACACCTATTTTACGGAAGCTCCACTTCGTCCGCATACTAAGAATTTAAACAATTCCCACAATTTCTAACACGAGTTATACAATGCTAATATCTCAGGGAAATAAGAAAAACCAATTGATTTCGCTGACTAATGAACGTCAAGGGTTTTACTACTACTATTACATATCTGGTAATACTCTACTCTACTCTACTCTACTCTACTCTACTCTACTCTACGACTTCCAACGAAACGTCGTTGATAGTTAATCTTATTTGAAACGCAAAAAACTGTTGCAATTGCATAATTATATCAATTTTGGGAAGTTTTTATCGTTATCTAGGTGTTTCATTCACTTTACGAACTGAAACGTTCAACACAAAGGCAGTTTATCGTTATCTAGGTGTTTCATTCACTTTACGAACTGAAACGTTCAACACAAAGGCAGTCCTTAGAATGTGAACACATTATTATTGTATATATATCTAAATCGACCGATATGTATCTCTCATTTAAAATATCAGCGTAGCGGTGGCGCGTGCATACGTGGTGGACAAATGTTCCACTCGAACAGTAGTGAACTGTCGTGACGCACCTCTTTACACTTATCGTCTCCCATACCGTTTTGGTAAGCCTGCTCGTGTCGTAACTTTGAAACTTTATTGTTATAAGTTGTGTCGGCAGGGGCGCGGCGGGTGTCCCGCACGCCTCGCGCGGCGGCAGGCGGAGCAACATTGCGCACAGCATCCTGTTCCGCCGGCCGCTGTGCCACAGTGCGGCGCTCGCGAGATAAATAAACTGCTTGGAGCGATACGACACGCTTCGAAAATAATGCTAATAGTTTAAATCTAATTAACTAAATCAACGTTTGTACGACTTATTAACCAATACTCATCAAAGTTATTTCTTAGTCCCGTTACAACGTTACAACGGAATGATCGCTGTGGAAATAGCAGATAAACTTTGTGACCCGATATTTGTTATCACCGACCTCGGAACGTATAAACTTTTTCTGTTACGATAACTTCTGGAACAAAAAGTTCATCTCATCGAATCTATTTTGAGAAATAGAAATAAGTTTTGAAATAGATCTTTGCTAAGTTCGACTTTTACTGATTTTGTAGCAATACTTTTTCAGCGGTCTATAAATGCGGTATTGTGCCCACGTTAACTTGCATTTATGTGGATGGCTTAATGTAGTCGAGCCAGGTCGAGCCAGGTCGAGCCAGGTCGAGCCAGGTCGAGCCAGGTCGAGCCAGGTCGAGCCAGGTCGAGCCAGGCCGAGCCAGGCCGAGCCACGCCGCAGATACGGTGTGGTTGTACGAACTCGCAGAACAGCAGCATGCGGCCGTCACCAGCAACGTAATTAATTGTATTGTATGTGATTGGAGCCGAAGGAGATTTCATCAGTCTCCGGTGTCAACGTCTCTCCGTCTTCCTCTCTAACTCTAAATATATTAGAAAAACCATAATCTTGGTAACCAATCTAACGGTAGACTGGCAGAGAATGCCATAAGAATGACGCCTTTTTGTTCTGTAATGTGCAAATAAAGTTTAAATAAATAAAATAAATAAATTTTGAATACGAGGACGGGATCCCCGTGTTCACATAAAACAAAATTACTTTATTAAACCCTTTTAAAAATACAAAAGGACATAATTTGTATCGAAAGGCTTTCTCTGGGACAATAAGAGGATTACGAAGGTGCGTGAGAAAGCTTTTGTTGCTTTAAGCTCTGATGGTAACAAGAGGGGGAGTGGGCAACGTCAGAAGCACCTACTTCAGCTAGAGTGTGCGGTGTATAAATAGTACTCTTAGTTTAGTTTAGTACGCTTTTGCTTCCATTTGCGATATCTTTGAGGTTTTGAAAAGATTCAAACACGATATCTGCAATTTTTTTCTATTATCCTATATGTTTTATTGTTATATTTGTCTTTGCTCCGTTTAGCTATGGAGTAGTAAAGTACTGCGAGGTATTTTTGCTCATTACGCCGGAAATGTGTGGGCATACAGAGCAACCGCTCGCAGGCGGCTCGCAAGCGGCTCGCAGGCGGCTCGTGCTCGCGCGCGCGGTTCCAGCGACCGATACAAGGCACACATCGCGAGCCGCCTCCAGCGAGCCGCTTCCGAGGACTGACCATTGCTCTTATTATACTTTGCTTTATATTTATAGTTTATTAGACTACATGAAATTAGTAAATATTCCGATTGCTTTGTTTGCATTACAGCAACTTTAACTATATATCCATGAATATAGATTAGAATGTAACCATAATTATAAAAAAAATGTTACCGAAGAAAAATAATTAAATAATACACTCGGCTTGTTGCACTTCCCTTTAATGTGTTTGAGATGCGCGATGACCCCCACTCGCCCCCACCCCTTGAGTTATACTTGTGAAAAGGTGCTGCTTGTGGAGACTGGTCTGCTCAAGTTCACATTGTACTTATGCTTTCATTTGTGGATCACAATATTCTTGTAGCATGATTTCAGAGAGCCGTGGTAGCCTAGTGGTCGGGGCGCTCACTTTAGTATCTCATAGAGCGCAAGTGACCTGGGTTCGATCCCCGGTGTCGGCACCACTAAAATTGTTAATTGCAATTTTAAGTGCTGTATTTACCACGTGCTCGGCGGTGAAGTAAAACATCGTGAGAAAACCTGCATATCTTAGAAATAATAAAAAAAATATTATTTCTAGGATATGTGAACGCCAACCCGCATCAGAGCACCGTGGCGGGTCATTCCCGGCTCCTACACCCTCTCAGGTATTGGAGAAGGAGGCCTTTGCCCAGCTGTGGGTACTTACAGGCTGCTACTATACTTTTATGCTTCCAGTTGCCTATGGGACCATACCTTTTTTATTTGATCAATAATTGTAATGTATACCAGTTTATGGTATACATTACAATTTCTGAAAAAATAATATTTTAAAAAGAGGATACCTACGAAGTGTCTTTCGTCTGTTATTTCTCCGTCAAAGGAAACGATGGTAGATTGAAAAAATAATAATAATATTGTTATAATTTCTTTCTGATTTACATTATCTTTCTCACGTTGAAGAATAAATAATTTTCATTCATTAATTTTATGATTTATTTATATGCGCTATACGGTTTGTCACAAAATGTACAAATCGTTTGTCATCTCCAACCCTTTCTGTCAGGCCTTGTTATTGTTCCACAAGGCAGGAGCACCTTCAAGTGCTTACGTTACTTACTTAGCTCGACGGAAAGGAAAAGCGCAGGCTGCGTCTCGATTGTTCCGCAGAGAACAGAAACCCAAGGACCTATTCGTTTATTTTATAAAAAATAATAGCGATCTCACTGAACACAAACTACCCGACACACACACACACACACACACACGCGTTCTTCTTCAATAGCAACATTGGCCACGCTCATAATGTTAAGTAAATATATTAAAGTAATTTAGATAAGAATACATTCATTTGTTACTCCCTCTTACACCTAAATATTTATTTACGCTACTTTTAACAAGCCCCACTTTTCCTAAGAAAATATAAAAAAGAAATCCGGATAAGTATTTCCTCTTTAAGTATTTAACGAGCGTTTGCCGCGAAGTGGCCGTTTCTCGTTAGCTCTTTGCTAGCGCGAGCAGCGCCCGCTCCACCGCCGACGTAGCCAGCCGCGGCCGTCGGCCCGCAGAACAAACTAAATGCACCGATAAGGAATTACGTAATCGGCTTTCGTTGAATTTCCCAGAGGCGGAGAGTTACGTCAATGTTATTGATGCCTCAGTACAATTGTGCAATTATATGAAACAAATCGTACAACATTTAGGATTCTACTTTAATAAAAAAATTAGCGAGTCCGGAAGCTTCCGGCTTCCATGATTTTATATTTAATGGCGGGACAAATTCACCTAAAGTTGAGTGGCCACTGCAGCCCACGCACCCCACGCACACATGCAAACGACTTCAGAGGAGGAACAGAGGCGTGGCCACCGCACCTCGCCCGAGGACAGAGACGGCAGCCTCGCAGCTCTGCACGCGTCGGGTGCGGAACTGGCAGGATGCTGCGTGCCCAGGCGGACCCGCGGCTTCTTTGCGTTCTTTCTCATGTGCATGTGCAGTGTTGCACTGGTGGAAGGTTTCGACCAGGATCCCATAATCACCACTCAAGACAGCTTGAAAACTGTCCAAAGGCAATTTGATTTTTTTTAAATCGAATAAGCTAATTAATGAAAAGATCTACAACATTTATAATTAGGAAATCAAAGGATAATCAAATCATTAATAGTTGACGATAACTTTAATTAGCACACATGCCTAGCTCCAGGCGGCAGCTCCAGGCGGCAGCTAGGCATAAAAGATTCGGAATCATTCATTTTGTAATATCGTAGATCTCATAGATATCAGGTACATATAATAAACTTCAACTAGGCCTTCCTCTGTGGGCATACGAAATACAATATGTTGCATATAAATTTAAGTACCCAGTAGAGTGAATATAAAATGTAAATGCGAAGTGAACAAAACATTAGTGGAAACAAAGCTTTGAGAACAAATAAGTGACTATGTCGGAATTCATTAAGTCACAAGAACATGATGTGGAAGTATATAAGAAAAATCTTCACAAAGGATGATGGAAGATTTTACCATTTTTAATATTTTTGATTTGCTCGGGTATTTTATTATATATTTTGGCCTATTTTTATGACTGTTTTAATAGAAACAGCTCTGCGTCACAGAGTTTAAACACTGATATGATGTCTATGTATAATTGTTTCGATTTTATTTTATAATTTCTTGTATGTATGCTTTACGCAAAAATATTATCAATATTTTCACATTTATTCTGTTGCGTTTTATTAAAACTTTGGTGTAGATTTAGTAAAACATGACACACAAAAGACATGAGATTTACAGAATAAGTCATTATTACCTAATATTCAGTTATAATATTGGTTAGAAAAGAAATTATTTTGTTTTCAGACTTAAACGGGCTTCGAGCGTAATCTATTAAAACGGAAGAAATAATTTAATCTCCACCTGCAATGGTGGCTTGTAGAGTAGACCTTAAGATTTCTATCAACGATTATTTCGCCTTTGTTCTTTGCATTATTAGTTTCACCAATATTTTTAGCATAGTTGTGTAGGACCTTGGTACATTTGTTTCCTTGAAAGGTCCTTCGAAGGTTATCAAGATTTAACCAATTAATTGGTTAAATCTAAATCTCTGCCCGACCTCTAACTAATGTGATATCCTTTCGCTTAAATTGGATTAAAATTAATATTTAAAGCTGAAGGTAGCTCGGGTCAACTATGAGATTGGGACGTTAACACCTTAGTCCGCCCGTTCCAATATGGGTGATGTAAAGTACAGTCAACATGAAAACTTGCATTATGGTTCTAAATAATGTTTTCCTTCTTTGTTTTTCAAATATTCTTTACTGTAAGTTAAATTGGTTCCAATATATGCAAGTTCTCATTAATAGAAGGCTTTAAAAATAGTATCCAATCATCATTTTCTTTTGATGTTGGCTGTACTCAAAACACCATGAAACCATTTACAATTACACGCGACAAAATCCATAAATATTAGTTTTATTCCAACGTGGCCGAGAACACATGTAAGAGGGAATGGATTAAATTAGGCAACGAACCTTAATGAAACATTGACGTACTGTCAGAGGCACTCAGTCTAAAAAAAGGAGAGCAAAGTTACTTCAAAATTCTCTGTATAAAAGTTTAAATTTTGGCTAATTAGCATTAAAAATATTTTGTTGAGATCAGGTGTGTTTTTTTATATAGGGAGCACGTTCGAAGATAGGCAGCGATGAGGGGCGCGCGGCCCGCGGCGTTGCTGGTCGCGCTGACCTCGCTGGCCATGGCCAGCGCGCCCGTGGGGCCGCCCTCCCAGCTGGGCGCCACTGACATCGCCGCCACCGAGCTGGGCGCCGCCGAGCTAAGCGCCGCCGAGCTGGGTGCCGCCGAGCTGGACGCGGCGGGCGTGCCGGCGTGGCGCGAGCTGTGGCAGTCCTCGCTCGAGGCGCTGCGCCGCGAGCCCACGATCAACAACACGCAAGAGGACGTGCTCGCGCAACTCGGCGGCGTCGCGTTCCTGCACTGCCCCGTGCGCAACCTCGGCGAGCGCGGCGTTTGTATTTACTTACTTGCACATTATCACATGTTTAGCAACATATACATACAGACTATTTGTTCAATAAAGAAATGTTTCCGCTGTTACGTGAACAGGTTTCGTGGGTGCGGAGAAGGGACTGGCACATTATTAGTTCGGGTGTCTTTATGTACACCAACGATGAGCGCTTCCAGGTAATTACAAGTGTGCGCTACAATTATACTCGTAACGAGTACAATTCACTCCGGATAAAATGTATACTTTTACTTTTTGAAGGTACTCCATGGTGAAGGTTCCGATGACTGGATTCTACAAATTAAATACGTGCAGAAACGCGACAACGGCACCTACGAGTGTCAGGTATGAAATCGAATTCGTGTCGATATAATGGTTTATACCGAATGCAGCCTAATTTTTTTTAAAAAATATCATAGGTTTCTACGGGTTCTGGCACCTTATCACGTCTTGTTCACCTGCACATTGTTGTGCCCGAGGCTTTTATACTCGGCGCTGAAGAATACCATGTAGATGCTGGTTCCACTATCAATCTCGTCTGTATAATCGAAAAGGTAATTTAATTACATCTTATAAAGTAAATAAGAGCATTTTCTCTCTCTTCTCTATCACAAGCAAAACATTAGATCGAGGAGACGCGTGTACAATAACTGACCAATAGCTTATAGCCATCTTGAAGGCAGTGTCGTGATCCCATTGCTGTTTTGAATCTGAAACATTCAAAACACAGCGGGCTGTTATTTTCCTGTCAGTTATTCAAAGATAATTATTTTACCAGGTTCTTATCTATGATGTTTATTATTATTTTATTACGTTATCGCATCTTCGACCGCGTGGACAACTGTCTTTCCCTTTCCCTGTAAAAATGTAAAGAAATTGCCTTGTCCTTTTCGAAAATTCAAATTTCCTTTCATACCAGTTTTCATCAAAATTACATTAGCCGTTTATGTCTCATTGAGAAACAAACTTCCTAACAAACTTACTTTCATATTTACAATATATATATTCTATTAAGAAGGTTATCCTTATTCCGACCTTAACCCGTGTTGTTGAGCGGCTCATAGAATAACTCGACTTGTAATTTTTTAACGGAACTGGATCTTATTGTTTCCCTGAAAGACTTCGACCCCAATCTACTAGTACTATCTAACTGCTTCAAGACCGAAGCGAAAGTAGCACTAGCCCTGCCACCGATTGGATCCCGAACCGAAGGTAGCCTGGGTGAACTGTGACTCCGGGACCTCGCCGCGCTCGTGACAACGGGTGTCGCAAGTTGCGCTGGAAGTTTGGAACGTCGAAAGTATAAAGTAATAATGACACGCGACTAAATCCTTAAAAATTAGTTTCATGTCAAAATCAGATTTATTAAATGAGCATCGAATCAGATCATAAAGTTTCATGACAAGTGATGTATCGATACGGTGCGCGTCCGCAGAGCCCGGTGCCGCCGCAGTACGTGTTCTGGTACCACAACGCGCGCATGATCAACTACGACGCGGCGCGCGGCGTCAGCGTGGCCACGGCACCGGGCGCGCGCACGCAGTCCGCGCTGCGCGTGCGCAGCGCCGCGCCCGCGCACTCCGGGAACTACTCGTGCCGCGCCGCCAACACCGAGCCCGCGCACATCTACGTCTACGTCTCCGAGGGCAGTCGGTGTCCATCGCAATCATACGTGCCTTGCATTACTGCTTGTACGCCCCGTCTCTCCGACTCCGAAACTTTACTATGTTCCATTTTGTAAACGGAGGAATATATCGTTTTCATTCAAAGTCGTCCCCAGCTGCACGAGATGCACCCGGCTTGGTGAAAACCGGGCTCGGGTGACAGAATAATGGCAGAAAATCAATCTAAATTTGCACTACCCAAGTCACAAAGACTAACAGCGATGGGCAGCAGCTTTACTAGAGCCGGGCTACCGGCGCTGCGCTCACCAGCCCGCTTGCCCCGCGCCGCGAGTGTGAGGACACATTTCAATAATACATGCAGGCACCTCTTTGTGCTCATCGTCAGAAAGGACATTTGTAGTACAATAAATAAATGGTTGCAGGCGACAAAATGGCAGCAACGCTGAGCCGCGACGCCGGCGCGAGGCGCGGCGCGTGCGCAGCGCTCGTGCTCGCCGCGGTGCTGGCGCGCGTGCGCAGCTCGCTCGGCCTCCGGGACACGGTGACGTAGGTCTCAATATATACCCGCACGTAGGTGGTATAGTGTTTAATAGCAAGAGCTCTGTGGCTCCGAGGGAATTGCATAAACAACACGTTTAAACAAAAGTGACGAACTTAAGCATATAACGTATTAACTCTCCTTATTTGTGAAGAACTCTTCGAGAAAATTTTACTAAAATGTCAGTTTTTAAAGTGAATTGCTCAAAACTATTTACATGATCTAAAAATGTTGTATATAATTTTATATTGCATCATTGTAATAATTTCGATACACTTTATTGCAGGATGAATTAAACTTTCAATCCTTCTCGAATCTGGACTATGAAACTATGTTCAGCATAATAATTGTTAACGGCCACTTTCGGTATGTTACGAGATATACAATTTAACTGAGAAGATCGTTTAATATAATTAATTGGTATCAGAGCGACCTATTCATTTCATGAATATATTAATGTAATATATCATTAATACATATTTATTATATTAATGTAATATATCATTAATACATATTTATTATATTAATGTAATATATCATTAATACATATTTATTATATTAATGTAATATATCATTAATACATATTTATTATATTAATGTAATATATCATTAATACATATTTATTATATTAATGTAATATATCATTAATACATATTTATTATATTAATGTAAATTTCGTATTCTGAAATCTGGGATTTCATTTTTGATAAGAAACAACGCATTAAAAAGCGATTCAATATGAATCCCTATAGCACTCGTATATCTAAGGTCTCACCATCGTTTACCCAACACTCGCCTCTACGTGGAACCTCTACGTGGAACCTCTACGTGGAACCTCTACGTGGAACCTCTACGTGGAACCTCTACGTGGAACCTCTACGTGGAACCTCTACGTGGAACCTCTACGTGGAACCTCTACGTGGAACCTCTACGTGGAACCTCTACGTGGAACCTCTACGTGGAACCTCTACGTGGAACCTCTACGTGGAACCTCTACGTGGAACCTCTACGTGGAACCTCTACGTGGAACCTCTACGTGGAACCTCTACGTGGAACCTCTACGTGGAACCTCTACGTGGAACCTCTACGTGGAACCTCTACGTGGAACCTCTACGTGGAACCTCTACGTGGAACCTCTACGTGGAACCTCTACGTGGAACCTCTACGTGGAACCTCTACGTGGAACCTCTACGTGGAACCTCTACGTGGAACCTCTACGTGGAACCTCTACGTGGAACCTCTACGTGGAACCTCTACGTGGAACCTCTACGTGGAACCTCTACGTGGAACCTCTACGTGGAACCTCTACGTGGAACCTCTACGTGGAACCTCTACGTGGAACCTCTACGTGGAACCTCTACGTAGGGATTCGAACTCCGGCCCGGTTCCGTGACAAACCACCTGGTCGCTAGTTGTGTCGGCTGAAACAAGCATTGCTGAGTTGTTTACATTTTAAATGCATTTTTCGAATAAATATTGTGTCTGTAGTGTCAAAGGAAGCATTATTGAACTCTCAATTTCTCACGTCAACCGTGGTACGGTGGACATTATTCTATAATCGCGAGATTTCATAAATATAAAGGATTGAACATGAACGTAAATCTAGCAGATGCAGAATGTCCTTTTTATTATGTACCAACAACTGACCTTCACGTGACACTTTAATTACAGTAAGCAAATATCTGTTAGGACATGAGGTTGAGTGTGACTTTACCAGCACCACTTATCTAAACTGAATGCTTTCAACGAACATTTTAACTAGACCGACCTTCGTCCATACAATGCGTGTACATAATGTAATTGATAATAAAAATAGTTAAGGTGTGTGTGTGCATTAAAGGCAAACTATTGATTTTGTGTAAATACATAAGTTATTAAAATTGATCAATTGTGTCATACAGCATGGCAAGCCAGCAAGTTATTTAAAACACTAATACGGAACTGAGATTTATTAAATGTAAGAGAAGTGTTACTTTAGAAATAAATTAAAATTACATCTGTTTTTCTTGTTTCTTTTCTTACCTACCACGATTACCTTCTTTTCCTCTTATCACATTAATATTAGATCTGTGATCTAGAAGAAAGCTTATGGCTATTCCGGCTAACTAACTTTAACAACACTCACTCTTGGACAAAGAGAACAGAATATTTGGTTCAAGAGCTGACATAGAAGGACTTCGGTCTATGGGAACATCCTTTGTTCCCATACACGATGGTACAGTAGTCATAGCTATAATTATACGGCCCCTTTCCTGGCCACCTACTAAAAATATTCACATATTCACGGTATGCACAGGGTGCATATCACTAATGTCGACTCGTCCGCGCGCTCGAATTAGACATCACACTGTGCACTCAAAAAATACTCATTTACTGTCAATCACAGAAAACAATACATAAACATTCGAAAGGTGAAACTATATCGTGTATTACAATGTGACTAGTGCCATCTAGTTTGACGATATAAACTATATTTTGCTATAATTATTAAATCTTACATAATTATTTACAGATTAAACAACTAACTTTTGTATTCTCCAACGGGATGAATCCTTTCAGGTCTGGGTCCCGTCATATCTAGGGAGTCTGGAAGGTCTCCATACATCCGGGGAGCAAAATGAGAAAGCAGGAGTCGTAACGGGCGTACCACTGAACCCAGCACGTGATAACCGTGGGTATCAGTCTGGTAGGTATCTAGGAGCGATGGTGAGGATTCTATACTATCCTTTGCGTCGCTCATATTTGCTATACCCAAAGTGTGGAACAAAAGGAGGGTAGGGCCTTCTAGGACCACCAGTAAGGGCCGCTTATTATTCGGCTGTCACGGCTATAGCATCAGAAGAGGAAGTCGCCACATGGGTGGACACCGATGAAGACCTTTTCGATAGACCAGGACTCCGCATCGCGCATACTGGCGGTGTGCCCAGCATAAAAAGCGGAGCGGAGTATCCTGGTGAACTACAAAGGGCGTAAGTTCTCCCTGCCAGCAGACGTGTCGGCGATGCTGAGCGAGCTGTAGCCGCCTTCTGTGATCGAGATGGTCCAGAAAAATGCCGATGAGCGGGATCGGGAGGGAACAGATTCTGCTCTGAGACAGGGCCTCAGAGGCTTGCGTGCGCCGCGTCGTGGACCTCGAAATATCAATCTTCCTACCATACCACAAATCATCAAAAGGTGGACCTTGGGATTCGCTGACTGTCCAGTAAGACTACCCTGAGGAGGACGGTGCCTCGAAGTAATCTCGAACCATTGTGCTAGCACCGTGGGGGTGCTCGAGACAGCGAAATACTGTCCGGAGCGGGGCTATTTAGCCAAGAAAAAGTGGGGCCACGGTTGCGTTCCGAACGGAGATCCCGTGACCCCTCGTCAGAACTGATGGCGACCGCCGTGAGGTTCTTAGTCGGTGGGAGTCCGACGTAACCCGACTGTCCCCAACCACGATAAAAAAAGTTGATAGTTTGTTCCTCTTAGCCGTGTTGGTGTTTGTTAGAATAGTTGTTAAAGCCATATGGTATGTAAGTCTTATAGCAATTAGTTTATTTAGTGCTTTATCGAATACTTCGAGTGGTTCCGAACGGAGACTCGATGCCCCTCGCCAGCGCGATGATGACCACCGTGGGTTTTAGTCAGTGGGAGTCCGACATAACCTGGCTATCCCCGGGTGCTGGATATCCATAAGGGATTTCCCCACGATAAAAAGAAAAAAAGGATACGTTAGGTTAGGTTAGGTTGGGATTGGGTTAGGTTGGGTTAGGTTGGGTTGGGTTGGAGTTGGGTTAGGTTAGGTTAGGTTGGGTTAGGTTAGGTTGGGTTGGGTTGGAGTTGGGTTAGGTTAGGTTGGGTTAGGTTAGGTTGGAGTTGGGTTGGGTTGGGTTGGAGTTGGGTTAGGTTGGGTTAGGTTGGAGTTGGGTTGGGTTGGAGTTGGGTTAGGTTGGGATTGGGTTAGGTTGGGATTTAGGTTAGGTTAGGTTGGGATTTAGGTTAGGTTAGGTTAGGTTAGGTTGGGTTAGGTTGGAGTTGGGTTAGGTTGGGATTGGGTTAGGTTGGAGTTGGGTTAGGTTGGAGTTGGGTTGGGTTAGGTTAGGTTGGAGTTGGGTTAGGTTGGAGTTGGGTTAGGTTGGGATTGGGTTAGGTTAGGTTAGGTTGGGATTTAGGTTAGGTTAGGTTGGGATTTAGGTTAGGTTAGGTTGGGTTAGGTTAGGTTGGGTTGGGTTAGGTTGGGATTGGGTTAGGTTAGGTTAGGTTGGAGTTGGGTTAGGTTGGGTTAGGTTAGGTTAGGTTGGAGTTGGGTTAGGTTGGAGGTTGGGTTAGGTTGAGTTAGGTTAGGTTAAGGTTAGGTTGGGTTGGGATTGGGTTAGGTTAAGGTTAGGTTGGGATTGGGTTAGGTTGGTTAGGTTAGGTTGGAGTTAGGTTAGGTTGAGTTAGGTTGGGTTGGGTTGGGTTGGGTTGGGATTAGGTTAGGTTAAGGTTAGGTTAGGTTGGAGTTGGGTTAGGTTAAGGTTAGGTTAGGTTAGGTTGAGTTGGGTTAGGTTGGAGTTGGGTTAGGTTGGGTTGGGATTGGGTTAGGTTGGGTTAGGTTAAGGTTAGGTTAGGTTAAGGTTGGGTTAGGTTAAGGTTAGGTTAGGATTGGGTTAGGTTAAGGTTGGGTTGGGATTGGGTTGGGTTGGGATTTAGGTTAGGTTGGGATTTAGGTTGGGTTGGGATTGGGTTAGGTTGGAGGTTGGGTTGGGATTGGGTTAGGTTGGTTAGGTTAGGTTGGGATTTAGGTTGGGTTGGGATTAGGTTAGGTTAGGTTGGGATTTAGGTTAGGTTGAGTTAGGTTAGGTTAGAGTTGGGTTAGGTTGAGTTAGGTTAGGTTAGAGTTAGGTTAGGTTAGGTTGGGTTAGGTTAAGGTTGGGTTGGGATTGGGTTGGGTTAGGTTGGGTTGGAGTTAGGTTAGGTTAAGGTTGGGTTGGGTTGGGTTGGGATTAGGTTAGGTTAGGTTGGGATTGGGATTGGGTTGGGTTAGGTTAAGGTTAGGTTAGGTTAGAGTTAGGTTAGGTTAAGGTTGGGTTAGGTTAGGTTGGGTTAGGTTAGGTTAGGTTAGGATTGGGTTAGGTTAGGTTAAGGTTAGGTTAGGTTAGGTTAAGGTTAGGTTAGGTTAGGATTGGGTTAGGTTGGGATTTAGGTTGGGTTGGGTTAGGTTAGGTTGGGATTGGGTTAGGTTAGGTTGAGTTAGGTTAGGTTAGAGTTGGGTTAGGTTAAGGTTAGGTTAGGTTAGGATTGGGTTAGGTTAGGTTGGAGTTAGGTTGGGTTGGGTTAGGATAGGTCAGGTTAGGTTAGAGTTAGGTTAGGTTAGGTTAGGTTGGGTTAGGATAGGTCAGGTTAGGTTAGGTTAGGTTAGGTTGGGATTGGGTTGGGTTGGGTTAGGTTAGAGTTGGGTTAGGTTAGGTTAGGTTGGGTTGGGTTAGGTTGGGTTAGGTTAGGTTAGGTTGGGTTAGGATAGGTCAGGTTAGGTTAGGTTAGGTTAGGTTGGGATTTAGGTTGGGATTGGGATTGGGTTAGGTTAGAGTTAGGTTAGGTTGGGTTAAGTTGGGTTAGGTTAAGGTTAGGTTAGGTTAGGTTAGGTTGAGTTGGGTTAGGTTAGGTTAGGTTAGGTTGGGTTAGGTTAGGTTAGGTTAGGTTAGAGTTGGGTTGGGTTGGAGGTTGGGTTAGGTTAGGTTGGGTTAGGTTAGGTTGGGTTGGAGTTGGGTTAGGTTGGGTTAGGTTAGGTTAGGTTGAGTTGGGTTAGGTTAGGTTGAGTTAGGTTGGGTTAAGTTGGGTTAGGTTGGTTAGGTTAGGTTGGGTTGGGTTAGGTTAGGTTAGGTTAGGTTAGGTTAGGTTGGGTTAAGGTTAGGTTGGGTTGGGATTGGGTTGGGTTAGGTTGGGTTGAGTTAGGTTAGGTTAAGTTGGGTTAGGTTAGGTTGGGTTAAGGTTAGGTTGGGTTAGGTTAGGTTAGGTTAGGCTAGGCTAGGCTAGGGTAGGCTAGGCTAGGTTAGGTTAGGTTAGGTTAGTTTTTTTTTTAAATAAAACTAAGTCTCCACAGACTTTTTGTCCGTGCCTTTTTTAGATTTGTCGTTATTATTTTTATTATTTTAACATAACTCCTATCACATTGTGCAACTAAAATGAAATAAAATAAATACAGAGTTTGTTATTGCAGTGAGTTCACTTACTTCCTTATGTATATATATTTATATATATATATTTTTTTTTTAATATTTTTTTTTTTTTAATATTTTTTTTTTTTTTTTAATATTTTTTTTTTTTTTTTTTATATTTTTTTTTTTTTTTTTTTTCTTTTTCCAGTTATTAGTCTTATTTTATTAGTATGAACATGCTCATTAATATATTTTTTTTTTTTTTTTTAACAATCTTTAACTATGTTTATTGGGTTAACTATGTATTGGGGCCGTTTGCGTTGTCAGGTTTTCCATGACCGCTGAGTCCCTATTTCTCATTACCATTTTAAATTGTACTCTTTTATTTTGGTAGTTGATGCAGCCATGGCACTCTGAATCAGCCTCCCTGTTGCGTCGTCACAGTCATCCGCGTAATAGATGCAGCTAACTGTGTGTCTGGACACCGCCACCACCGCATGCTGAACGCTGTCGTGCAGTTTTAGCTTCTCTGCAGCAGTTCTTATAATTATGACAGTTTCGCATGTAAGTCCTTGGGCCTCATGGACTGTTAAGAGGCGTGACCCGGCGCCCGACCCGTACCCTAAGTTCGTCAGGGATTCCTTTTCGGTTTGGGTGAACACCAGGTACAGTGTGTCAGAGAGTGCTTGGTATATTTGCTCCCGTGTACCTTTCCTTTTCAGTGAGTGCACCAGAGACTTGGATGAGTATATGCCGCTGTAGATCTCGTTGAGGGCATACGGCACATCCATTGGGTTCCAGTGCGTACACAGGAGCTCCTGGCTGATCGTGGTTACCAGGTTTGGGCGAGTGTACTGCATCGTAAAGAGGTTCTCTCTATCGATGAAGGAAGTTGATTGATATCGCCGATGAGCAGCATTTCTTGCGCTCCGCATAGCTTTATTGCCATCACTATGGTCTGGAAATGGTTCATGAGAGCCTCGTCGACGATGAGTCGAGCATCGACCCCTGTCAGGCTCTCTTACTCCATTTACAAGCACCGAGGCCATAGTGCGTATTTTCGTTTTGGCGTCTGCGCCTATGCGGTTTGCTAGTTTTCTTTGAGATCTTTTGCTGCTTCCAGCGTCGTTGTTATTATCAAGTCCCTTTCCCCTCGAACTGGCTTACCACCCACGTCGTCTTTCCGCATCCGGGGACTCCGTTGATCCACGTTATTTTGGTTTCTTCCAGGTGTCCCAGGGCGCCCCGACTCCATCCTCTGTGATGGCTTCAGCCATCTTGAGGATCTTGTCGTTTAGCATCACCCTGGTGCACCGTGCGGTTACAACAATATGGTCCTCCGGAGGCGTTTTGAACTTGAGTTTTCCGCTCTTTTCCGTTTCATTTCATCCAGCATCACGAAGCCTGCCGTTCCACTGTAAGCTGCCATATGGTGTTTAAAACTGCCTCTCAAGACTGTGGACGTTCTGTTGTCATATATGGCTGCTTCCGCCTCCTCGAGTAGCACCTTTAGCAGATCGTCACTACCGAGATGGTAAGTTTGTAGAATGTTTCTACATGTGGTGAGGTTCGCTTCTATGGTGGCTTTGTTAAAGCTTTAAACTCAAGGAACGCGTTTATCATGTGGTCTTTAGGCTCCGCTACCGGACGAAGACTTGGCTGGCCGGATTTTCTCGTGGCGGCTTTAGCTTGGTCATGCTTTTGGGATGGTGATATGTTGGGTAGCTCTCTTATGTGGTGTTGTTTGAGGTTCAGTAATTTCCTCCTTGACACTGCGGGAAGGCTCCGTGCTGCTGCACTTATGGTGTGAAGGAAGGCATCAATCGTGCTCTTTGTTTTAGAGGTTTTGATGTTTTCTTGTTGGATTTTGCCTTCTCTCTGGCCGTTTGGAGCTGCAGTCGGTCCGATCCGCTGCATGTCTCAGGTTTTGCTATGGGGTGTCCCCAGCTGTCAATGGGGTGCTCGCTGTAGATGAGTCGTAACTTATGAGGTAGCTTAGGTTTTCTCCTCTGTTCTCGTATACGACTATCTTGTGGTTTCTGGAGGCTTTAATGCACCCAATGCGATCTGCGACTTCACCTTTGTCGTGCAGAACCGCCATAGCATCCACACTGATAATGCGTGGTGTGACTGTAGTGTCCGCCTCCTGCTTTCCAAGCTCATTCAGAATCGAGCACGCCTTTGCGAATGGGGTGTTGTCTTCGCTCCATGCTAATAGTAAGATTATTTTGTTTCTTAATCTTACTATACGACATCGCTGGTTTGCAAATACTACCTCCGCCAGCGCGTCGTATTTTTTGCGCTTCATGCTCGTTCTGAACGTGCTGCCATTCAACAAATAGGCTAGGCCCGGCGAGATCTTCACAAAGTTTTGGTTTATTGCTGCACAGAAACCTATTCCCAGTGTCTCCGAGTTGTTGTCCATAAAAGCTACTCCTCTTGTCCTTACTCACGGTTTGCCTCGTTCTGCATGTTCCAGCAGCTGGTGTTCGGCTGTCCGGTACGAGGACGTCCATCTCTTGCATGTGCCGACATGGGGTCCGCAGCAGTGCCTTGAAGGGCAGAGAATTTGTATGTGTGTGTTTGTCGGTGTATGTGTTGTTTTAGTGTTTGTGCTGTTTCGTCGCCTATGCACCGAAAAGGTGTCCTGCAAAAGCCAAAATGGTTTCCTCTTATCATCGTCTTGTAGGATCGTTGGTAGGTCGGATTTTGTGATTGAGGTCCCTATTTTGAATTCGAGGTCCAGACGGGCCGCTTGAAAGCGAGGCACTCCAGGATGACGTGCCATACAGACTCATTCACCTCCGCGTCACACTCACACTCAGGGCTGTCTTTCAGCTTGAACTTGTGTAGGTATTCCGCGATTCCACCGTGTCCTGTCAGTACTTGTACTTGCGTGGGCGTCAACTTTGTTTTCCTCACCACTCGGTATGCTTTTTCAACATCCGGGAGGAATTTTGTGACTGACCCGTGATGGAGGTTTCGTATCTGTCCTGCCATTTGCGGACAGATTCCTCTCTGATCTTTTCTTGACATAGGACAGGGGAACTTGGTCGTAGTCCGTGAGGCAGCATCCTCCCGAGCGCCGCCGACTTCGCGAGCTCGTCAGCCCTCTCGTTTCCGGTCGTTCCGATGTGTGCTCTCAACCAGAACAGTCGCACCTCTCTTCCACTCCGTCGGATCTCCCCTAAACTTTGTTTGATGGCTTGTGTTAGGGGGTGGTTCGCTTTTGGGTTCGCCAGCAGGTCTAGTGAAGATCTTGAGTCACTAAAAATGTTTACGACTGAGTCAGTCCTCGTTTGGACGAGCTGGATGGCCCTATGAAGCGCGTAGAGTTCTGATTGGAAAACCGTGCAAACTGGGTCCAATTTGAAGGTGGCATAGTTGGACTCACTGCCGCCTCCCAGCAGGTCAAAGTGGCTCCGACCTCCTCAATCTTGCTTCCGTCCGTATATATTTGAGGACCGGTTACTTGGTGGGAGTTTAGGGTTTCGGAATGGCAGTTTTCCAGTAACTCATACGTTGTTGTGATAAGTTTAGAGGGTGTGGCTGACCCATGTGATCCACTACTTGCTCCAGCTCTCTATCGGGTGGTAAATAGTCAAGAGATTTCTTTTTGACTTTATATAGGCTAGCTGCTTCCTGTATTCTCAGGTCTAGCGGAAGCAAGCCAGAGATAGTGAGTGAGGAGGTGAGTGACACCGTGCGGTATGCTCTGCAGATCTTCTGTGCAAATCCCTCTGCAACGAGTTCAGCTGATCTTGGATCATTTTCATCTCTGTTGCTGAGGACCATGCACTCGAGGCGTACATCACTATGGGCTCCACTACTGCGACGTATATGGTTCTTATGATCTCGCTATTGAGGCCCCAGGTCACCTTAGCTGCGCGCGACAGCTGTTTGTGTATGTCTGCTGCTTTTTGCACGCAGCTGCTACATGTGCCCTGAAGGTTAGTCTGCTGTCAATAACGAGACCTAGTATTTTCATTTCCTCTACTATCTGTACTCTTTTGCCAGCCATGTATAGGTTTGGAGGGTCAAATTTAAGCTTTTTTGTTAATAGCATCGCATTGGTCTTGTGTGCGGCAAAGTTTAGCTTATTCTGAGCCCCCCATTCCACCACGCTCTTGAGAGTGTCGTTGGCCCGCCGCTCCAGAGCACCTGTTGAGTGATCAGTGAGCACCAGGACAACGTCATCCGCAAAGGCTTGGCAGTGTAGCCCTTCGACCGAAAGTCGGTTCAGTAGCGAGTCAAGAATGACATTCCAAAAAGTCGGTCCTCCGATGGAGCCTTGGACGCAACCCTTGGTGGTTTGCCTCTCGCTACACGCTCTAGCGTAATTGACTCCGACCTTCCGGTCTGTGAGGTATGAGCACACCATTTCGTAGAGGTTTTTTGGGCACTTTTTCTTGACGAGTTGTAGTTTCAGCGCTGGCCACCATGCGTTGTCGAAGGCCCCCTCTATGTCTAGTGAAATTATGAGGGCAATTTTTTTGTTGCTTATACCCTCTCTAACGTGTTCTACCAGATCATAGAGGCGTCCTCGGTGCTGCGCTGGGGCATGAAACCATATTGTTTGTTATTTAGAGTTGGGAGAATATGCCACTGGAGTCGGCCCACCATTAACTTTTCGACGATGGTTAGGTTAGGTTAGGTTAGGTTAGGTTAGGTTAGGTTAGGTTAGGTTAGGTTAGGTTAGGTTGGGTTAGGATAGGTCAGGTTAGGTTGGGTTAGGTTGGGTTGTGCCAGGCCAGGCCAGGCCAGGCCAGGCCAGGCCAGGCCAGGCCAGCCAGGCCAGCCAGGCCAGGCCAGGCCAGGCCAGGCCAGGCCAGGCCAGGCCAGGCTCAGGCCAGGCCAGGCCAGGCTCAGGCCAGGCCAGGCCAGGCCAGGCCGCCAGGCCAGGCCAGGCCAGGCCAGGCCAGGCCAGGCCAGGCCAGGCCAGGCCAGCCAGGCCAGGCCAGGCCAGGCCAGGCCAGGCCAGGCCAGGCCAGGCCAGGCCAGGCCAGGCCAGGCCAGGCCAGGCCAGGCCAGCCAGGCCAGGCTCAGGCCAGGCCAGGCCAGGCCAGGCCAGCCAGGCCAGGCCAGCCAGGCCAGCCAGGCCAGGCCAGGCCAGGCCAGGCCAGCCAGGCCAGGCCAGGCCAGGCCAGGCCAGGCCAGCCAGGCCAGGCCAGGCCAGGCCAGGCCAGGCCAGGCTGGGCCAGGCCAGGCTCAGGCCAGGCCAGGCTGGGCCAGGCCAGGCCAGGCCAGGCCAGGCCAGGCCAGGCCAGGCCAGGCCAGGCCAGGCCAGGCCAGGCCAGGCCAGGCCAGGCCAGGCCAGGCCAGGCCAGGCCAGGCCAGGCCAGGCCAGGCCAGGCCAGCCAGCCAGGCCAGGCCAGGCCAGGCCAGGCTGGGCCAGGCCAGGCCAGGCCAGCCAGGCCAGCCAGGCCAGGCCAGGCCAGGCCAGGCCAGGCCAGGCCAGGCCAGGCCAGGCCAGGCCAGGCCAGGCCAGGCCAGGCCAGGCCAGCCAGGCCAGGCCAGCCAGGCCAGGCCAGGCCAGGCCAGGCCAGGCCAGGCCAGCCAGGCCAGGCCAGGCCAGGCCAGGCCAGCCAGGCCAGGCCAGGCCAGGCCAGCCAGCCAGGCCAGGCCAGGCCAGGCCAGGCCAGGCCAGCCAGCCAGGCCAGGCCAGGCCAGGCCAGGCCAGGCTCAGGCCAGGCCAGGCTCAGGCCAGGCCAGGCCAGGCTGGGCCAGGCCAGCCAGGCCAGGCCAGGCTCAGGCCAGGCCAGGCCAGGCCAGGCCAGGCTGGGCCAGGCCAGGCCAGGCCAGGCCAGGCCAGGCCAGGCCAGGCCAGGCTCAGGCCAGGCCAGGCCAGGCTGGGCCAGGCCAGGCCAGGCCAGGCCAGGCCAGGCCAGGCCAGGCCAGGCCAGGCCAGGCCAGGCCAGGCCAGGCCAGGCCAGGCCAGGCCAGGCCAGGCCAGGCCAGGCCAGGCCAGGCCAGGCCAGGCCAGGCCAGGCCAGGCCAGGCCAGGCCAGGCCAGGCCAGCCAGGCCAGGCCAGGCCAGCCAGGCCAGGCCAGGCCAGGCCAGGCCAGCCAGGCCAGGCCAGGCCAGGCCAGGCTCAGGCCAGGCCAGGCTCAGGCCAGGCCAGGCCAGGCCAGGCCAGGCCAGCCAGCCAGGCCAGCCAGCCAGGCCAGCCAGGCCAGCCAGGCCAGCCAGCCAGGCCAGCCAGGCCAGGCCAGGCCAGGCCAGGCCAGGCCAGCCAGCCAGGCCAGGCCAGGCCAGGCCAGGCCAGCCAGCCAGGCCAGCCAGGCCAGGCCAGGCCAGGCTCAGGCCAGGCCAGGCCAGGCCAGGCCAGGCCAGGCCAGGCCAGGCTCAGGCCAGGCCAGGCCAGGCCAGGCTCAGGCCAGGCCAGGCTCAGGCCAGGCCAGGCCAGGCCAGGCTCAGGCCAGGCCAGCCAGCCAGGCCAGGCCAGCCAGCCAGGCCAGGCTCAGGCCAGGCCAGCCAGCCAGGCCAGCCAGCCAGGCCAGGCCAGGCTCAGGCCAGGCCAGGCCAGGCTCAGGCCAGGCCAGGCTCAGGCCAGGCCAGGCTCAGGCCAGGCCAGGCCAGGCCAGGCTCAGGCCAGGCCAGGCTCAGGCCAGGCCAGGCCAGCCAGCCAGGCCAGGCTCAGGCCAGGCCAGGCTCAGGCCAGGCCAGCCAGCCAGGCCAGGCCAGGCCAGGCTCAGGCCAGGCCAGGCTCAGGCCAGGCCAGGCTCAGGCCAGGCCAGGCTCAGGCCAGGCCAGGCCAGGCCAGGCTCAGGCCAGGCCAGGCTCAGGCCAGGCCAGGCTCAGGCCAGGCCAGGCTCAGGCCAGGCCAGGCTCAGGCCAGGCCAGGCCAGGCTCAGGCCAGGCCAGGCTCAGGCCAGGCCAGGCTCAGGCCAGGCCAGGCTCAGGCCAGGCCAGCCAGCCAGGCCAGGCCAGGCTCAGGCCAGGCCAGCCAGGCCAGCCAGGCCAGGCTCAGGCCAGGCCAGGCTCAGGCCAGGCCAGGCCAGGCCAGGCCAGGCTCAGGCCAGGCCAGGCTCAGGCCAGGCCAGGCCAGGCTCAGGCCAGGCCAGGCTCAGGCCAGGCCAGCCAGGCCAGGCCAGGCTCAGGCCAGGCCAGCCAGCCAGGCCAGCCAGCCAGGCCAGCCAGCCAGGCCAGGCCAGGCTCAGGCCAGGCCAGGCTCAGGCCAGGCCAGCCAGCCAGGCCAGGCCAGGCCAGCCAGGCCAGGCTCAGGCCAGGCCAGGCTCAGGCCAGGCCAGGCTCAGGCCAGGCCAGGCTCAGGCCAGGCCAGGCCAGGCTCAGGCCAGGCCAGGCTCAGGCCAGGCCAGCCAGCCAGGCCAGGCCAGGCTCAGGCCAGGCCAGGCTCAGGCCAGGCCAGGCTCAGGCCAGGCCAGGCCAGGCTCAGGCCAGGCCAGC